>CM040238.1:60387128-60776374 GCA_022545495.1 Chrysanthemum lavandulifolium
CAATACAACGGCGTCATTTTCCGTACAGTATTAAGGTAAAAGAGATTATATGTGACTCCAAAATGACAGTTAACTGAAATTAGTTTACTGTTACAGACTTAATGGGCATACCATAAGCATACTCTATTCCACGTCATAAAGATTGCCAAAAAGTAAAAAGGAAAAATTTGTTTTATTACAGAGTCGCTAGCAAAAAATTTGAAGTATAAATTAGAATATACAAAATTGTAGTACTTGAATTTAAAACCTTGTATTGATCTTCATTGAAGCATGAAAAAATCAATCCTATAAATCCAGAATCTAGAAGTTGATACATAGCCTGAGTCCGCACATCTGCATAAGCAATAGACACAATGATACATCTTGATTCAGAGGATGAAAGAGATATATACTATCATAAACAGATGAGCAGGTTACACTATCCACTCACCGAAAATACCATGCCATACCCTCTCGTAGATGAGTTTAAGCATATAATGATTTGAGAAAGCCATATAAAATTAATGATCATATAGTTGTACAAATACCAATAACAATCATATAAGTCATTTGAGCTGTAAATGGAGTCTCAAGTTAGGCCTAACAATCTTCCATGCTTAGATAACAAGAATATTAACCACGTATTGGGTAAACGGAGAGGGCAAGTCTTTGACTAAGATGTACGCGACCTAACCAGAGTATTCTGCGACTGTTTCCGGCCCTTCCCTAGCCATCCCCAGATATGTACCCAGTGAGGTTTGAACCCTTGACCTCTTGTGAGGAGATCAAGTGCCTTACCACTAGGCCATTTGGTAGTGCTTAATATTAAGCATATATTGATTATCATAAAAGTGTGTCACAGAAACACTATTGATCTGTTAAATTCTGTAACGCCAAGATATTTTAGCATGCAAGTTATTGGTGATCACCCTTTTACTAATAAAACCGAACGTAATAAACTGACATCAAGTTACAACTTCACGTTTCATCATGCCAATATTGCTCTCGGTTTTCTAATCTATTGCACTAAATAAACTAATTACTGTTATTACACAGTTATTTGCTTGTGTTTTGGATCATAAACATATGGACCATGTTTATTTATCAACTGTTTTGATCGCCTTGTTTCTAACGTATGAAAATACTAAAATAATTAACAAGTTGGCCCCTAAAATTCAAGTTTTGAGTTTTGTGCTACAGCTTGTGGCTGAATTGATAAGGTTTTTGACTGTTATAAACATATTTCATAGATAGCTCCTTACTTAGACGCTACATCAACTGTCTGAAACCAACATCTTTACAAAACAATAAACAACTCTCTGTTAAATATTAGTAGCAGGATACAAACACTTACCAACATGAGAAGGAAGGACTGTGATATGCGGATGTGAATGATACCAGCCGATCACCCTTGTTGTAATTCCAGTTTCTATGGTCATTTTGTGTTATGGAGTTAAGAGAACAAATACAAGCATTTCTCACCTTCAATCTCGCCTACCCTCACCCCAAGCAAAAAAGACGAATATATTTAAAGAATAACATATACCCTTTACGGGCTTTGATAGACACTGAGTTCCATTGCGTTTACTCAATGGTTTTATAAAAATGTTAAGAGAGATCAATCTGAATGCAGTTAATATTTGTTTAGTAGAATATAAGATGAGTAACACACACTCAAATAAATGAAGTTTCTCGTATTAGCAAAACTAAGAAATATAAGCAAGTTCATTAAAGGATATCTCAGCCTGAACTGATGCAGCTGTTAACTGCTCAGGATTTGTCTCAACGCGGTCCTTCTGCCTATCAGACCGTGGTTGTGGCAATGCTCCCCAAATTAAGGCAGTCACACTTCCATTCTTGGATTGCTGTTATTTCAAATTTGCATATAAGAACACCAATTAGACATATTACTCTTTGGCATAAAGGACAATACCTCATAACTATAGATAGCAAAGTATAATCATAACTTGAAACACCTTACTTTATGAACACAGAATCAGTGAGCAAGAGCACAATAATAAATTTATTATAAGCAATTAAGGATCTCTATAGGTTAAAAGTATCAAACACCAACATTCATAAAAAGCCACCTAGTTTCCATTTCACTTAGAACTTGATCCTCTTTAGGACTCTACAAAATCTTATTACCAAGTGAGGCAACCAAAGTGTTGTTTCCAAAACACGGAAATTAGTGAAAAGAAGACTATCTCAACAGTAACACATGTCACACTCTTTAAGTTACTTCTAACTTCCGCACTCTTCATATGCAGATTGCCATGAACTAAAATCGAAATATGAACCTTAATAGTAATTTCAACTTATATACTCACTTCGAGACAGCAAAATAACTAATAACAAAGCACATAGTCATCCGATCAAAACACTAAAACAATCTAAAACTAATAGATCACCATATAACAACTAAACAGATTTTCATCCAAATTATAATCCCACCACATGCGATAAGTTTTAATATTCCCTTCATCCCAAAATAAGTATCCATAATTCTATTTTAGTTGGTTCCAAAAGCAAAATAGCTGTCCACTTCCAAATTAAGTTACAAACTTTGTCATTATATCCTTACCAAAACCAAATCACACAATTGCTAAAATTAAGTTACAATGATAAATTTATCATAAGCAACTAAGCATCTCTATAAGTTAAAACGTATCAAACACCAACATTCATAAAAAGCGACCTAGCTTCCATTTCACGTAGAACGTAATCCTATTCCGGACATCATTAGGACTCTACAGAAATCTTATTACCACGTGAAGCAACCAAGGTGTTGTTTTAGAAAGACGGAAAATAATGAAAAGAAGACTATCTGGAAATATAATGTGCTAGAGAGGGCAGCCAGAACACACATCCAAATCAGCAAACATAGGATGTCAAGCTCTTAAGTCACTTCTTACTTCCCTCATTCTTCATATGCAGAACGCTCTAAACTAAAATCGAAATATAAACTAATACCTCACAAACATATAACAAAGCCCATAGTCATCTGATCAAAACACTAACATAATACTTTTAAAACTAATACCTCACAAACTTATCTACTTAATTCTAAATTTCTAACAACTAAACACAATTTCCTCCAAAGTATAATCACATCACATACAATAATATTAGATATTCCCTTCATCCCAAAATAAGTATCCATATATTTCTATTTGAGTTTGTTCCAAAATAGTTGTCCACTTCCAAATTTAGTTACAAACTTTCTCATTCTATCCTTACCAACACCAAATCACAATATTGCTTTAAGAGCATGAAGTATCGTGACGAGGGAGGCTCGCCACTCCTAGGTGGCAGCCTCTCCACCCCTCGTCACCACACCAACACACCTCGCCATTTCTCGCCGGAAGCTGCCTCGCCGGGGAAGTGACGAAGAAAAAGACAAGAACTTTATTTTCTTTTTTGATTTTAAATTGTTTTTTGTGTTTGAATGAGTGTGTGTAGTTTGAGTGGGTGGGTCCCAAGTGAAGAGGTTGAGGTTAGTTGTGATTGGGGGTATTTTTAAGTGAGTATGTTGGAGTGATGTGGAAGTGATGTGGCACAAGTGGGGCCCAAATGAAGAGAAGTGGCTAGCCACGACACTCTATGCTCTAATAGTACATTTAAAAGTGCGTAATAATTGCACATTTTATTTTGGGGTAACCATTATTTCCGACTTTTGGCCGACTAATCCACCACCCCGACACAAACACAAACCCCCTTTTTTGGGAACACTAACATAGAATTCAGCTTGAGACCTCTCTCAGTTTGTTCGTTTTATCTAGCGAACACTAACATAGAAAGGGATCAATGACTAATTGTTGGTTGTAGAGAGAGAAAGTTGATGTGGCGCTGAGCTGGAGGGTGGTGAAGTTGTTTGTGGTGCTCTTTTATTACGGGTAGCCTAAAAGTGCATTCCTTTTACGAAGTGGACACTTATTTCGAGACAGAGAAAGTTAACGAAAGTATTTGCACATTTCTAAAAGTGTAGTGGACACTTATTTTGAGACAAGCGATATAAAGTTAAGTAAAACCATACATACAAGTAACTATAAAAGCTATAAGAAAAAACCCTAGAAACAGTTGTAAAAAGGTAAAAAAGTAAAATTAAAATAAATAAAGAATGAACCTGAATATCACCAAGCAAAAGGCCCATAATTTCTTCAGTTTCAGTGGTTAATGCATGAGTTACACATGTTAACCACACATCTTCCGACATTTTCACATTCGTTAACGACATCGGATGCTTTTGTAACCTTAGTGTTTGTTTGTTTGTTTTGGTGGTCGGAAAAGGTTAGGTGTGATCGGAGACAAGGGACGGTGAGGATGATGACTTTAATTTAATTACATACAAGGGCCTTTTTAGTTTGGTTAAGGGGGTGGTATGTGCTGTGGGTGGGTGTATATGCTTTATGCTGTGCCTGCTATTTCTTTATTTCATTTTGGGTATTTGTTTTAGAAGTCATCAGGTTGGAGATTAGCGATAACTTTTCTCATAATTAAATTAAATTAGTGTAATAAAGTGATCATAGTCATTATTTAAAATATACTCCATTTAAACATAAATATACATCATAAGAACAAATTAATAAATATACACTCACATATAAAAGAATGAGCGAGGTTGTGCGATCGATGTAGTCTTGCACAATTTTTATGAAAATGCATCCTTTAATTGGGGGCATAATGGAGATGACAAGCGCGACTAGGGGGTGACTAAGTGCAAATGACCATCCATCACAAATGGTCTAATGGACAAAATGCTTATTGCCACTTTAGTAATGAGCATGCTTTACTGTCGTATAGTTTATCTTAAATTCCTTAATCATATTAATACGTACAAACACATCTTGTTTATCCTTTTTTAGTGTAGTTATGTTGATCATGGAAAAAATGTCTTTTGATTAAGTCATCGTGATGATCGAAAAGATGTACTTGTGATCGGTGGCGTGTGACTAGAGAGTTTGCTTTTATCTTCAAATTCTTTCAAACTTGTAGAGAGAATCGACATTTAAAGAAAGATGACGATAATAGTTGGGAGGCATACCTAACATACGAGACATGTCATATCATTCTTTTCTTAGAAAAGCAATTTATCTTGTCTTTTTAACTTCTCGCCAATAGTTAGCCATCGAACAAAAGAGTGGTTCGAAATACATTGGCTAAACCATACAAGATAGTACCATGCAACATTTGTTCCTTCTAGACGAATATTAAGCCAAACATTATGAGCCGTAAAGTTAGTGATATTTCCTTCTGTTATATTATTTAATTTTATCCTTCACATCCTTGACAAGGTCAGGAGTCATTACCTATTATGACATGTATGTCTTTCAATCCAATGTTAGTGACCAATTATTTAAAATCCGTTTTTCTTATTAACCCGCTTTAGTCACCGATTCATCCAGTCACCAGTTCAATCAGTTGAACCGTCAGGTCAAACCGTTTCTATACATAAGTATATATATTATTATTATTTTAATACAGAGTATGTATTATTGCATGATCCTATAATTTATCTGACATTATTCCTACATTCGATTGAACCGATAAAAAAAATTGAAAATCTACCGATAAACTTTGTTTTTAAGTTCTATATCTATAATAATATAGCAAAGAAAAAACCAAAAAGTGAAAAACTTAAAACTAATTTGTTCTTTTACTTAAATGGAAGGTTGGAAACTAATTTAGGAAACTTAAAACTAATGTATCTCGTTTCTTAAATATTGAAATTAGCTATTAAAATTTGTTCTTTTACTTAAATCATTATATGTTACAACTAGCTAAAAGACCGTGAAATTCACGGGTATTTTAAAAAGATGGGAAAACGTTAGATGATAACTTGTATGATCACAAATTATAGCACTTATTTGTAGACCAGGTTTGTTGTGTTATTCGTGAGATTGCCGTCTTCTTCACAATAAGTATCTCAATCCTTTTTGCTCTTGGTGTCTGCGACACCTATAGTTGGGGTATGTATAAAATGGGTGTGATGAGATGCAAACCCACTTACCAAAGAGATTATCCTTGGCTTTTGTTAATCCTCGTTGTGAAACATACATACACTGAAAAGAGCTTCCTTACTATCTGTAATGGCAACGTTTATATGATGGTTTGATTTCTACCCTTAGGATAAATACTTACTTCCAAAAAGTAATTTTTTTCATTACACTCTCGTCGATGCAATTTATAGTCTTGTTTCATTACAAACTATTAGATTGATCAATATTCCATATAAACATTATACAAAGTTTATGCCATTTCACATGTGCATAGCCGTTTACATTCTAAATTAATTGCTAACCTTTTAAACAAAACTGAAACTTTGAATTTGGAGTAATTAGGTATTCTAGAAGTAATTTTTAGTGTTATAGTGAATATAATCTTTAGTTAAAGAAGAATTTGGTTGTGTCTGTATTTTTCATATAAAATCATCGATAGTAAAGAATGATTTTACTCAAGTCTGGTTGTTTGCTTTCTCCTATGACCTTTGTCAAACACTTGCTGGTATAGAAAATTCGAGTGAATCACAAACTCCAAGTTTATCAAGTTACAGTAAACATATCAAAATTGCATATTAGGTAGACGAAATAAATTAGAACTATAATATATGAGATCAACAACATAACTAATTTACAACCAAGTAAAAAAAATGTATCTGATTAGTATTAACTTTATGAATAATCATACTACTAAAAAATAATATGTTATAATTTAATATATTAAATCATGTTGGTGTAGTCGTTATATACACTTTGTTTTAAGGGTGCAATTCTGGTGACGCTACGAAACTAAACAAATTTAAGTTAGGGATAAACGGGTTCAGGTCAGAAACATGTCAGTCTGTCTAGCCCATTTATAAACGTGTCAAGTTTGATTTTGATAATTGTTAAACAACGTCAACTTGTTGAACTGTATAAAACTTAAAAAATAGAAAAACATAAATATTCATTTTGTATGCTCGATTGTTTAACTATATAAGCCTTTAAAATATGAGCTTATACTGTTAATCTCCTTAAAACTTTATTGATTATAAATCGGATGATTACAATATAGCGTGTGCTCAAATGAGAAATGCTTCTCGCATCTAGAAGTCTACAATTACATGTTATTCCAGCTTTAAGTTATCCTACGGATTCCTAGCATGTAAAAAGAATTGACGATTAAAAACAACTATAGACACAATGTTGCAACTTGCAACGCATGTGCGTTATTATCTACCGAACATACAAAGTTACAAACTATGTAGCAAACTAATCACCATACAAAATATTGACCAACCCCAAAGTGTTTTGCTTTTACAATCAATATGCATTTATAATACCTCGGCTGATAATGTCATGAATCATATTCTGCACTTAGGGTTCATTTTGTAGGGCGGAATAAAATGTCAACTGAATTGAATAAACGATGTAATAGAATGAAGAGTATAATTTAATGATTCATTGTAGTTATAAATCATGGTTGGTTTGTATGATAAGACGTAATAGAATCGATAATAAAAAGACTAAAATACCCATTATTTTAACTTTTAAAATTGAACATCACTTACTAATTTAAATTTATTTTAGCTTTTAAAATTGAACATAACTTACTTATTTCTAACATCCTTCATTCTTAGGCTAGACATCGTGACCAGTGCCATCGGTGTCGCATCACCTTTCTCTCTCCGTGACCGTGATACGACCAAATTGCCACAATCGATAATGAGACTTTTTTTTTTTTTTTTTTTAAATTCAAATATTTTAAACAACAAATTTAAATTCATTAAAATTAAAACATTACAATAATAAATTCAAATAAACATTAAAAGCATTACGTAAATTATTCAAATAACGTTAAAAACATTTAAAAAAATCTGCATCGTCTTCCTCATCGTCATCGTCACTATCGTCTTCATTTTCTTGATTGACTTGATTTCGACGATTTCTCCAAATGTGTTCGATCAAATCAGATTTTAAGTGTAAATGAGTTGATGGGTCCATTAGCTCCTGAGTAACTACTAACGATTCTTCATAAGATCTTAAGGGATCATGATCGTGGTAGCCCTCATTTTCGAACCATGTAGGACATATTGCTCGCTGCTTGTGTCGAATGATCATATTATGTAATATGATACATGTATACATAATATCTTGGATATCCTTTTTATGCAACCCTCGAGCAGGAACTTTAAGCATTTTCCACTTCTTCTTCAACACAACAAAAGCCCGTTCCACATATTTCCTTGTTGCTTCGTGCTTCCTCTTGTACAATATTCTTTTTTCATCACCCGTGGGAGGATTTGAAATGGACTTAATAAGAACGGACCATTGTGGATATATCCCGTCAGTAAGATAGTATCCCCTTTTATAAGCCACATCGTTAGCCTCGAATTCAAGGTCTGGTGCTCTTCCAGATTTGATATCATTGAAAACAGAGGAACGACGTAAAACGTTTACGTCGTTATTCATTTCGGAGACACCAAAGTACGCATGCCAAATTCATAAATCTTGGGAAGCGACCGCTTCCAATAAAATGAATGGATTTGGCCCGTGATCACCCCTAGCATATTGAGCTCTTGCACTATTTGGGCAATTCTCCCACTCCCAGCTTGTACAATCAATGCTTCCCATCATCCCAGGAAAGCCATGCTTATGCTCTTGATGAGCATATAATCTTTCAAGGTCAGAATACGTGGGCTTTCACAATACTCAGCACCATATAACTCCATGATAACCGTGCAAAACTTACGGAGACATTCACGGGATGTTGTTGCAGCCATTGCCAGATTCTCGTCAAGAGAATCAGGAACGGACGCGTATCCCAATTGACAAATGGCCGCAGTACACTTGACCAATAGGCTAATACCAGGTACGCCCCTAGCATCAAGAGTTTGTCAAAAATAAGGAGAATGATTGGTTACCTATCGAACAATTGCTGTGAATAGTTCTCGGCTCATTCGGAACCGCCGACGGAATGTTATTGCGTCGAATTGCGGGTTTTCGGAGAAGTATGCGGCCACTAAACGATTATGAGCACCCTCATGATCCCTACGTATGTACCTTCGTCAAACTTTTGGCTGTGATGCTTTGTAAGCCTTCGAAGCAAAATCCGCAAACTCCACAAACTCACTAAAAACTCCGCAAAAAGAATGTGTTTGAAGGTATTGAGATAGAAATGTTGATTGAAATTGTGTGTTTTAGAAATGTATTTGAGTTAGTATTTATAGGAAAAGTGGTAAAGTTATTTTTTTTTTAAAAATTATTATTTTTATATGTTAACGGTACAATTTTGGGAAAAGGAAGTGTTTCAATATCGGTTGAAAATCCAACCGATATTCAAATTTTTGGTGCCTCGACCGATTTGACGACCCACACTCGACTCGACCGATCTTCAAATCGGTCGTCGTGTGTTTTTTTTATGCCCAACCGATTTTTTTCCCACTACGTCTAGCCTTAGTTGCTAACATCATACAATCAAATAAAATCCATACTGTATTATAGTCAAGATATGTTTTTGACTTTTCCAAATTTATTTTCTAGTTTTCTTCAAAATACCCTAAAACTTATGTGAACAATATATACTTGCATGAACTGAAAGATAATATTCATAAAAGTTATTTAAAAATTTCTAATATCTCATAATTCTCCTACCCAAATAAGTATTCACTGTAAAACTCAACAATTCAAAGTTCGATATACGTCATGTGAACCTTAGAAGTTAACACATAATGTGATTATGATGACATCACAAGGGTCATCCGCAAATACGATTTATTAACAACGTAACTTAAACATAATTTTATGCATGTTACATACATATGCTTCGATGTGCGTGGTACATGATTCTTGCGAACTATAATTAGATTTATAAATACAAACTACTACATGACCGAACAACAAAAAGATAAGATAATAAAACATATCTTACATAATTAAATACAATTTTAATATATAGTGTTCAAAGTTACTACAATTGGTGGCAAAACATATTTAAACACTATTTTTGAAAGAACCTGAATTGTATATATGTAAGCATCCATCTTGACACCTTAATAAGGGCGTAAAGTATAACCATATTGCCAAACGTGCTCATTCACTTAAATGAGTTGAGATTCTACATCCCAAGAGTGTTGCAATAAACATACATACTTATCAAACCAAACATATGAATGATCATTCTACATTTTTCAATGATATTTAAAGATTGACTCGAAACTCGAAAGAAATTAGTTTTGAAAATTTGATCGACTTTCCATAAGACATTTTACTAAATCTAATCAATTTGTTCGTTTGTTAGCATTGTATATTTGAATTGTAGTTAATAATAACTTTTATATCACGAGTATTATTTTAATGTGTCTAAAGTATTAATTTTATCATTAAACAACATACCTTTAATACCACACTTACATTAATAGCAGAATTGTAAGAGCAGAAAACATGATGATTAGTTAAGAAAAGTAGAATAATGGTCGATTTCAAACTAAAGAGACCAATCTAAAAAGGGATTTTTTTTTTCGATGTATATGTCACTACGTGTTATATAACGTAAATTCAAATGATTTAATGAAATCGTATCAAAACAATTAGAAAAAGTGGATGAAAATAGTCCAAACGAAAATGACCAAACTTAGAATCGATCATGATAAACTGCAATTGAAAACATATTTATTTATATAAGGATCTGCCAAAACATGTTGTTGAATAGCTCCAAATAAAAGATCTGTTAATGTAATAAATAGTTTACAAACTTAGCATGCGTTTTTCCTCAAATTCCAAATGAACTTATTAAAAAATCATTTGTACACTTGTCACAATGATAGGCTTAGGTATTTTTGGAAAACATTTATGAAGGGTTAGGAAAAAAAGTGTGTTTTATTAGATAGTATAAATGATTTACAGTTAAATTTTGATTTTCTTACGTTGTATGAATAAATGTTATATGAAACACCTAACCGAAATATCACAATCATAATTATGTGCCGCGATAAAATCATGTTGCTATGCACGGCTAGTCATCTAGTCTATAATATCATAGTAAAGACTTGCAACAACAGTTAATTTATGATTCTAAGTAATAAAAGTCTATGCTAAAATTATATTAGTTCGTGTTTCTAAGATAGTTTATAACTTTAATTTAATGTTTTACAAAATCTTAACTAACATTAGTACTCATCACTTCAACTTGTCAATTAAACATAGAAAGGTTTCAATTCAACCGATTGAGCCTACCAGGTCAACTCGAATTTTAAAGCATTGGTTTTAACCATTTGAGGATTGTTAAGGTTGGGAAATACGATGGATGTGGGTTTTTTTTTTCTTTTTCTTAAAGGTAAGTTTATTAAGAAAAGAAACCCAAAGGAAAAAGTACAAGAAAAAGAAGCACAAAACAACATGGCAGTTAGGACACATCCCTATCTTTCTAGTTTTGACTCAAAAGCTCATGGCCATGGACAATATCTCATGCTCAGATGCAAAATAATAACATCCATAGAATATACAACATAAAAACAAACAACAATTACAAACAGACTAATACTATGAGCACAGACCAATGAAAACCTCAACATACTATGAATCCATAGTGTATAATGAGACCAATCAAAATACACTATGTGAAAAACTAGAAGGGGGGGTTGAATAGTTTTACCAATTAAAACGATGTTTTAAAATATTTAGATCGACTTATGTCAATCTATTTAAATGTGTATGTTGGACATTGGTAGATAGATATGTAAATGTGTAATGGAAAGATAAAGTAAGAAACACATAACCATGACACGAGTGTTTATCGTGGTTCATTCTGAGGACACCTTCCTGCCTACTCCACTTCCCGAGTCACCTACTCGAGTTCGTAAACACTACATGACACCAACTCCTTATGGCGGAGAAGCCTTCACAGCGTCGCCTACTCTTTTTCGGTACTAGGCTAGACACCGGTTCTTCCCAGTAGAACCACACCTATCATAGCGTTACACGCCCTTTATCCGGTACTAGGCTAGATATCGAGTTCCATTACAATGGAGGAAATACTACCCAACACTACATAACACCTAACCCAAAAGAGACCCACTCCTTATTACAACTACATCAAGGATATTAATATCCTTGGATACAACCTATCTCTATTTGTACATCGATGCACCTCATCGATTATACACCCTTGGCATCTTTCATTAATGCCACTTGACTTGACTTCTAGGCACTCTTCACTAATGCCCTTGACACGGACGTTTGGCACCTTTCACTAATGCCTTCGTCTTGACTCCTTTGGCACCCTTCACTAATGCCTTTGACACAGACGTTAAGCACCTTTCACTAATACTTTCGTCTTGACTCTTTCGGCATCCTTCACTAATGCCTTTGACACAACACTTCTATAAAGGAAGAAAGAACTATCAACAAGAGAACCTCAGTAGTCTTGATGATGACGAAGCATGGAAACTCATGGACTTGAGCTTGCTTGACTTCAAGAGGTGGTGATCTCGCCTTTAAGAGGAACCTAGAGAATCACACAAAAACAAAACACAAACTACATAGAGAGATCCTTTAGGATATGAGGTTAGAAGGTTTACAATACTAGGAGAAAGTATGTGTGGGAGTGGCAACCCAAAATGAATAAATGGCTCACTATTTATAGAAGAAATTTATCTACTGTTCCACGGATCCCACGGATCCCTCACTTGAGGGATCTATCCAGTGTATTCCTGGGGATCCGTGGGACGCTCCTATTTGCCCATGGGTTTTGGGTCATAGGTCATTGGTCATGGGTCCTAGACTTGGACCATGGGTATCCAAGTAGATACAATGTATCTAAAGATACAATGCATCTAGTCCATGGGTCATGGGTTAAAACCATGGGTCATGGATAATACTCATTTATGACTTATGCATGATGTCATGCAATGGGTTATGGGTTATGCTCGATGGGTATGGGTCATGGACTTTGGGTTTTACCCTACTACATTCAATGTATTTGGTCAATGGATCAAATACTTTAAACTTCTATCCATTTATATTTACCCATTATAATAATATTAGTTATGTATATATTTACCAATATGTAAACACTAGTTGTTGTACATATGTATTGCTAAATCATAAAATCACTTTTACTTGTTTAGTGTTTTGTGAAAACGTAAGTGTGCTAGTAAACTATTGGCTCGAACCATTTCGTATTTTATTTGTTTCGTTAAAATGATTTTACGTTTGTTATCGACAAAACATTAGAAGATCGTAAAATATAAATAAACGTTTACTGACTTATTTATATTAACAATCTCCCTTTGTTGATGACAAAACATAAAATTATTTTAAAGAAAAACTAAAATTCGTAAAAGTTCGAGTTGAGTTTTACTCTCTTCTCCCCTTTTGTCGAAACAAAAGAGTGTCGAAAAGAAACTAACATCTTGTTTTAAAAAAAACATGTAAAAAGAAAGAAAATAAGAATATACAGAGTAAGTGACAGGAAGTGTTCTCATCTTAGCTCCCCCTTGACGAGTCCATCCCTTTGTGAGGGTGTCAAGTAAGAAGAAATATTAAACTAATGCATTCCAAATATGTTTACAAATGGTTTCGTCTTTGTGACGATAATACTCCCCCTTAATGATTGCAACTTTTCAAAGGGACGTCATGTAACGTAATCTTAAAATATATTGCAAATGATTTTGTAATTTATCTCTTTGACACAAAACTCCCCTAGCTTAGGGTGTCAAAGTCTTCTTGTGTATATTGAAAATTTACAAAACAAATATTAGAAAACAAGTGTATAGTGCATAATTTCCTGCAAAATGACTCAAGTTAGTGTAAAACATGTCTTCTGTTGCACGGATCCCACGGTTCCCTCCTTGGAGGGATCCGTCTAGGCAAAATAGAGGGATTCGTCTGTCTGAAATCATAAGACAGTATTGGTGATGTAACAAGTGATGTTAACATCAAAGTGAGATATGTATTCAAGCAACAAACATATACTCAAAACAATATAGCATTTAACATGTATTTTCATTCAATAAAACTATGAGAAATGATCTACAAATCTCTAAAACTAAGAGAATGATTTAACTATGTAATATAATTTCTACTAATTCTAATAAGTGACCAAAAAAAAACATCAATGTGCTTGAATCTAAGGATGGATACACTTGTTGATTTGGTCCAATCGTTCAAGAAGATGATTAAACATGAAATGCAATTCATTTCGTACTTCTTGAACAAGTCCTTTGGTGATTAGACAAGTGGAGAAATTATTGTCTTGTTTAGGAACCGGAGGAGATTGAATGTTTTGAGGAGGCTCTACAAATGATGGTGGAGGTACATTGAGTAATGTAGGATGAGGTTCTATTAAGAATGAATGTGGTGGTAACGGAAAGTCCTCTATATGATCAAGTCCTTGGTGGTTCCTTGTCTCCAACGGTGGACAATTTGGTGATGTAGGTGGTTCCCTATTTAACGAGAAGGTTGGTGAGTGGGAAGTTCTCGGTGGTGAGTGCTCTAATGAATAGAGATTTGGATGAGAAAGATGTTCGGTGAAGGAATGTAGTCTATGTTCTAGGAATGAAGGCTTTGGTGTTTTACTAGAACTAGGTGCGTTTGTGTTGTTCCCTATTCACTATCTTAAAACAGTTAAGTATTTAAAAAACAAGTTAATAGTGAATCTATGACTGATAAGATGTAAGTAAAACACACTGAATAATTTTCAACATAATATTCTTTATTAGATATAAATCAAACAAGAATACATTACCCAAGCACTTACGGAATAGTACTTGGGATTGAAATGACAAAGGGTGTAACTCCTCACGAAGCTCAGGCTGAGTCTGAGCACAACTACAAGTACCCACTGAGTTATCTCAGGGATTAAGTTGTATTTGGAGGAGTGAAATATGGCTTGCGTGTATGTGTGTTTTTACAATTCACAAGCTTTTTCTTTCACTCCATCTATTATGCTATTTATACAAGTATGAGTTTTAACTCTATCCTAAGTGACAAACTGACATTTGCGAAGACAAAATCTTGATATATTTTGTCTCTGTTTACAAAACTATATCAAGTAAGAGACAAGGGACTTTTCCATAAGTCGTTGATGACATTGAGCACGATAGTTTGCCATTCTAGGAAAGTTGACTTTGGTTGATACGGACTTCGTCTTATCTTATTCGAACTTATCCCGCCTTGTCCCGCTCATTCTTGATCTTGATCTTCTACATCGGTTTGTCTTGATGTAAGTAGTTGGTGAGAGTTTAGAGATTCGGTGAGTTATTGTCATCACCACCTGAATCCACCATCTTCTTCTGACCGATCTTCACCCTTTAAGTTACGCCTTCTTGCAGTAGAGACTTCTTCTTCATCTCTTATTGAGTATCCGAAGATGGCTCACCGAGAGACTATGCACTCGGTGACTGTTAGTGTTTAACGGTCTAAACACTTGGGGTATTTTCTATTCAAATCCTAGATTAAGGGTTTGGGTACATCGAACCCAACAGTCTCCCTATTTGGATATATAAATAGCCTAAATGTTTGATCGATGTAAGTGAGCAAATGGCTTATTCTTACAATCGAATGTACTAATGAATACAATAAGGAACACCGAGTATTTTAACAAAACATACATCTTTTATTGATCACATTACATGGTTCCTATCACTAGTACAAAAGATAGATGATAATGATGTCAATCAAGATGGATCCCAAAGGTTTCAAGCTTTACTTTCTTTGTGATGAGTGTTTCTCTGCGTGGTGCTCTTTTATCTTGGCGTTTAGGTCAAGAACATACGACGTTTGCGAGTCCGAATTTGAGAGGCTACTTGGTATGTAGCTCAAAGATTATGGCCACACCACCGATCAATGTCACTCCACCTTTGGAATGTTGGGTTTCCATAGACATCAATGAAGAACAGTCCCTCTCGTGCTTTTCAATCACTATAAAGTTGACAAACTTCACACCTTCGTGTAGCTCCTGTTGCATTCAAGTCCGTGCACTTTGATCTCGGTGGAACTCAACCTCTTTCTTTTGCCTGTGATGACCGAGGTTGAGATCCTTGTGGTGCGATTAAAGCGGTGAATCCCGGCCAGTGTTGGTGCATCCTCGCCTTTTATACATTTTCTTTGAGCATTTTCATCGACTCCTTAACCACCGTGATTTCTTCTTTTCAATTATTGGACCAAGCTCATCGAGTTCGGTGATCTCAAAGTCGGTGAATTTTGGGGATCATGAACCTCGAAGTGTCTTTATCATCCCCGTATAAACATTCATTGCGATGGTTTGGACTTGGGATGATTCGACATCGATGATTTTCTCAGCAGCCTTCGCTTGTCATTGACCGATTGTAGTGGTCGGTTCTTCCTTGCTGATGGTTGCGATTCTCTTGTTCTTTTCTTCGGCTTGCTTTCTCATTTCAAATTGCCTTAGCACTGAGCATCCTTGAACTTTTTCTGCTGACCCTTTTGAAGCTTCTTTGGATCAATTCCATATTCTCGGCTTCCTCAAAGAACAACTTGTACCATGCTTCTTTGCTCTTTCTCTCTTCCTCGGCTAGTTTCTTTTCCTTTCTTCCTTTGTAAGATAGGCACTTAGTTGTTGTGGTGTGGCGGTACTCGGTGTTGTTGATCATGTGAGGATCTTCTCGTGCTCGGGAGTTTTCATTATGCCTTTCCTTTATCCCGGCCACGAGGAAAATGATGCTACCAAGGGTGGTGTTGTTGTTGTTATTGGTGTAGTCACTGTCATTGTTAATGTTGCTGTAGATGTTGGCGGCACTGATGATATGGGAGTTGTTGAAACATGTGGGATTGATGAAATTGGTATAGCAGAGACTGGTTGAGCTGGCTCCCCCTTAGTGTGTGAGGAAGTCTCTTCAGTGGTCTTCTCCCCCTCAACTATTGCCGTAACATTAATGAGAGCAAGAGTTGCTTCGGACACTGGGAGAGTTTGAGTGGCTTGACCTTTGAAGGCTTGATAAATTTCCGTGACCATAGCCTTGATGTCAGTAGTATCCTGCTGAAGACGGTGACTTGTTTCTCAGTTAGCTTCGAGATAATTCCAAAGCGGTCATCATAGGCCCAATATTCCAAGCCATTGAAGATGATGCCTTAGCCAAAGTAGTCACCGAGCATCCAGAGAACCTAGTGTAGCTCAAGAGATTGAACCAAGATCAAGACCACAACATTGGTAGACTTTAGCATATTGATTAGTTCAGTGAGGTCTGAGGAATTCTTGAAGTAAGCCTCAGTAGCCTCCAGCACTTTAGAGTTGAGTGTTGGGTCTTCTTTGACAACATCCCTGATTTCATCAATTGTAACGCCACAAGTCTGAAGATGCTTGAGAAACTTAACCAGGTTTTCATCTAGTCTATGAAGATGTTGGTACATGAAATCCGTGTGTTCATCAGTGTTGGCATTGAAAGTGAGCACATCAGACTTTAGATCAGCATAGTTGGCAGCAGCTTCAGTGTGTTGATCCCACAAAGTTTCAGTGACCCCGGAATATAGCTTCCTTGAAGCCTTTGTGATCCACTTAACCAGCTGTCTTTCAGTCAGTGGAAGAACATTGTCAAACCCTTTGAGTTCATCAGATGATGAAGAGTCTGAGGAAGCAGAAGAGTTATCATCAGCTTGAAAAGGTGACTCCTCAGGCTTCATTGGATCAGGTTGAGATTCTTGTTCTGGTGGTTGAATCTCAGCGTCCATGTCTTCCCCTGCTGAAAGTATTTCATCGTCACTGTCAGCAAGTTCATCATCAGAAAATAAGATATCAGTGACCTCAGCAACAGTTAACAAAGTGGTGGTGATGGGTTCCGTATCAGCGGGTGGTATGTTTCCCCCTGAGTCTTTGTCCCCCAGTGACCCCTCAGACACTGGTGGGCGTTTCCTAGTGCCTTCGCCGGAGTCAGGATTGGTGGTGGGTTCCGTATCGGCGGGTTGTTTCTTTCCTCTCGAGTCTTTGTCCCTGTGACCCCGAGACACGGTGGGTGTTTCCAGTGCCTTTGGCGAGTCGAGGCGCTAGATCCCTATCGTGGGTATTCTTTGGGATCATTCAGTTGGCCCTCGGACAAAAGTCGTGATTTGCGAATGTCATCCTTGGGCGATGTGAAGGCGCCCCACCGGCGGGTTGTATGTTTCCTCTAGATCTTGGGAGTAGTAGTTGGGACCAAGGGCACCGATTGTGATGTATCGGTGTCCTTCGTTGTCACCGGTGGATAATGATTGGGCTCCGATGGGTGGCGAGATCGCCTTGGGTTTTCTTTGCCTTTTAGGCGGTGTTCCTCAAGCCTCGGTGGTCCCGAGACTTGGGTTTGGTCTTAGTCCATCGAGACTTCCCTTTCTCTTTTAGGAGCGGGGTTTGGAGACATCGAGTCCTCCGATTGTTTACAAAAATTATATGGGCCGTCAATACAATATCAGTGACTTGGGATGGGTCTCTTTGAAAATTTGAAGGACTCAGGATACCAGGTAAAGTAGTATATCTGTATTCCTGAGGGTAATTGCAACCCATTAACACTTGTAAAGCACATGAGACAAACCTAGGGTATGAAATATATTTTTCCCTAGTTTTGCATAGTAGCTTGGTTACGAGATCACTGTAAATGATCTCCCCAATGTCAACAGTGACCCCATTCATCAAACAGTATGCCATCATCAATTGAATAGAATTAACTTGTTCAGTGGATGAGTGGTTCCCGCCGTGAACTTGAATCACGAAGGTGAACAGGATCTTCCAAGCCGCAGGAAATGAGTTCTTGGTAACTGGGGTTCTGTTTAAAAATTTTGGATCCAAAATAATTTGTTTTAACCCATCCTTAACTTTGAGGGTTCAGGATGGGCAACATAGACTCCATTATTATAGTCTAACCCTGTTGACGTACAAAAAGTTTTATAGTCCGTGGTGACCGATCTTTCCCATTAAACAAACTGAATTTGATGAGATACTCCCGAGGTCTCGAGGTCGATCTCATCGAGTTGATGGGGACCGAGTAAAGGCCTTTTCGATTAGGCGGTTGAATAAAAACTTCATTATGTCCTTATAGGTGGGACATTTAGGGGTATTCAAATTGCCTATAACATTATTTGTTTTGAATTCAACATTACATTGATCCCCACCCACCGTGGTGCAAAGTGAAGAAGTTGTGTTCTTGCCATTTCCATTAAAAGTTTTAGGGTTTTGAAAAGAATTTTTTGACAAGAACAATCAAAGAGTTTTAAATCTCTTAAGTTTGTGATGCAAAACTTTTGTAAATGTTTACAGAGAAGGTTTTTCAGAAAAAGGTTTGAAGAACACAAAGATTTCTGGGTTTGAAAGAGTATTTTTACAAAGTTTTGTTGCAGAAATACTTTGTGTGTGTTTTAATGATTTTGTAAGGGGTATTTATAGAGTGATGAGAGGGGTAGTTTATGCACAAATGTGGATTTGTAAAGTCAGTTTTTGAAAACGTTTCGAATTTCCACATTTAATGCTACTACTCCACTACCCGCAGTAAAATCCCAGTTTTCAAGGAATAGATGCAGTGCACAGTAAAAGTGCATTTTGCAACAATAAAATATCCACAAGATATTTCATGTGAGAGGGGGCATTTAATGCCAAGTGGGATGAGGTAAGTTTGAGGGACCCCTGGCAGTAAGATAGAGAGACATATATTCCTATATTTAATTGGTGTGTTTACCAACCTAGGACATTTAAGTAACTAATACTTGGTGCATTTAGTTACTCATTCAATGCTCAATATCAAGAGTCAGGGTCCCTGAATGAGTCTTACTCATTCAGTGAGAGGGTTAATTTTGAGGTTTTGTTCAGGGAGGATGAACCATTTCAGGGAAAACTTACTGAGATTGGGATTGGTTTTCAGGTTGCTGACTCTCAATGTCTAGCATTCCCAATTCAGCTTTCAGTCTCCTGAAGGTAGGTTCATCTAATGGTTTGGTGAAGATATCGATGAAGTTGATATTAGGGTCGAGCATCGGTCGAGCCCCGACCCTACCCGACCCGAACCGACTATACCGACTCCAGAGTAAACTCAACGACCATAACCGACACCCGACCCGCTTATGTCGGGCTCGGTATCGGTACAAACGGGCTGTCGGGTTCGGTATCAATTCAAACGGGCCTAGCCGAATTATGGTTCTGACCAATGATCCGGACAAATTTAAAGAAAGGAAAGATACGGGCCAAGCCCAGCACAAATCTAATGAAGCAACTAATAACAAATAACAACAAATAACAAAACCAACAAATAACAAATAACAAATCTAGTGAGCCTACTGTGATAACTGATAACAACAGTTCCAAATTTTCTTTTTTTGACGAGCCTACTGTGATAGTTCTCCACATTCCACAATTCACATTGTCTTCATCAATTCATCAAACATACAAAACCAAATACCATATGGCTCCAAATACAAACACAAATGACAAATCTCTTGAATCATTGCTCCAAATACAAATACCAAATACTAATCACGACATTCTTGAATTTCCATGTTCTCCTTTTTGTTTCTCTAACGCCTCTTGAATTTCTAGAAAAAACATGAGAATATAAGTTAAACATAAGTTACTAATATAACCAAATAACCAATAAACTAAAATATACATATTATACCTTTAGCAACTTCGTCGTCTTTCATTAAATCCTCTAACGTATCCGAAGTGATGTTTCTACTTGATGTACGGATCCAATCTTGTGTGCACACCAAAGCCTCTACAATGCTAGGCGCTAAAGAATCCTATCTGGTCTAAAACTCAACCACTTGCGCTAAAGGCGGATTCGAAGCAACGGTGGATACTTGGATGCACAAGATATCTATTAATAAAAAACATAAATTTATAAAAAACAAAGCACAAAGAATCTAAGATATCTAAAATTTAATAACCAAAAATAAGTTCTTACCTTTCGCCATCCTTGATACAATTGGGAATCTTGGACTATTTACCTTCCACCAATTTAGTATGTCGAATTCTTCGTCATCCTCTAGTTCAAGACGCGGTTCTTTTAGATATTTGGTCAACTCGTCTTCACCCCCACTCATCTTATTTCCAAGTTTATCTTTAAATGCATCTAAGAAAGCAAAACCACGACGACGATTTGTGTTACTACTTTGACTTGTTGTTGCTTTTGGTATTTCACTTTGACTTGATGTGCCATATTTTTCTTTGTAAATGGCAAACAAGACCCTCATATCTTCCTCAACCTTCTTAACCAATTTGTTACATAATTCATCTTCGATTAAAAATGAAATAGGCGTCTCATCACTATCTTCATCGACCTCCATGGGAATGCAACCATTTTCTATCAAATGTCTAAACCCGTAGCCTACTATTTCCGACTTCATTGTAGGATCTAAGATAACTGACAAAATACATATAATGGTTGATTTTTTGTAATCACCCCAATATTTGTCATACTTTTTCTCATTTCTTCTACCATTACCTTAAAAGAAGGTTTTCTTGCCAATCACGAAGATGCTTATCAATATCAAGTACCTCACCAAACCACAAATGAGCTACGGAGATGATACGGTTGACACAAGTTCGGTTGTTTCTTTAAATTTTCTAAAATGCAACTATCTTCTTACAAACCTCAAAATCACCCCGCTTAGGTATTTCCTCTAGGTCCCGGGCAAAACAAGAGTTATTAAAGTCATAATCAATAAATGCATCTTTTAACTCAATAGCGGTTTTCAACATATCATGTGTGGAATTCCATCTTGTAGGGCATTCGGAAACCAAAAACTTGTTTGAAGAACAAGCCTTTTCAACACTTTCTTTAAAGTTGGTCACTCTTTGGCTCGAATGTTTAATGTATTTCACGGCTAACCCTATGGTATTCACTTCCTTGTTGAATGTTTTTAAACCATCTTTGACAACTAGGTTTAGAATATGAGCCATGCATCTTATATGAAAATGTTTACCACCATCATACTTATTTGGCAAATTTTCTACCAAGTATTCAAGGGCTTTGTCATTTGAAGAAATGTTATCAACCGTAATGGTCATAACATTCTTTATACCCCATCCGTTTATACATTCCAAAAGTGCCCTACCAATATCCACCCCTCTATGGCTATGAATTGGTCTAAAATTAATAATTCTTTTATGCATTACCCAATCATCATCTATAAAGTGGGCGGTTAATACCAAAAGTTCATTCTTTTACAACTAGAAGTCCACGATCGGTGGTTAAATGAACGGTGGTGGAATTGTTGCTTAAGAAATTTAATAGGCTCTTCCTCTCGTCAATAAAAAACTTAGAAACATCCCTAGCAATAGTAAAATGAGAGGGCATATTAAATCTAGGTTGCACGTTATTTCCGAATTTAATGAATGCCGGGTGTTCTACAAACTTAAAAGGAAGCTCCGCAAGAATAATCAACTCAATCAACGACTTTTTAATCAATTTTTCATCATACTTCCAAGTTTCTAAAGTACCAATGCTACTATCACCCTCAACATTCTCCCCAATCTTTTCTTAAAAGATAGTGTTTTTGTTTCTTAATTTTCTCAAAATCGGGGTTCTTATCACAATTTGCATAATGAGTATTCAAGTGTCGCGTACCATGCAATTTTGAATCGGCTTTGAGAACCGCATCACAATATTCGCAATATGCCATCTTAATGACTAGACCATTTTCATCCGGTTCAAACTTTGCTTCAAAGTATTTCCAACACTCGGAAGTCGTTTTCCTTGGTTTGGGAGGGGCTTTCCTTTTGCCTTTAGCAACCTCATCAGTTTCAATAGTCTCAACGTCAATCGGTTGATCCTAAACAAACAAATAAACACACAATATCAATACACTTCGATGTTATTGTGACTGTTTCAATAAATGCCATGTTTCATCAAATACCTTTCATTTATTACTTACCACTTTATCAGTACACGATCAAATATCAATACTAACTGTTTCATTAAATGCTAAGTTGTTAACTGATGAGTGATGTCCCATACTCCCGATGTCTTATCAAATTATCACTTTATCGGTTTATCATTACACGATCAAATAATCAAATATCACTACTTTTGTGGTTTTTTTTTTGCCTACACCGATTATTATCAATCATCGATACCGCTTTTTTTTTTTTTTTTTTTTTTTTTTTTTCTCATCTAAAGTATAACTATAATCAAATAATCAATTAAACAATCTAAACAAACTATATAAAACAATCTAAACTATATAAAACATGTAAAAATACTTACTTCCATTATATTGTTTTGTTGAGATGCAAAGGATTCGTATGTAGGCAAAGAAGAAGAGATTGATTCACCCCTCGTGTTCTTGAGTTGAGATTGGTCCATTCAATTCGTGCTCTTGAGATGCGTTTTGTGTTTGGGAGATGAATTTTCTGTTTTAGATATGCGTATTTTGTGTTTGAGAACAGAAAGGGGCGGATATTTTGAGGTAAAACCTAAGAATTAATCGGGCTTCTTTTTTTGGCGGGCTTCAAACGGGTTGGAGTCGGTTTTTAGCCCGACCCGACCCGATACCGATAGAATGCATATATAACAACCGACTCCCGACCCGTTTAGTATTCGGTCGGGCTCGGGCCTTGTCGGTTTCGGGCGGTTTGTCGGGCCTTGTCGGGCTCGGGCGGTTTTGCTCACCCTTAGTTGATATTCAGTAGGGATGAAATGAAGCTCTATGTCTCCTTTCATTATGTGGTCCCTGATGAAATGATATATGATATCAATGTGTTTGGTTCTTTGGTGAAGGACAGGGTTGTTGGAGATTGCAATGGCACTAGTGTTGTCACAGAAGATGGGTACCATTTTGTAGTGGATGTCATAGTCACTGAGTTGACTTTTCATCCATAATACATTGGCACAACATCCTGCGAAGAAGAACATACTCCGCTTTGAAGACATAGCCACCGATTGTTGCTTTTAGCACTCCAACAAACCAGTTTTCCTCCAAGAAATTGACGGGACCACGAGGTACTTTTTATGTCCATGTTGCGCCCAAGATAATCGAATCGTAATATCCTTTGAGGTCAAACACGAGCACTTTGGATAGTAGAGTCCAAGGCTTGGAGTTTCCTTCAAGTATCCGAGGATTCTTTTGGCCGCAGATGACATGGCATTCTTTGGGATTGACCGATATCTTGCTATTAGACAGATCGAGAATTGTATGTCCGGTGCAAGCGATCGGATATATCGATGAGCCAACAATCCTCCGAAATGGGTTTGATTGGTGATTTGCCGGTGAGATCGGGTCCAAGGTTGTTAGGAGGAACCATTGGTGTCTTCACTAAGGCACGATCCGATATCTCATTATTTTTCAAGAGATTTCGGTGTACTTTCTTGACCGATGGAGATTCCTTTATCGGTTTTCGATTTGTAGTCCAAGGAAGTATGTGAGTTCACCCATCATGCTCATTTCAAACTTCTTTGTCATTAGTTTTTCAAACTGCTTGCAAAGAGTGTAGTTTGTCGAGCCAAAGATGATGTCATCAACATATACTGGACCAAGATCACATCTTGTTTTGTCTGTAGATAAACAATGTGTTGTCTATCTTCCTCCGACAAACTTGTTTTGAATCGTGAAGGTGAGAGAGTTTCATACCATGCCACAGGAGCTTGTTTTAGTCCATAAAGGGCTTTGTCAAGCTTCGGACATAGTCGTGAATTCACTACTCAAAGCCGGGAGGTTCTTGAACATACACATCTTCCTTGAGTTCACCATTCAGAATGCACTTTTACATCCATTTGGTAAACTTTGAAGTTCATGTAGGTAGCATATGCAAGGAAGATCCCGATGGCTTCCATTCTGCAACAGAGCAAATGTCTCATCATAGTCAATGCCTTCTTGTTGATTGTAACCTTCGCTACAAGTCGGCTTTTTTAATGACAATGCCGTTTTCATCGCTTTGTTTCGAAAACCCACTTCATTCCTATGAAAACGACATCCTTAGGACATTTGATCAAGGTTATGACCTTGTTTTTATCAAACTGCTGAAGTTCTTCTTGCATGGCCCGAACCCACTTGGGTGTTTTAGAGCCTCGGTGACACTTTTGGGTTCTATTTTTATAGGTAATCGAAGATATAGACATTCATTGGTCAAGTGCAGTTAACTTAGCGACCATGCTTCTAGTGAGCATGCCTCGTGGGCTCACCAATGATGTTTACAAGCTCAATGTCCTGAGATTTTGTCCACTTACTTTGTGGTCTAGGATATGAGCTTGAAGAGGTCATTGGAAACTCAGGAGTGAGTTCAGGTGCTGGAGCCATAGGATCATTAAGAGCCTTTGGTGAGATGTCTTGTTCGAGTTGGGGTTCTTGAATCAAAAGAATATTTGGTTCGGTGTTACCTATCCCAAAGAGGGACCGATTGATTATCAATGAATTCACCGATAGTTGGTTGTGACAGTTGTGAGGCAAGACATAATATGAGATGTCGACATCACTTGGTATGAGGAATTGATTTCGTGTTATACTCATCGTGAGGATATCTTGACGAGTTATCAATTCCTATTTCCTCCACCGAGTGTGGTGAACCCGATGCTTTCGAACTCTCATCAAAGGTGACATGAAAGGTTTCCTCAACTTGTTGTCTCCTTGTGTTAAATACCACCAAGGCTTTGGAGATCGGTGAGTAACCTAGAAAGTATCCATCATCGCCTTTTGCATCAAACTTGCCTAGATGATCCTTGTGGTTATGAATAAACACAGGACATCCAAACACATGAAAGTAGGCGATATCGTGAAGTCTACCTTTGAATATCTCATATGGTGTTTTGTTATGTCTTTTGACAATGATTGACTGCTTTTGAGTGTAACAGTCGTTTTTTTACTTGATCCGTAAATGTTTTGATAGAGCTAAGACATTTAACATAGTTCTAGCGACCTCAATGAGAGTTCTATTTTCCTTTCGGCTACCCCATTTTGTTCGGGGGTGTAAGGAGATGAAATTTTTGGGAGATTCCTTTTCATCACGTAAATTCTCAAGCTCTTCATTTCGAACTCGCACCATTGCCATTTCGATTTGTTTGACCGTAATGTCATTCGGTTTTCAATGTTCTCGATGAATGACATTATAGTGTCACCGCCCGACTCTTTTGGAAAGAAAGTATACCCAAGTGTATCTTGAAAACTCATCAACAATGACAAGTGTATACTTCTCATGTTGGATTGATCTTGACCGACAGTCCAAAGAGATCCATGCGGAGGTGAAGACGACTTTTGATTGAGAAATTTTGTTTTGTTTTGAAATATGCTATTTGGTGTTTGCCTTTTCACACTGCCGAGCATGGTTTATCTTTTCAAAACCGGTGATGGTAAGCCAAGGACCTTGTTTTGTTTTGCCAAGTTGTTGATGTTTTTGAAATCTAAGTGTGAGAGTCTCTTGTGCCACGACCGGTTGATAGTTTCATGGCTTTGGCAAAGAGACAAGTTCCATTTGAGAGAGTGTTGACATGTCAAGACATAAACATCATCTTTTCTAGGAGCTATCAAAACAACCTCTTTGTTGGCATTGAAAATGGTGCCTTGTTTGTCATTGAATTGCACAATGTACTTTGCATCACGTAGTTGGTGACATCGATGAGATTGTATTTGAGACCATTGACATAAGCTATTCTAGAAAACTATTCCATTACAAAGATCTTGAACCATAACCTTGATGGGACATGATGAGTTATCACCAAATACTACCTTGGGTCCCTGGTTCCTTTACATACTTGTGTAGATACTCCTTAACACCAGTCATGCTTCTTGAGCATCCACTATCTATATGCCAAATAGGCTCCCTGGCGTATCTTTGCACAAATAGTAAACTTGATTAGTTTCTCTTGCTGACCCACATACTAGTGGGCTTGGGCCTTAAATTTGGCAATTGACTCATGGTCAGTGGTTGTGTGCATTGTGCTACCACAGGTTTTGCATTTCGAGACTGAGGATGACTCAGTGATTCTTGGTTGCTTGGAACTTCTCCTTGCTTGGATGACTTTGTCATGTTGGGATGTCTCATGAGTCGGATTTCATAAATATCACAAAGATGTGTTCATGAGACAATCATCGGGATGATGATCATTAAAGCCACGATGTGGGCAAGGAGGAAAGGGTTTTGCTCTAAAATTTTGAGCGATTTAGAGGTTGAAGTATACTAATGACCAACTTTGGTATAGTTTGCTTTACTAAGTGAACTTACATATTGTAAGTGATCGAAGTTACGTGATCATCCTTTTGCGGATCATACAAAAAGGATTCTATATGATTGTCATGGTATGGACGGTATAGTGGCATAGATCACACTTCGCTTGGGTTTGGTGGTGGCTTTTGACTTGGAAAAACTAGAGGAGGCTGACTTAGTTTCCTTGATTGATTCAGGACTTTTCGATGGATTCCATCTTATCGGTTAGCTTCTCACAAGTTCGATCGATTCTTTGAATTTGGTCACTTCGATGGGGACAGAGGATGTGGAAGTCTCGGTGGGGTAGATTCTTGTTGAATTGGTTTTGATGGTCTTTTCGGGATGTTTCTACCAAGTCTAGACCTTTCTTTTGGTGAGTGTGGATTGAATTGTAATGGAGTAAGCTCGAGCTAGGAGCACCACTCAAGAGGTTCCAGGGGTGGAAGTGGTGCTTGAGATTACGCTTGAGACTCGAGATGTGTTCGAGACCATCGGGCACATCGAGAAGTCCAAGCATGCTCTTTAGAGCTTGACTTTCAGCTCTAGAATTCTTTCGTAATCGAAATTTGGAAGCTTACTCTCAGGATTAACCCGTTCAATCCAATCACAGGGCTTGGGAATAGTCAACACAAATGATTTAGGAGAATGGTCTTTGTTGTGAGAGTCAGGGAGATGATCTTCACCTATGAATCTCTTTTTGCTATTGGGGGCTCCCACAACATCAAAGACTCTTGGATTCTTAGCAGTCCAACTAACAATGATATCCATTTCTTTCTTAAGTTCATCTTGAAGAGCCTGATTTCTTTTAACTAATTCAGTGTCTTGAATTTGCAAAGTGATAGCCTCAAGCTTATTTCCCTACACTTGTTTAGTTCAAAACTTAGTGTGGAAAACTAGAAGGGGGGGTTGAATAGTTTTACCAATTTAAAACTTCCTTTTAAATATTTAGATCGACTTTTTTGGTTGTTTGTGTTGGACGTTGATAGATAGATATATAAACGTGTAATGAAAGATAAAGAGTAAGAAGCACATCACCACGACACAAGTTATTTATAGTGGTTCGGCTACAAGGATACCTTCCTTGCCCTACTCCACTCCCCGAGTCACCTACTCGAGAGTTCGTAAGCACTACACCAATCTCCTTATGGCGGAGAAGCCTTCACAACGTCGCTTAACCTTTTTCCGGTACAAAGCTAAATACCGAGTTCTTTCACACCAAGGCGAACCACACCTAACACAACGTCGCCTACCCTTTATACGGTGCTAGGCTAATCACCGAGTTCTTTCACACCAAGGAGAACTAATCCTATCACAACGTCGCCTACCCTTTATACGGTGCTAGGCTATTCACCGAGTTCTTTCACACCAAGGAGAACTAATCCTATCACAACGTCGCCTACCCTTTATTAGGTACTAGGCTAAGCACCTAGTTCTATTACTATGGAGGAACTACTACCCTTCACAACACAACACCTAATATCAAGGAGATCCACTCCTTGTTACAACATCATCAAGGATATCACCATCCTTGAAATAAACAAATACATATATGTATAACGATGCACCTCATCGATTATACGACCTAGGAATTCTATCCAAATGCGACTTGATTTGATTCTTCGGCATCCTTCACTAATGCCTTTGACACAACGCTTGGCACCCTTTACTAATCCCTTCGTCTTGACACCTTTAGCATTCTTCACTAATGCTTTGACACGGATGATGAACATCTTTCACTAATGATTTCATCTTGACACTTTCGACATTCTTTCCTAATGCCTTTAACCCAACATCTATGGAGAAAGGAAGAACTATCAACAAGAGAACCTTAGTTGTCTTGATGATGACGGCATGGCAACTCATGGACTTGAGCTTGCTCAGATTCAAGAGGTGGTGATCTTGCCTTTAAGAGAAACCTAGAAGATCACACAAAACAAAAGACAAACTACATAGATCACTTGGATCCGAGGTTAGAGGTTATAATACTTGGGGAAGTATGTGTGTAAAGTGATAATTAGAAAGGAAGAAATGACTCTCTATTTATAGAAAAAATTTCTCATCGTTCCCGGATCCCACGGATCCTACTACAAGGGATCCGGCTAGCACAAAGCTAGGGATCCGTGGATCGCTCTCTTCGCCCATGGGTATTTTTGGTTATGGGTCATGGGTCATGGGTTATGGGTTGATCCATGGTTTTCTTTCTAGATACAATGTATCTTAAGGATACAATGAACTTGGTAAAGTGGTATATGTAAAACCATGGGTTATGGGTCAATACCATTTGCTAGTTTTACCCATTTAGTATTGATGCGTGCAGACATACTGTTAAATCACAAGCTCGCCTGTGAATGGCGCACCGTAATCGACTTAAAAGCTGCTCAAGCACGAATGCAATGAGGATCCGAGGAGTATAGAGTCTCCCGGTCGTTATGTCCCGGCGAGCTATGCAATGGATCAATCAACGATATAGTGATCGAGAAATTTGAGCGAAAAAAGGAATGAGATTATGATTATAACTACGAAAAAGCCAACAAATACAAAGGCTTAAATGCAAATTAGAGGAAATTAAAAGATAAAATCTATTAAATAAACGCTATCACTACAATTAAAATGATGTTTTTGTTTTTATGTTTCTAAACCGAAATTAAAAACTACGTGACGTCTAACTAAAAGCGTGAAACTAAAGCAATATTAACCCTAAAAATATGAAAATACATTTTACAATCCTAATGATAAAAGAAAATTTATGGAAAAAGAAAATTATTTTTAAAACTAATTATCTAATTAAAACTATTTTTAAATATTAAATAATTGCCTAAAATACAAGAAAATAGGAAATGAAGCTAGAAAAATAAAATTATGAAATGGAAAAGTCTAAAATATCAAAATAGAATTTTCAAAACTATTTTGTATTTTTCGATTATTTTCTATTTTCTAGGAATTTTAAACTATTAAAAACTAATTAAATTACTAAAATTACCAAATAAACTATGAAAATCTGGAAAATTGTTTTTTTACTTTTTATATTTATCTAAACCTAAGAAAAATGAAAAAATCATTTTTTGAACCTTTTCGAATTTTTGTATTAAAAGCTAATTAAAATGCTTAAAAACTAATTTAAATTAAGAAAATAGCAAATCAACTTGGAAAAATCGAAAATTTAGGAAAAGTCTAAATTAATACTAGGAATATAAGAAAATGGAAAACAGGCACTTATTTGCAAGAAAATGAATCGAAGAATCAAGTGCTTATTGAAATAAGCACTTGATTAGCAAATGAGCAAAATAAGCTACCAACCAAAGCAGGAACTATGATATACTAAATTAACCAAATTGCAACTAAAAACAATAAGCTTTAAACACTGGATTACAAGATTGATCAAACTTGATGATTTGAACTAATGAGCTAAAACAGAATTTGGTACTACTTGCATCAACAAATAAGTACTCAAATAAGCTTAAAAGCAAAATCCAAATATTAAGCCCTAAATTAGACCTAGGCACTACTTAAACCAAAAGACCAGACCTTAACAAGCTTTTATAAGCTGCATGCAGCTTGCACAAAAGCGAGAAAACAACGAGTTGTGAAGCGGGGCACGGTCCTAATTTTGAGCTTATGCGTAAGCTTATCCAGAGCTTAAGCTAAAAGCAGATATGAGGTCCTAAAGACCACCTAGCCAACTGCTTATATCCCAAAATGAGATCCTAAAAGCTTTACTAAAACACCGTGCAAGCTCACTGCAAGTTCAGAAAACCGTTTTGAAATCTTTTGACTTTTTGAAACAAATGCACAGTTTGACTTTCTTGAGATTTGGATGTAATTTGATGACTGATTATGATGTATTTGGATGAAATATGAATGAAGCAAGCTAGATTTAAGACTTCTAAACACAAAATAAGGTTTTGCAATTCCAAATCCTCAACAGTTTAACAGTGAGACAGATCAAGAGTCAATTTTGACTTTTGGTGGTGTACAGGCACAAACTAAGACAGATTTGAGTATATAATGACTAAACAAACATGAGCTACCAGATCTTAACTTATAAACAAGCTTAAAAGACAGATATATCATTGGATCCAAACACACCTTTAACTATAGTTTTGCAAAGTAAGACTGAGATAAACTCCAAACAAGCATAACTTACTGATCAAATTAACTTGAGATAACTTAGTTACTACTATTAACACAGGTTTTAACAGATTAAAACTTCAAATACTGATTATGCTAAAAACTTTGAAATGACTTACAATTTGTCCAATAGCCACTATGGCTTGCTAACAGTTAAACCAGGACCCCTAACCTATCAAATCCAACCCAATGAATCTAAATCAACCCATATTCCTGTCTGAATCAACCCGTATCCATTATCGCACCCATTTTTCTCCGGTTGACTTTTGTTGACCCAACTCCAAAGTTGTTTAAAAGCGCAATGTAAGCTTAGAAAGCTTTATCAAGCTTGATTGAGCTTGATGAGCTTAAACACATGTGACTAAGGGTGTTGACGGAGGATTTTGAGATTGGAAATTTCAACGATGGATATGTAATATGGAAATTGAACATGAACTAAAATTGATGCTTAATTGAAGTTGAGATACATCAAGTGATTAACTTGAATACAATGAAACTTGAAAATACAAGTACAAAGCTAATTTAGACTAAGAAATTGAAATTGACATACAATTTTAAAAACTAAACTAATCGCTCATTCTTGCCTCCTCTTGGCCTCTTTTATGCACCAAACAGTTTCTCTCTCTTCGAGCACTTCCAAGAACAATATGAGCCATTGATTGGCTAGAATTCATCTTAGCCATTAATTTGGTTTTGGCGCCAATTTACATTTTTGATATTAGAGACGGAAGAGAATGCATTAAATGCATTTGTAAGGTAGGTAAGGAGGGGAGACATAGGGTGGTGTAGGGTGGTTTAGGTGGTGGTGGTGGGGCAGAGACAGGGGTTGTCGGGGAAGGCAGGCGGGGCGGGTTTGTTTATTTTAAATCTTGGGTGTTGGGTTGGTGGGTCAAGGATTGGGTGGGTAAGCATTTGGGCCAAGGGGTTTGTTTGGGCTTGGGTAATAATTAAATAGGGTCGGTTTGGTTTGTGAAAGAAATAACACCAAGGACCAAAATTGCAATTCTTCAAACCGAGGACCAAATCGTAACTTATGAAGAGTAGTCAAAGGGTTGGTCTTGCCAAACTTTAATAATCCGAGGTTGACTTTGACATTTTGAAATTCAAAGATTAATTTTGACCAATTTAAAAGCCCGGGGACCAAAGCGTAATTTCTCAAATATTTTGGATTTTCCACCAAAGGATTAAATATGATAATTTATGTTTCCAAAAGGACCTTTGGTGACTTTTCTTTTGAAATTATATGCTCAGGGACTGTTTTGACAACTTTTGAAACTTGGGGACTAAAGCGCAATTTTGCAAATTTGATATGTTTTCATCGATTTTAATATTTTGCATTTAAAACACATAAAACAACGATTTGTGATATTTTGATCATTTGATGTGTTTGAGTGTTTTCGAGATGATTTTGCGTTTATTTTGTACAAAATGATGAGTATTTAGACACTCATCAAGTATATACTTGTTTTACCCATTTTAGTATATACTTGTTTTTACCCATTTTGGTATACTTAGTTTAAGTATATAACCCAATATGTAAACACTAATTGTTGTACATATGTATCTAAATCATAAAATCACTTATACTTGTTTTAGTGTTTTATGTGAAAAGCGTAAAGTGTGTTAGGAAACTATTAACTCAAACTATTTAAGTATTCTATTTGTTTTGTTAAAATGATTTTACGTTTGTTATCGACAAAACATTAGAAGATCGTAAAATATAAATAAACGTTTTCTGACTTATTTGTATTAACAATCTCCTCTTTTTGTTGATGACAAAACATAAAATTATTTTAAGGAAAAGCTAAAATTGTAAAAGTTTGAATTTGTAGTTTTACTTTCTTCTCCCCTTTTTCGAAACAAAAGTGTTAAAAGAAACTAACACAATTTTATAAGAAAAGTATGTAAAAAAATGTAAAGAGAGCAAGTAGCGGTATGGTACTCGTCTTAACTCCCCCTTGACGAGTCCATCCCTTTGAAAGGGCGTCAAGGACATGACGTAAAATAAACTAATTATGTTTGCAATTATGTTTGCAAATGGTTCGTCTAAGTGATGAAAACTTGCTCCCCCTTGAAGATTGCAAAGTCGCAATGTGGTGACATGAAATATAGTCAAAAATCGGATTAAGTTGCAAATGTTTTTGCAATTTCGTTTGACACAAAGCTCCCCCTAGCTTTATGGTGTCAAACTTCATGTGTTATTTTGAAAATCGACAAAGTAAAGGTTAGAAAACAAAAGTATAGTGCATAATTTCCTGCAAATAAAACGCAAGTTAATAGAAATTTGTGCTTCTGATCCACGGATCCCGCGGTTGCCTTCTTGGAGGGATCTGTCTAGGCATTTTGTAGGGATCCGGCTGTCTGTTGACAGTTTCTTTAGCAATGAGAGTGTTTCAATCAATGCTAACGAATATGTGAAGTAGTATATGATATATCAAGCACAACACATAAAGCACATAACAATTATGGCATGTAGATATTCATTCAAAAAAAACAAGAGATGATCAACCAAATCTCTAAAACTAAGAGAATAAACTAGCCATACAAGTGCTACTAATGCTAATGAGTTACCCAAACTCTAGATTCAACAAAAAGCTTAATGATGATCAAGGATGAGATGAGTTTTCCTAAACATTCTAAGTTTGAGCTTGTGACTATGATGCTCATTGTAGTTAAGGCTTGTTGACCTCTTCGAAATGTTCGAGGAGGTGATAAAATATGAAACGTTGTTCTTCACGTAGTTCATGTATCAACCTTTCAACATGTTTACAATGATAGCAATCCTTGTCATGGTTTTGAATTTCTTGAAGTGGAAGTTCAAGTGAAGTGGGTTGAGGATCTTCAAATGAAGGAGGAATTGGTGGAGGCTCATTAAGTGATGGCTCTACAATGTTTGAGGATGGAGGTAAAGAGGCAGCAACTTCCATGTGGTCGGGTGGTTGCCTTTGATGTCTTCTCATAATCCAAAATGGAGTATTGGGGGGAATGAGAAAGTTTTATATTGGATCAAGTGTTGATTCAATATTTTGATTTTGTTGCCCAACCTTTTCAAGTGAGTTTGTTGGTAGTGGTGGAAGGTGAGATGGCCAAGGAGGTAAGTCTTCTACATTGTGAGAATGTGGAGATGATTGTGAGGTGGCTCTAGGCACCAATGATGTTGGTTTAGTTGTGGAGGGTATGTTTGGTTTGGTAGAGTTTGGTGATGAAGTCCTAGTGGAACTATTTTCTTGGGGATTAGTTTGATTGGTTTCCTTGGTGTAGGAGAAATCCTAGCATTAGTCGACTTAACCGGAGATGATTCGGTTGAGGAAACTTCGTGTATGATCCTAGCAAGTTTCTTGGGTGGTTCTTGAGTGGATGAGTTAGCACTAGGAGCCTTTCTCATGATGAAATGACTAAGGAGATGGTTGCAATTGCGATAATTGTGTTTGTGTTTGATGACTAAAGTGTTCTTAGCAATATGGCTTATAAATGGAAGAGCTTGGCAAGTGCATTTAAGACTTAATCTACTAATGTTCTTGGAAATGTGATGATTAACATGTACAAGGTTAAAGTTCGAGTTTCACTAATCTAGGAACTCATTTAAGATGATATGGAGTTTTTGAGTTAGGAAGATGAGTTGAAATGATTGTTTTAGCAATGTTAGACATAAAGCTGTCACCCGAACCCACGGTTCCCTCCTTGGAGGATCCGCTAGGCTAATCCTAGGGATCGGCTCTCGCTAGTGATTATGACGGGTTTGAAATGAGGTTTCTAGGAGCTAAAGCCTATCACATTTTGAGTGTTTCGATTCTCCTAAGTGTTTTAGGATGAGAGGTACTTGAATGATCAAAGGTAATAAGTGTTATAACAAATGATTGCTTCTTATGGAAAGGAGATGTGACAAGATGACTACCAATGGATGTCCAAGGATAACACTAAGAGTTTTGGTGGTGTCAAGTCATAATAAATGATCCTAGTAATCGATTTAAGCTTGAGGTGAAATTTGAAAATTCTTAAAAATTACAAGAATTGAAAAACCAATTTTGTCTTACTTTGAGATAAAATGATTAGAAACAATTTCCTAAGATTGTTTAATTTGTCCACTTAAGTGTTTTGAAAGATGAGAAAGCAGTTTGTGAGTATTGAAGCGGAAATATGGTGAGTTTTGATGTGTTGATAAATCAAGAGGCATTTAGATTAAGATCTTAAGTAAGCCTTTAGTGAGTATAAGCCTTTCTCATCCTTGAAGTGGTTCTACTTGGATTCTAAAATCATATGCTTAGCTAAGTTATCTTGATGCAAGGAATGATGTATTCTCGATCGATGTCACGGATCACGGTTCCCTCGAGGAGGGATCCGGCTAGGCTAATCTAGGGATCAGGCATCTGCAGATCGAATCTTCATAGAAATGATGCGATTTTGCACACTAATAAATCTATAAATAAAGTAATAGGAACAAGCATGTCAACACAAAACACTACTTATAAAAGCATGATAAAGTAACAATATCCTAATTACCGAAACCAAAAGTGCTAAAACGTAATTATCCAAACACAAAATAAAGGAAAATAAGCACATTCCTATTGTCTCTTTCGTCAATCATTTCTTTTCCTTTTGACGGCTTAGTGAGGTTATGGCGAGGTTTTGAATCATGCCCTCAATTGTTTAAATTCCACGGTCTCGTTTGGAATGGTTGGAAGTTGTTCGTAGTATTCAAAGGGTTTCAATTTGATGTTGGTACGTGGGGTTGACGTCTTCCTCATCTTCATCTTCTTCTTCTTCACGGCCGAGGAGTCCGAGAGCTTGAGTTTCTTTCCATTGACCATGAACCGTTTAGGGGTTGTTTGGTAAGAGGTACCATGGCGTGATCGGAAGGTAATGATCATCGTTGATAGGAGATGGTTGCGATGCACCAACATACTTACAAAGTCGTGTTAGGAGCATACCATACGGAAGTACCATGTTGGAAGCTTTGAATACCCGGCCATTCTCCTTACCATGTAATAGGCAAGATTAAATGGCCTTTGGTGGGTAAGACAATAGATCATTTGCACAAGACATGCGTTTGGATGATCTTTGTTTCCAACTAGGCTAATGACATTTTCCAAGGATTTCTTCCCATTTTCTAAACATGGGATGCATTTCAAAAGTTCCATTTGAAAGGGATCACGGTGAATGAGCTTTTTGTTACGGTTGTAATGGATTGGTCGGTCCTAGAAATACAAATTTTCCAATTAGGTATAATTAGTTGGGATGAGTTTATGGTTTGATTTGTATTAACAATGTTGTGAACACAATGTGATTTTGTTAAAACCTCTTTTTCATGATTAATTTGAAAACCCTAATTAAATTAATTGATTAGAAATTAAGAAACCATAAACCCTAGGATGAGGATGATGAAAATTAGGACAAGTTAATGTAATTACTACAGCGGTGTTCTAGGAAGGAATACTTGAAAGTATGGAAGCAAATGAGGATGAATTAGTAGCTTAGTCGTTTTTGTGTTGTGTGAATAGAGGAAAAGGATCGGTGGTGATTTTTGAAAGCGTATAGTTGAGTTCTGTTTCACGGTTCTCCGGATCCCTTGTATTTGGGATCCGGCTAGTACTAACTAGAGGATCCGCCTCGTGGATGAAAAAGGGTTGTTTGGCATTATTTTTGTAGTAGACTTATAACTAGCAAAAAATAGTTTGGAAGTATTATATGAGGATTGTTTATGGATGACGGGTTTGATGAATCACATATCGGGGTTCATATGTGACAACGACGTTAGTTTGATGAATCAAGAGGAATACTATTCGATGATGAAAAAGGAGAAGTGACGAAGAGACTTCTTATGATGCTAGTAATTTTAAACAAAGAAAACTATGAAATAAATTAAACTCATGTAACCTATCTAATGAAAAATAAAACATACCTCTATGCTTCTTGGTTTGGCGTAATACCAAAAATACTTCATGAGCTTTTAAAGTAATCATTTGTACTTGGTGTGCGTAAGTAGTGATTACTTTTAAGATCCTTCCTTGAACGTTGACTTCATTATTCTTTGCATAGAGATGAAAATTTTGGAGATATTCTAGCATGGAGATTTAAAAAAGAAATTGTTAGAATGATCTATCAATGTCCAACAAAATGATTTAAAAGAAATATGACCCTTAAAAATCCTTTTTGTAGTTTTCAAACATACACGGATCGTATCAAGTCATTAAGGTACAACATACTTTAAAAACTTGGTAATGAAGCTCGATGCCAATTGTGGAAAACTAGAAGGAGGTTGAATAGTTTTACCAATTTAAAACTTCCTTTTAAATATTTAGATCGACTTATGTCAATCTATTTGGTTGTTTGTGTTGGCGTTGATAGATAAATATATAAACGTGTAATGAAAGATAAAAGTAAGCACATCACCCACGACAAGTTATTTATAGTGGTTCGGCTACAAGGACACCTTCCTTGCCTACTCCACTCCCCCGAGTCACCTACTCGAGAGTTCGTAAGCACTACACCAATCTCCTTATGGCGGAGAAGCCTTCTTGGCGTCGCTTAACCTTTTACGGTACAAAGCTAAATACCGAGTTTTTCACACCAAGGCGAACCACACCTAACACAACGTCGCCTACCCTTTATATGGTGCTAGGCTCATCACCGAAGTTCTTTCACACCAAGGAGAACTAATCCTATCTGGCGTCGCCTACCCTTTATACGGTGCTAGGCTATTCACCGAGTTCTTTCACACCAAGGAGAACTAATCCTATCACAACGTCGCCTACCCTTTATTAGGTACTAGGCTAAGCACCTAGTTCCATTAATATGGAGGAACTACTACCTTCACAACACAACACCTAATATCAAGGAGATCCTCCTTGTTACAACATCATCAAGGATATCACCATCCTTGAAATAAACAAATACATATCACGTATAACGATGCACCTCATCGATTATACGACCTAGGCATTCTTTCCAAATGCGACTTGATTTGATTCTTCGGCATCCTTCACTAATGCCTTTGACACAACGCTTGGCACCCTTCACTAATGCCTTCGTCTTGACACCTTTAGCATTCTTCACTAATGCTTTGCACGGATGATGAACATCTTTCACTAATGCTTTCATCTTGACACTTTCGGCAGTCTTTCCTAATGCCTTCAACCCAACATCTATGGAGAAAGGAAGAACTATCAACAAGAGAACCTTAGTTGTCTTGATGATGACTAAGCATGGCAACTCATGGACTTGAGCTTGCTCGTCTTCAAGGTGGTGATCTTGCCTTTAAGAGGAACCTAGAAGATCACACAAAACAAAAGACAAACTACATAGATCACTTGGATCCGAGGTTAGAGGTTATAATACTTGGGGAAGTATGTGTGTAAAGTGATAATTAGAAAGGAAGAAATGGCTCTCTATTTATAGAGAAAATTACATCTTGTTCCCGGATCCCACGGATCCCTACCACAAGGGATCGGCTAGCACAAAGCCGAGGGATCCGTGGGCACTCCTCTTGCCCATGGGTATTTTTGGTTATGGGTCATGGGTCATGGGTTATGGGTGGATCCATGGTTTTCTTTCTAGATACATTGTATCTTAAGGATACAATGAACTTGGTAAAGTGGTATATGTAAAACCATGGGTTATGGGTCAATACTATTTGCTAGTTTTTACCCATTTAGTATATACTTGTTTTTACCCATTTTAGTATATACTTGTTTTTACCCATTTTGGTATACTTAGTTTAAGTATTTGCTAACCCAATATGTAAACACTTATACTTGTTTTAGTGTTTTATGTGAAAACGTAAGTGTGTTAGAAAACTATTTACGTATTCTATTTGTTTTGTTAAAATGATTTTACGTTTGTTATCGACAAAACATTAGAAGATCGTAAAATATAAATAAACGTTTTTACGGCTTATTTGTATTAACACTTAGCTTGTTATATTTTGAAAAAAGATTTAATCGTTGCTCTTCTACAAACTTAAGTTCAACATTGATATAGTTTATATAGGACTGCCAATCAGAGTCATCATCTATAGAAAGTAAAATATTTACCATCTTCATTGTGATGTTGACCCACTCTCCATTCTGGCATGATTTTTCCCAACGACTAGCTTGTCCTCTTACGATAGGGCCATCGATTGCAGCGACATGCACCATTTCATCATCGGATGAGAGTGGCTCTTCATCGGTCGAAGGTTTTAGCAACAAGGCCTTTGTTTTACCCTGCAGATTGAACACTTTTGTTTTTCGAGGGGCGGCCTCAAGCAATGCAAGCTTAGCTTTGACTTTCCTGTATTTAGCTTCAAAATCAACGGTTTTGTTTTGATCGATTTGTTTTGAAAATTTTGATGAGACCGATAGATTTTAGGTTGAAATTTGCTAAAGCACGAGGACCGATTTGATCGATGGTTTATAAGAGGTTCGAAATTATTTTTGAAAAGCAGTCTTTTGCAAAATGACCTCTTTGTGACACTTAAAGCATTGGTGTCCTCATTTGCTTTCGCATTTGAAAAACCTTTGTTTCTTTTATAAACCTCGAGAGTTAGCAATGAGTGCCCTTTCACGAAATTCGACGTTCGGGTCATTTAGGTACTCTCACTTGATCTCATCGGGCTCATCATCTGAATTTTCACGGAAATCTTGAACCACATTGTTAGAATAAAAGGCATTTGATATTGGTGTTGAAGTGGTGGTGGGGACTTCTTGACTTCACGAGACTTCTTTAAGTCGGGGTATCGCATTGATGAGGTTTTCCTCATAGACAAATTTCCCATAAATTTCGGGAAGTTCAAGATTACGGATATGATTAGCATTCCTAAGTCCCGAGAGAAATTCAACCACTTCTTAGGAATACTATTGACAAAACCAACATTGATTTCATGTTTGGACAACTTGACGCCATCTTTTGATGTTCATTTAGCAAGGTTTTGTACGGGTGTAAGTTTGAGACGAGTTTCGAGTCCTTAGCCACGAAGGTGTTATACTCAAGTTTCGAGGTCCATTATCCTTTTTCTTGGTATCGAGATGGGCCTTCATAACTATGGACTAGGTCATCCCAGTTTGTTTAGGCGTACTCGACTTATAATTGACTACATAATATCATCGGAAGACATGATATGATGATACTTTTGAGTCTTTGGTCTGGTTGACCACTCTCCTCTCATCCACGAGTCCATCGAGCTTGAGGTTTAGGCAAACCTTGGCGATCTTTGGGATAAATGGACCTTCATTTATACACTTGATATAATAAGGTTCCATCTAATCAAATAGCAAAGCATACGCTTTTCCATTTGTTAAATTTACCAACTTCAAGTCTAGGGGCAAATCTTTGAATAAGCTCCACCCTTTTGTCCACTGGTTGGGGTACAACAATTTGACCATAAGGATCCCGATTTAAAAGCGTTTTAGAGTGGCTTAAAAAGTTTTATAATCGACCTTGCTCGATATCACTTGTTGTTCCTATTCACTATCTTAAAACAGTTAAGTATTTAAAAACAAGTTAATAGTGAATCTATGGTGATAAGATGTAAGTAAAACACCTGAAAATTTTCAACATAATATTCTTTATTAGATATAAATCAAACAAGAATACATTACCCAAGCACTTATGAATAGTACTTGGGATTGAAATGACAAAGGTGTAACTCCTCACGAAGCTCGGTGAGTCGAGCACAACTACAAGTACCACCGAGTTATCTCGGGGATTAAGTTGTATTTGGAGGAGTGAAATATGGCTTATGCGTGTATGTGTGTTTTACAATTCACAAGCTTTTTCTTTCACTCCATCTCTTATGCTATTTATAAAAGTATGAGTTTTAACTCTATCCTAAGTGACAAGCGACATTTTGCGGAAGACAAATCGATGTATTTTGTCTCGTTTACAAAGACTATATCAAGTAAGAGACAAGGGAGCTTTCCATAAGTCGGTGATGACCGAGCACGATAGTTTGCCATTCGGGAAAGTTGACTTTGGTTGATCTGGACTTCGTCTTATCTTATTCGAACTTATCCGCCTTGTCCGCTCATTCTTGATGATTCATTGTCTTGGTCTTCTACTACGGTTTGTCTTAAGTGTAAGTAGTTGGTGAGGAGTTTAGGATTCGATGAGTTATTGTCATCACTGCGAATCCACCATCTTCTTCTTGACTCAATCTTCACCCTTTAAGTTCCGCTTCTTGAGTGGAGAGACTTCTTCTTTGTCTCTTCGGTATCACGAAGATGGCTCAGCGAGAGACTATGCACTCGGTGACACGTTAGTGTTTAACAGTCTAAACACATGGGGTATTTTCTATTCAAATCCTAGATTAAGGGGTTTGGGTATTACGAAACCCAATAGTTTGGTTTAGAGCTTGATGAACCCTTTTCTAACCCAAGAGGTCTAATACTAATTCTTGTGGTTCTCTTGGCAATTGTTGAGGTGGGATTCTAACATTATGACCTCTTACGGGTGATGATTCGGTGGATGAAATCTCATGGACCATATGACCATTCCTTTTGGATGAACCTTTTGTTGAAGAGTTGTTGCTAGATGCTTTAGTCATAGTGATGGTGAGAATGCAATAGAAGTCTCTAAATACTGATTTTTAAAAATGTGGTAAGAGTGATGACTTAAGCTCTCAAGAGTGTTTGGTTTATAAAGAGTGAGTGTGAGTTAAGGAATTAAATTCATGACCACTAAAAGAATTTGGCATGCACCAAGGTCAATTATGGTGTTGTTCAGCTCTAGGGAATCATTAAATGGTAACTAAAAGTGTTTAGATTACCAAAGATGGTTTAAATTTTGAAGGAAAAGCTGATTAGAAGCCTTATGTAGACACGGATCCTACGGATCCCTCTCACTAGGGATCCGTCTGGTTAAAAACCAGGGATCCGTCTATCAGACAAAAATATGACGAAGTGATTATGCTCTTGTAAGGTCTAATGCCTATAAATCTTGAGGGTTTGACTTTCCTTAGATGTCTTAAGTGATAGGTGACTTAAATGTCCAACCACAAAGAGTGGGGATACTTAATGATGGTATTGGGTAAAAAAAATAGACTTTTTAAGAGTGTAACTAAATGTTTAAGGATGATACTCATTGATTTGAGTATGACAAGTGATAGAAATTGATCCTAGAGATCAGATGATGACTTAGAAGAAATTTGAAAAATTCCTAAAAAAATAAAGAAAAATCAAAAGAAATTAAAAGCTTGTTTTAAACCTATTTTAGGGTAAGGATGACTAAAACAATTTCTTTGAAATTGATAGAAATATCAAGCTAAGTGTTTTGAGATGTGAGGAACAATGTGTGAGCATTGGAGTGGAAATATGGTGAGTTTTGATGAGTTGATAAATCAAAAACACTTTGAATTTGATCCTAAGTTAGCTACGGGTGAGTGTGAGACCTACTGAGCTTGAGGAAGACTTAAGTAGTCTTAAAGAATCATGTTTAGCTAGAATGATGTGATTTAGGAGACATGTTTGATGTAAAATGATCTGTATCTGGTATTTGTTTGCCCGGATCCCACGGTTCCCTCATTTGAGAGATCCGGCTAGCTATAGCCCAGGGATCCGGCTACTAGATCAGAAGCCTCTCAACAATTGTGCAATTTTTGCACTCTTAGCAAATGCTTATCCTAGTCGTTTCTACAATCAGTAAACATATGCATACAACAAGTATAACGCATAGTAAGTGAGGAGAACTAAAAGGTAATTAAACAATGAGTGATAACGACTACTTGAATAGGATCAAGTCATCGTAAAATCTCATTTTACTAGTTCCTAAGTTAAGGTGTTCAATGCCAAATCATGGCAATTCCTACAACTACATCCTACTCTACATAAATATTGTTAAGAAGTTACAAAACATTGTTTTAGAAATTGTTTTCACAAATTAAGGTACTATGACCTTACCTTCCATCCACACCTCCTTCCATTTCACTCCCGTCTTCATCTCCATCTTCATCCCCTTCACTCTTCATCCCACCATCTCTATTTCTTCTTCTTCAAGAAGTTAGCGAAGCACTTGAAGATCCCTTTAGTTTGTTGCCACTCTATGGGCTTGGAATATCCGGAAATTGATTGATGTAATCTAAAGGGTCGAGATCGGTGTTGCCAAGGGGATTGCTACTTCCTTCTCCTTCTCTTTGTCTTTCCCTCTCATTAAATGAATCCGTTGGTGGGTGAGGTCTCTTGCCATCCACCATGATCCTTGTAGTCTTTCCATCGGATAGCGACACCATGACTTTGTTGCAAAAGCTATGATCGAAGGAATAAGGAAAGGTTCTAAAGCAAAGATGAAGTTTGCTAGGCGGGTTAGGAGCATTGCATAAGGAGCACCATCTTGTCCATGCTTTTCACACTTTCGCCATCCTTTTATCATGTAATAAGCGAGGTTGAAGTGAGTGCGGTCACAAGGCAATAAATCATGAAGCTCAAGCACACATTGGGATGATCTTTGTTCCCTCCCAAGCAAAGCACATTCTCCCTTACCACGAGTTCCCATTTCTTGTACAACGGGAACATTTTTTAAAGCTCCATTTGAAATGGATCCCTATAGATCACCTTGGAATTTCTCGTGACCCTCGATAGAGATGCTCTTTCCATGAAGACGGTATCTCTTACCGTGGTTGCTTCCGGGATTCTCATAAAGTATACTTCATGATGATCTACCATGTCATGTAACTCCGCTAAAGACCATTCGTTGGAATACATGCACACTCCTAGATATGGGACACGGAGTATCCTTCCAAATTCTACAAGAGATAGGGTGTACTCATGCTCATTGATGATGAAGGCTATTGAGATGGTCCGTCTCCATTCCTAACGATTCTCATTGTCTTGCAAAATTAAAGCACGAACAGGACAAATTTGCTCGTTAATGTCAAGAGGCAATCAAAGCTAATTCCTTCAAAGAATTGTCGGATGTTGGTGTTCATGAGGAATGATGGTTCAACCATACGGCCTTCATGGAAAAGCCTCTTTTCTAGAAACTTAAAGCTTTCTATCCTCGGGCTTAGGCCTTCCTTACGATGGTACATTGGGATGTAGTGGGCGGTATCATGGTAATCTTATTGGCGGTTACTAGGCTGATTGTTCCTATACAACAAAACCACAATGTGGTGTTAATTGTGTGAATAGTAACCTAAAGGGTTTGATCATAATTTTGCTCAAAACATCTTCATTGAATTTAAGGAATGAGTTTAATTTGTATTAACAATGTTAATTCTTTGATTTAGATTATCTTAGAAAACAATGTGATAAAAAATTATGACAAACCCATTTAAGCTCAACTTCTAAAGATGAAAATTGTAATCCTAGGAATCAAGGAATGGAAATAACAATGTAGTGAAGATTATACTTACACAAGAGATTGTTTTGTGATGAAGATGATCAATTTGCTCACATGTGATAACTAGGTTTATGTTAGTGAGTCTTGATAGAGAAAATGGGTAGTGGAACTTCCACAATGATCATTTCTTACTTATCTTTGTTTTACATTGCACGGATCCCACGAATCCCTTGTATGAGGGATCCAGCTAGTTCAAGCTCAGGGATCCGGCATATCAGCAATTTGACAGCTTAAGTGATCCTTGATAATTTTGGTTTGGGAGTTCTAAATTGCTAGGATCGATGTTTATGCTCTATAACTTATGGTTTGGGGTTTTGACGGGTTATACCAGTCCTATTTTGACGAGCTTCCCTTTTTATGAATAAATCATAATTCTTTGGAAAGTTTTCAAAGATTATGATAAAATCCCATTTTATCATAATGTAAGAACTTTCACATGGATACTTATTGACATAGATGAAATGTCAATAATCCTTTTGTGAGGAGTAATGATCAAGGCTCTCGAATAGCCGAGATATTATTATCACTAGTTTGTAGTTTGTCTATAGAGATTAACAAAGAATACTAATATTGATGATGAGTTCAATATAGAAAACTACTTTAGTGATAATTATGGGAGCGTAAAGATACTACTAAAACTTAATCATGATTAAAGAAAAATGACCCAAAAAAAAGTTATTTGTAATTAATTAAGTATCATACCTTTGCTAAATATTCTTTTTAAGGAAAGAGATATTTAGAGAGAAATTCTTCATGATCTTCTTAGGATGCCCAAATCCAAGTATTGGAGAATTCTTAACAAAGAAAATATTAGAACGTTCTATCATTGTCCAACATTATAAAATATGATGATTTTAAAGCGTGACATTTTGTTAAAAAATCCTTCTTTGTAGTTTTCAAACATACACGGATCGTATCAAGTTTTTAAAGTACAACATACTCTAAGAAACTTGGTAACGAAGCTCTGATGCCAATTGTGGAAAACTAGAAGGGGGTTGAATAGTTTTACCAATTAAAACGATGTTATAAAATATTTAGATCGACTTATGTCAATCTATTTAAATGTGTATGTTGGACATTGGTAGATAGATATGTAAATGTGTAATGGAAAGATAAAGAGTAAGAAACACATAACCATGACACGAGTGTTTATAGTGGTTCGGCTACAAGGACACCTTCCTTGCCGGCTTGCCCTACTTCACTCCCGAGTCACCTACTCGAGAGTTCGTAAACACTACGACACCAACTCCTTATGGCGGAGAAGCCTTCACAAGCGTCGCCTACTCTTTTTTAGGTACTAGGCTAGACACGGGTTCTTCGACAAGGTAGAACCACACCTATCATGGCGTCGTCTACCCTTTATCCGGTACTAGGCTGAATCTCGAGTTCCATTACAATGGAGGAACTACTACCCAACACTACACAACACCTAACCCAAAGGAGACCCACTCCTTATTACAACTTCATCAAGGATATCAATAACCTTGGATACAACCTATCTCTATTTGTACATCGATGCACCTCATCGATTATACACCCTTGGCATCTTTCACTAATGCCACTTGACTTGAATTCTAGGCATTCTTCACTAATTCCCTTGACACGGACGTTTGGCACCTTTCACTAATGCCTTTCGTCTTGACTCCTTTGGCACCCTTCACTAATGCCTTTGACACGGACGTTAAGCACTTTTCACTAATGCTTTCGTCTTGACTCTTTCGGCATCCTTCACTAATGCCTTTGACACAACACTTCTATGAAGGAAGAAAGAACTATAAACAAGGAAACCTCAGTAGTCTTGATGATGACGAAGCATGGCAACTCATGGACTTGAGCTTGCTTGACTTCAAGAGGTGGTGATCTCGCCTTTAAGAGGAACCTAGAGAATCACACAAAACAAAACACAAACTATATAGAGATCCTTTAGGATCACGAGGTTAGAAGGTTTACAATACTAGGAGAAAGTATGTGGGAGTGGCAACTGATGAGTGTGTAAATACTCATCATTTTTGTCAATCTGAGCAAAACGTTTAAAATGCTGAAATGCATCAAAATCTTGAAAATATTCCAAAATTGCATTTTATATGTTTCGGATGCAAAATATTTAAAATCGGATGAAAATGAGCTGAGTTTGCATAATTGGCGATTCGGTCCCCAGTTTCAAAATTGTCGAAATAGTCCACGAGCCCTTAATTTCAAAGAAAATCACCAAAGGTCCTTTTAAAATCATAACTTGTCAAAATTAGTCCTTTGGTGAAAAATGTCAAAAGTTTTGAGAAATTACAAAATTGGTCCTTCAAGTTTAAAAATTGGCAAAAATGGCCCTTGGAAATTTGAAAATGTCAAGTTTAGTCCTTATATTATTAAAACTTGTCACTTTTAGTCCCTTGGGGAAACTTTGCATAAATGGCAGCCTTGGTCCCTTGATTTTCAGAAATTACATAATAGGTCCTTGTGTTTTAAAACCTTTACAAGTCCTTGGACCCTTGTCACAAACCAAATGGACCCTGCCAAACCTTGTGACCCTTTGCAATTTGGACCCCCTGCTTATTAATACACCTCTGGTCAAAATAGCCAGTCAAACACCACCCTACATGCCCTTTTTCTCTTCTCCCTCACCAAATCTCTGCAAATGCCTGCTTACACTCAACCCCCCTCCTCCAGCTCATTTTTCCACCCACCTTATCACTCCACCAACACCAAACTCCAAAAGGCATTTAATACCTCCTCCCCCTTTGCACTCAACTCCCAGCAGGTCAAACCCGTTTCATGAAATTGAATCTATGGCCAAATGCATTTAACTCATCCAATGGCCCCGATGAATGGTGGGAGCGCTCGAAAGAATAGTGGAAGCAAAGTTGGTGTATAAAAGGAAGGAAGAGAAGGAAAAGCAAGTAGTCGGTTTATAATTTTTCTTAATGTCGTTTTTTAAATAAATGTCTTAGTTTAATTCAAAATGTTGTAATTTCGGTTTCTATGTATCACATTTAAGTTAAAACATCTTTGTAATGTGCTTTTGAGTATCAATCCAAGTTTTAGATAAGTTCCAAGTTTCATGTTTCTTGTTGCACTTTTCGGTTTCAAATTCTTATGAACAAGCTCTTAGAAGCTTATTTTAAGCTCAAACAAGCTTATGTAAGCTTATCATAGTCGTGAGTAAGCTCACAACTCATTTTCAACAATTTGGGTCCATGGTCAACGAAATTCAACAGTGAGGCATATTTGGTTAGCGAGGCATGGAAGGCGATAATGGTTGATGCGGTGTGATTGGGTTTATGATAGAGTTAGGATAGTGGTTGCTTGAAGCTGTTTGGCAAGCCATTGTGTTTGGGACAAATTGTAAGTCCATTTTCAAGTTTGTTGCATAAAGCGTATTTGTGGTTAGGAATAGTTTTTATTCATTGATTAAGTTGTTATTAGGTTAGTTAGATTTAGTTTGAGTATCCGCATGTTGAATCGTAGTTAGTCTCGATTAAACTTGCAAACTGTGAGCAAGGTGTGTTTGGTTCGAGAGTAATATTGGAGTTTGACTTGTAGTTTGTGCTTAGAACTTGTCTACTTAGTCTCGATTAGGTTCACACGAACCATTTTGGTCATTAAATCTCGATTCTGAGGCTCATAGTCAAAATTGCCTATCAACTGCATCTTATAAACTTAACTGTTGGAGTTTTGTAATATCAAAAGCTTATTTTGTGTTTAAAATACATAGACATAGATTGCATTAAGTTTATTTCATCATTTAATATCATTTTCAATCCACAAATTGAGTTCAAATCTCAATTAAGTCAAATTAACAAAGCGCTTTAAAAAGTGGCGAAAAAGTGGTTTGAGCCTATCTAAGAGGATTTTCTTAGATTCATTTCGAGCCAAACCAAATGAAACTTTGGGTTTTAAACTTCTGTTGGTCTAGATTCTTAATATCATTTTGTAGAATTTTGGTAATTTTTATAAGCACCAAAGCGACTTGTCAAAAGGGCCTAATTGCCTTCATAAAACTCGGTGTAAGCGAGTTTTCTCGATTTAATGCTGACCAGACAGAGCTCATAAGAGCTTATTTAGATCTGCTCTTGGGTTTATAAGCACCTAGCCAGGTCTAGTTTAGGTACCAATTCTTGCTTTTCATTTTCTTGCTTATTTAGTAACTTATTTTCTAGTCCAAAGTAGTAGCCTCTAACTGTTTTTGCACTTAACTTCAAATAAGCCAAATCTGTGCAACTTGTGTTTTAGAGGTTTGAGACAGTTGTAACTTGTTGTATTTTAGTAGTTTTAACATATTATAGCTTCTGTTTCATTTGGGTAGCTTGTGGTTTTCATTTGCTTACTTGAAGTGCTTATTCTATAAGCACTTGCTTTGCAGTTGCTTAATCCTACACACAACCCTCTGTTTTTATATTTTTCTCAGCTTTAGAATATTAATTTAGACTTTTCCTGAATTTTTCAGATTTTTCTAAGTCTTTTTGGTATTTTTCTTGATTTAAATCAATTTTTAGGCCTTTTTAATTAGCATTTAATACAATTAATTAAGAAAAGTTTCAAAAATAAGTTTTCATTTTCTTAAGTTAAGATAAATATAAAAGTCAAAAAATATTTTTCAGATTTTTCTTAGTTAAATTTGTATTTTAAGCAATTTAATTAGTTTTTAATAGTTTTTAATTCATAGAAAATACAAAAATAATCGAAAAATACAAAATAGTTTTGAAAATTCTCTTTGCTATTTTAGATTTTTCCAAATCATAATTTCATTTTCTAGCTTTATTTCCTATTTTCTTGTATTTTAGGCTATTATTAAATAGTTAAAATTAGTTTTAATTAATAATAATTAATTAAATAGTTATAAAAATAATTTTATTTTTCTATAAATTTTATTTTATCATTAGGTTTGTAAAATATCATTTCATATTTTTAGGGTTAATCTTGCTTGATCTCATATTCTCGTTTATGCGTCGTAGTTTTAAGTTAAGTTTTATAAAAACATAAAATCAAAAACATCATTTTGCAAATAGTGATAGCGTTTATTTAATATATTTTATCTTTTTAATTTTCTTTAATTTGCATTTAAGCCGTTGTAATTTATAGCCTTTTTCTGTAATTATAATCGTTCAAAAACTCTTTTCCGTTCAAATCTCTCGATCACTATTCGTTTGGTGATTCATCGCATAGCTCGCTGGGACATAACAACCCGGGGAAACACCATACTCTCTAGATCTTCATTGCATTTGCTTACGAAATGTTTGAAGTTTCTTACGATCGACCATTCGCGAGTGGCGGCGAGTCGAAAAACTTGGCCGTTCGGGAGCGAATCACAACCCAAAATGAAGAAATGACTCACTATTTATAGAAGAAATTTATCTACTGTTCCACGGATCCTTCACTTGAGGGATCCGTCCAGTGTATTCCTGGGGATCCGTGGGACGCTCCTCTTTGCCCATGGGTTTTGGGTCATGGGTTATGGGTCATGGGTCCTAGACTTTGGACCATGGATATCCAAGTAGATACAATGTATCTACAAGATGCAATGCATCTAGTCCATGGGTCATGGGTTAAAACCATTGGTCATGGATAATACCATTTCAACTCATGCATGATGTCATGCAATGGGTTATGGGTTATGCTCCATGGGTATGGGTCATGGACTTTGGGTTTACCTGACTACATTCAATGTATTTGGTCAATGGGTCAAATACTTTAAAATTCTACCATTTATATTTACCCATTATAATACATATTAGTTATGTATATATTTACCGATATATAAACACTGGTTGTTGTACATATGTATTGCTAAATCATAAAATCACTTTTACTTGTTTAGTGTTTTATGTGAAAGCGTAAGTGTGTTAGTAAACTATTGGCTCAAACCATTTCGTATTTTATTTGTTTCGTTAAAATGATTTTCGTTTGTTATCGACAAAACATTAGAAGATCGTAAAATATAAATAACGTTTTTCTGCTTATTTGTATTAACACGTTAGTCCTTCATTGCTTGAGATTCATCATTAATCGAAAACTCACAAAACTATGAAAGATACTAAGTCCATACATCCAAGGCCATAAGCATCATTAAAAACAAGCATCCTTGGCGAAGTGCAAAAACCAAAGCGATGTCTGGTCTCAATATAACTCCCATTAATGACAAGATTAGGAGTGCAATGTAGCAAGTTTGGGGAAATTGCCTCCTTAAAAACCTACCCAGTAAAACCCGAAGGAAAAACCTTAGAGTAGGAAAAAGTGCAACTTTCCTAAACCTCCCAAAACCAGTGTTGCGAACTAGCTAAACAACATGCACACATGAAAATCAACATGGCTACCGACAAAATAGAAAAGATGAAGGACAAAGTGTATGACCCCAATTTCTTGATGTATAGCGAATTCAAGCTGGGTGTTACTCATGGCACAACATTCATAACAATGAAAACGAACTCTAATGGAGTCGTTTTAAAAGATTATCATTCGATTTATATAAATATCGAGTTTACAAAAATGAGGTCCCGATGGTTTCACGGTTTACAAAATACATTAAATGGGTTTCGAATAATAATAAAATTTATAGCCTTCTTGAGTATCCGTGCTCCTCCGTGCCGACCTCGTACAATATGGACTGAAATACATGCTTAAAGCATCAACACAAAGGTTGAGTGAAATTCATAGAGTTTAGGAAATCAGTTGAACACATAATGTTTGTGTGGGTTACGTTGTTATACACCCGTAATATTGAAAACAAAGCAGATATTATTACACTAAGCTCATGACACCTAAGCGTTAATGACTTGTCAATAGAAATTGATATGATGGTAGCAGATTGCCCTAATAGGTAATTTGCCAATAAACATATAGATCTTAAAATATAGTGCGTTTGTTTGCCTACCGGTCAACCAAAGCGGGATTAAATCAATCGATAGGCATATCCACAATATTCGCGTTCACTCGCAAGTGATTAATGGTTCATGATAATAGGGACTTAATGTTGGAAATAGTGGTACTTAGTGCAAATAATACATTCGAGATAAGCATATAGTTTGAGAGCAATGTGTTCGATTTAAAATAAAACATGTATTTCCCCCAAGGGTTTGTAAAACAATTAAGTAATAGAAAGTTGGGCTATGAACTCACGGTAATGATCAGCAACGGAGTGTAACGATATATTGTATGTCAACAATAGAGTATGGCAAGACCACGATCTTTAACGATTACCTAAGAAAGCATAGTATTCGTGTTTTAGTATATTGTACGATATAAGTGTACAAGTATATATAGTTTGTTGGCTTATGATGTTGTACATGAATCCTTAAGTTAAAGTATTCCTTAAATGTTGTTTGGCTTATAGTCCTTTTATAAATAACCACGTACCATCGTTCAGGCTATCAAAATCAAGAGGTCGCGAAGTAGTTTAACATGTCATATGGTCATTTACTTAGTTTGTCAAAGTCTAGTGAACAAGTTTTAAAAACAAGTTTCGGTCATTAGACTTATACTAGCCTTGCGGTTAAGTTATGGTTAAGCAATAATAATCAATACCATATTAAGGATGTGTCTAAGTTAGACAACCTCAAGACAACAATCTTGACTTAATCTTGGTTTTATATTAGCCTCGAATGATCAATATATCACTTAAAGTTCTCACTAAGGTTGTTTTCTAGTCAACATGTGTTGACTTAGTTTTTGTTTTAGGTTTTGTCCTTCACTTTACCTTATGTGCTCCGATTTTTGTAGAAAAAGTCATTTTGAGCAACTTTCGTATTTTACACTTTTGCTGATTCGGACCATAAAATGGTCAAAATCGTGATTTAAAATCGTATTAACAAGCTTTTGTTCCAACACTATATTTTCATCTAGTAAAACTTAACTAGGCATAACTTTTTAACCACAAGTCCTTTTTAAGTGATTCAAAAGCTCAAGTTCATATTTTTATATTCTATAACAGCTTCTTAAGCTTAATCAAGTCTAAGGTCCAAAGTTTACCTATATCAATGGTCTAATTACAAGTATATACTTATATTTCATTGCAGAAAGTTTGGCTGCACATTCAGTCCTGCCAAAACGGCCATAAGTTGAGTTTTACAACTTTTTTTGACATGCGGCTTTTGCCAAACTTCAATTTTAGGTCTTGGCTATATTTCATAAAACTGAGTCAACTTCCAGAAATGATCATAACCATGGGCTTTTTCCAAATGAAATCTGGTGTGCAAATTTTGACATGTTTTGCCATTTTGGCTCTCATTTACTCATCGGGGTGAGTTATGAGGAGCGCCACCCGGCGAAACGACCGTAAGACATAGTTATAAAAGCATATATTACTGAATTAACCTCAAGGTTTACTGAGATGACCAGTTTAATCAAACTTTGGGACTGTTTCAGAATTCATGTTCATAGAACTTACCTAGGACTTGTTTTAGCTTGTTTTTATGGTCACAACCTCATGTACAACATCAATTAAGCCATATTACATATACTACTTATATCAAATTACATCAAATAATTATAGAAATTATTACAATCATATTGAATGACAAGAAAATAAACTCAAATCTTACAAGGATTAGGATGACAAGTTACTAGTACAACAAGAACAATTCAACCCTTAACCCTTCTAATCTCTAATCCTTGTCTTCAATCTTCAACCCAATTGATTCTAACCCTTGTTAATCACCAAATAATCCCCTTTATCTCAGCGCCTAACACCTTTAATAACTCCAAATCTAACCATGGAATCACTAAAACAACCCAAGAATCATAACTAGCTACCTAAACCCTTCACTTTTGTAGTATAACTTGTTGTATGAATCAAAGTGGATGATGGTGAAGTGCTGGTGAGGATGAACGACCAAGGAGGTGAGGAGAGGTTTGGTCACTTTTGCATGTAAAAGATGAGAATGAGGTGAAGTTATCTTAAGTGGGGAACAAGGGTGGCTATGTGGCAAGTTGTAAGACCCAAGTGAGCTAGACAAGGCCATGTGGCCTTTTGATGAAGCCATTTACATGCCACCTCTCGTATGAGGTGGTAGTGTGTGTTATTTGTAATAATATTTAGTTTATGAGGTGTAGTTTGGTCCCGATAATTACTAATGCTAAGTTCTTAAGTCACGAAACTTAAAACAAGATAGCGTAAAATATAATACTTACAAAATGTCTAAACTTATTAATATATTCTAACTAGGCATATTAAAGTATGATAAGTCTAATAGGGTGCTTTTATGTTGTTAAAACCTAATAACGTATGCTTGAGTACGCGTCTTCGTAAAAGTAACATATCTACTTAAAAATGATAAAGTAGTAATAGTTCGTATAAATTATGATTATTGGTGAAAATAAAGTATTTTGAACATATAGACTTATCGTAGTCTTGTGTTGGTCACAAGGAAAATTACCGATTACTACGGTTATCGTATTTGCTTTTACGTTACGGTAAAGTCAAATAGTCAAAAGTCAAAGTCAAAGTCAACTTTAAAAGTCAAAGGGTAAAATAGTCATTTTACCTTATGAAAAATACAGGTTGCTACACAAAGCACCACCAACTAAGCTTTCTATAAGGGTCAATACACCACCAAACATGCTTAATACATGCCTTACAAGAGTCCCAGCATAACCAATATAGTATATTATTGTTAGAACAATCAATAAAAATTATGCAATACCATGGATCATCACAGTTATATGTTTCATTACACTTCCAAAACCCAATCCCAACATGGAGACTATTAACCCAAAAACAACTTAAAACCTTACACCCCATCAAACATATTAATGTTCCCCATCTCCTTAATAATGTCCCTATGAATCATATTTCTACTTAAAGAAATATCCCAGACCTTGGAAGCTTTCATTACATCAGCAGACTCTTTGACAGTTAACCCACTAATTTTGAGCTTAATGGTGTTAACAACATGATCAAAAAGGACCTCCACTGTCCTACTCCCTTGGTTATAAATCCTATAATTCCTTTCTTGTCAAAGGAAGTACACCACATCCCCAAATACTAGCCTTTGGATAACGCTCAAAATCCCATTCTTAGCAGGCTTGTTGACAACCCCAGAAATAACACTATCATCAAGGAGGGCCAAAGGCTTAAGTCTTTCCGACAGTCTCTTAGAGTAATTACAAGAAAAGAAAAGGTGGATGTGGGTTTTTTGGTTATAGGGTTATGTGAATAGAGTTTTATTTTTTTATTAATTAATTAATTATTTTATTTATTTTAATATTACACTTTATGGTCTAAAACTAAGCACATGCATATTTTAAGTGTTTTTCTCCATCAATTTTACAAACGAAAATTCATTAAATGTTGACGTTACCAATTTAGTTTGACTTTATATTAACTAACTCGATTTAAACATGTAGTGAAATCGAACTCACTAATCATGTTGCGGCCAAAGGGCATTTCCAATTTTCGGTTTTCTATATTGAACCCATCATATCTTTCTAGTATAATTAATTAACTCACCTTACATATTAGGTAAACAACAAAAAAGAGTGTTATACTAATATGTTAAGCTAGCTAGAAGCCCAAAAGTAACAGATAAAGTTGGTCACTAGCTTTGTTTAATAGTTATATAGTCAATACACACACTAGGTTTGTTTAAGTGTTATCACGACTTTAGATATTCATTCGTATTCGGGATCCTTACAGTTCTTAACATAAACCAAACAACATAATCATTTCAATCCACTCTTAATCACGTTTACATATCATACTATTGAAGCGAAAAAATTAAGTAGTGTTATGTTATAGTCTCATCGTAATGATAAGCGAAGTTATCAAAGTTTACGATATACATGATAAAATTTATTAGAAGTTTGTATGTAGATAGGGAACATTTTTTTACGTATAAAATAATATAATAGTTTGTTAGAAACATTTAAAATGACTAGCCGGGTATCCGCGCATTCGTGGCGAATGCGATAATCATTATATTTTCCGGTGAGAATTATGTTTTAGGTTGTAAAGAACGATATTTTTGTGGGTTTTGTTTCTTTGTTTCTTTGTGTTTTTTTAGATGTGTAAAGGTTCGGCTTTTATATGGTGCAAACATACATGTGTAGTGTTTTAATGTTAGGTTCGGAGTTAAGATTTTTTTTTGCAAAACGTTTAAATTAATAATGATATAGTAAACAGATAGCAGTTTTGTTTTTCGAATTCTAGCATTTATATAAATGTTCAATGTTAATTTTTGGTCATTAAGTCTTTCTTTATTACATGACTTTTAATGTATTGACCATTTATTATTTCATTTATTGTTATTGATTAATGACTTATTATTTCTTAATAAGAAAATGTTTTTGGTCTTACATTTTTAAGATTACTTCTTTTAGCAAGTCCCAAATCTATTATAATTTAAAAATGATTATCCCTTACAAAAGATATATAATTAAGACAACATCTTAAAACTTTTTATCCTTGCTACTTATAAAGACTATATCTCTTTTTTGAATTCTTGAAATTTAAATTAATATATTTTGCCTAAGCTACTTTTAAGTACCTCTTAAAATTGATAACTTTTCAAAAACTTGGCAACTTAAATTTTGTCTTTTCTTGATCAATTTTAAACTTGGCAGTTTGTCAAAAACACACTGTATTAATGTTAAAAAACACACTTTGTATTTCGAAAAACACACACTTTACATTAAAGATCGAATCAAAATCATGATTTCACAAGTATAATCGCTTTGCATGAGTATTCGACTAGGATATAAAAATAAAAAAAAATTTAAAAAAAAGATAAGTAAAGATGTTGGTGTTTTCTTGCTAAAACTAGTTAACTTGTGTACTTAACTCGCATCACCTTAAGTTAAGAATTAGATTAGGTAAACAACATGAAACTGAAAGACAAAGACGGGTTCATGTATTAGCAGCCCAAAAGGCAGTAGAAAACTAGAAAAGTAGTAAGTTGGGCCAGCCTCGAACATAACGGAAGAAAATCACCACTATTCCATTCCATTCCACCTGTCATTACTCCCTACTATCCTCCTCTTCTTTATTTCATTTCTTTTAATTTCAATCCCTTCATAATTTCACTGCTTCCCATGGCTGCCTGTAAGTCACCCTCTTTTTATATTTACATGTATGTATCATTGCATACTCATGTTTTTATTGTTTTTTTTAAGGTTGTGATTATGGTTTGGTTAATGTATTTAGTTATGCTTTTAGGGTTTTATGATGGTGATACTGATTAAGGTGGAGTTTGAATTAACTTATTTTATGGGCTTATTGAGGGGGTGTTTGTAAAAAAAAAATAATAATAAAAAATGAGGCTTATGAAACATAAGCCGAAAACAGATAAGCTCATATGCCCATTAATAAGTTTAACCAAGCTCATAAGCCCATTAATTAAGCTTAAACAATTACCCCCTGAGATATGAAAAACCCTATAAGCTCAATGTTTGGGGATTATCAACTTGAGCTTACGGACTTATATAAGCCATAAGTTCAGGTTTTATAAGCTCATAAGCCGAAAAAATTGAGCTTATGAGCGTTTTAGTTTCAAATAGCCGATAAACCCATAAATAAGCTAATCCAAACACCCCCTACATGGATATTTAACAAGCTTATGTGCCATTCAATTTAATTAGCTGATAAACCCATAAGTAAGCTAATCCAAGCACCACCTAAATCGATATATAACAAGGTGTGCATTGTTATGTGAAATGTTGTGGCTTGGAATTTATTATGCGTGAATCAAGATATCCTAATGTTATATCTGGTTTGGAAGGTGTGCAATATTAGCGCGAAATTGATTATGCATACTTCTACATATACACTTATACTTATGTTTATCATTTTAAGTTGTTTTTTTGGGGTTCTAGGGTCGTAATTTGATTAATTCAATATATGATAAGGTGTGCATTATTACGTGAAATGCTGCAGCTCGAAAGTGCTTATGCATATATGACATATATTTATATTCTATTTTGAATTGTTTTTAGGGTTAGATGGTTGCAGTTATATGACATATATTTAGATTTGATATATGATGAGGTGTACATTTTTTTTATCAGGTAGCTTTGGGGCTTCAAGTTTGAAACTTTCTAACTTGAGGTTAGCTCCGGCTAGAAGTGAGTTAGCTAATTTACAAAATGGAGTAAGGCTCCGAAATTCGGGACGCTTTGATGGTGTGGTGTTATCACATCGTTCAGGGAAAGCGTCCAGTCAGTGTCTTTGTTTGCCTGTCAAGAATGCCCAATGTAAGATATTTTGTTTGTTCCAATTTTCTTTTTATTTTATTGTTAATAGCACGAGCCTGATCAACTGAAATTGATAATTGATTTGATCCTGAAAAAAGCGATCTTCAACCAAATGCATAGCAATAGCATAGATTGCGTGAAATTCATGATTTAAAATTTTAGATAGTGCATGGAGAATTGTATATTTGGTATGAGGCTGAAGCTATAGGTCATTTCGTTTGTATATTTTGTCTATAAATCCTATGTCCTCAAAGTTAGCATTGCTATATTTAGGTTGGGGGAAAGTGACCATTTTTTGTAACATTTACTATTACATTTTTGGCTTCTTACTTGGAATTTGCAATTTTCCATGATCACCTAACGAGCTGTATTGCTCTCCTTTTAAGTGGAACAAAATGTCAACATTGTGTTGGTGAACCTAAGGAAGGACAATAGAATGTAGATAGTCATGTACAAAGGTACTTTCAGAAGCTTTCTTGCGTCAGTATATTGCAAGACAAATTCATTAGATCTGTAATACATAAACATTTGAGACTGCATATATTGTTCTTTCTAACAAGTCTACATCATTTATTGGACAAAATTGACGTCTCGTGTTTTTTCAAAATTCAATAGTTGCAATCCATGGTTACATTGAGTGTTTTAATTCTTAAAGGACCATGTGTCACTAAAGCTCAAAATTCATACTCTTAACTCATAAAATGTAACAGCTGACACAGATTTAGAAGATCGTTCTGAGGTGTTAGCATCATCTGAATCAACAAGCCAAGTCACTCCAAGTGCTTCAGATGTAAGGATTTATGTTATTCAATCATAACATGCCATATTATAGGGAACAACAATTCACTTGCTTCGTCTGTACCATAATTACAGGTGGAGTCTCTTCTAACGGAAATTTGTGATACAACCTCAATTGCAGAATTTGAATTGAAAGTAGGTGCCTGTAAATTAGGAACACTATCTTCAGTTGCAGTTGACTACAATACCTTTTTTAATTGTTTAATTATATTTTTCTCTGTGTTGCTATTAGCTTGGTGGATTTCGGTTATATGTACTAAGAGACTTAACAGGAGGAAGTACAAGCTCCCCACCTCCTGTTTCCGCTCCAGTCGTTACTGCGAATGTGGAGGCAACTGAACAAAACGGGTCAGCATCTTCACCATCTTTAGCCATCACTAAAGCTGAACCTAGTTCCGTCGGGATTCAGACAATTCTTGATACAGCTGCAGATGAAGGATTGACTATAATTCAGTCTCCCAGAGTAAGAGCAGATATATATTTAATCCACTTTCAACCTGATATACTTTTTTTTTGTAAGATATGCATCTAAAAGTTAAAATTTCAATTTAGGTTGGGTTCTTCCGAAGATCACGAACCATTAAAGGAAAAAGCACCTCCAGCTTGCAAAGAGGTAATGACTTTTGGGTATTCTTAATATCTTTAGTACATGTTCTTGGTGTTTTCAGTGTGTTCTCTTGGTATATGTTTTTGGGTATGTTATTTGGTATGAACTTGACAAACAAAGACAATGATAACGACTTAAATTGTATAAAATATTATTTGGGAAAAATCTATAAACAATTAACTAAAGTCTGATACAAAATAATTTTAAACATAAAATAATGCGCATCATCAGTTTTTGCCAATTAATGGTGACGTGGATCAAAATATTCCCGATGCTGACCTGGCAGCCACATACGAAAATATGACATGTTACAAAAGGGTAACCAGCTCTTCATGTTACCCACTGCTATATTCTTTAGCAATTATATCTGAATGTTGTCATTACTATACTGTTATATATTTTACTGATATATGCATTGTTCTAACAGAAGCAAATAGTAAAGGAGGGGCAAGTTGTTTGTTATATCGAGCAGCTTGGAGGAGAGCTTCCTATCGAGGTTTATACTTTCTGTCTCCTCTTAAATTCTGTTCACATTAAGGATCGTTTCTCTTGATAAATTAAAACTCCAGCTATTACTTTCCATCTTACGGTTTGTTTCTTCTGTTTTCCAGTCTGATGTAGCTGGAGAAGTTATTAAGTTGCTTCGTAATGATGGTGGTATGTACCAGTTATACTTATTGAGTACTCTTAATAGTGTTAAGAGGTGGCAAATTGAAACCATTTGAGTATGAGGGGGTCGTTTTGGGTTATGTTTTCTGCTAGTAGGTCAATTGCGCAAAATAAAACTATGTTAGCTTCAAAGGAACAGTTCAAATGGGTTGAAAGCTGTCCAAAGTGTAAATTAACCTCCTAATAAATCGTTTGATTCTAAAACTTAGATTATTTGAAATAATATACTAATTACTAGTAATGAGAAATTTATTAATTTAGACGAAAAATGTTCCCCCAACCTGTACCAAAAAGCACCCAATACCGACCCATTATCAGCTAGCCCATTTTGCCACCTCTAGTATCATCACTGTGTATGCAACTCTATGTCTTACATGTTCGGTTTTTATTATCAGATCCTGTGGGATACGGTGATGCTCTAGTTGCAATTCTTCCATCTTTTCCGGGGATCAAGAAGCTCCAGTAGGTGGAACCGTGTGATACCTGGCTGCATTGCCCACCCCCATTCCTTTTTTTCTTGAGCAGACAACTTATCATCTTCTTTGTCGAGATTGGATCGTTGAAATACTGATACATGCATATAAGAAAATCCATTTACAGCAGGAGAGTCTTTGAACTACCTTTTTTAGGAAGATTATTTATATTTATGGCCTGTATGACTGAGCTCTCGTCTCGTAAAGATGTAAATTCAGACTTGTTTTGTGCTCCAGCTTCCATTTTATCCTATCTTTTCTGGTTAATCTTCTTGACTCCTTATGCATGTGGTTGTTTTGTTTAGTGTAATTCGAAATTTAATTTTTTTATTTTTCACGTTTTTGGTTCACCGTGTGTATCCATTATGTGATACTCTGGAATGTGGGATGGTAATAGTAATTTGTATCCCGACTCGAGTTCAAAAATATATCCTTCTACGTTTAGGAAGACATTTTGTCTCCTAGTGTAAATATAATATCAGTATAGTTGCAACAATTTAAACAAGGTGTTTGGTCTGAAGTTGCACAGGCCTTATGCAATTGTATGTACCTTTAATTTGTTAAGCTTGATCATACAGATTACACAATTTAAACAAGGTGTTTGGTCTGAAGTTGTGCAGGCCTTATGCAAATGTATGTCCCTTTAATTTGTTAAGCTTGATCATACAGACTACAAGATACCGAACAATCATTTATAGATCTTGAAAAGTAACTTGGAACTCTCATTTTAGACTTGCACTGCAACATTCTTTTATATATATATATCCGCAAGCAAAAATAGGAAATACATGAAAAACAATCCTCAACAATGCAGGATCAGAATACCCAAAAATGATAAGGACAATTTGTCGTTATTTCTCATTATGATCTTGTTAATGAAACAGCAGATACATTGTTGCTAAGCTAGCTATACAAAAATTTCATGAACAAATCGAATCATAACCAAAAAAACTGGAACAGCTAGGGTAAAAATTGTATCAGGTGAACCAATTTGGTTGACAAAAGCTACATCTTTGGCCAGAAAAAAAAAATTGTGATGTTATTTGGCAGTTAACAGGTTCATTTGTATTTCGACTTTGAAAAGGTCCACTTGAAACAAGACACGATCTTTTAACAGCGGCTCTTATAGAAAGGAAGGCAGAAAGGACCGCAATTGTCATTGTGGGGTAGTAGATAGAGATGTCGATTTTGTGACCTTTAAATTCTCCATGTCCTTTCGATATATGGGTTCACTAGAAAGTCCCAAATTAGCAAAAGCATACCAAAAGACCCAACCTTCTTGAATTAAAGCAACTAAATATCGCTCCTGCCACAGCCAGATAGCTTCCTGCTAGAACCTAGTGCCAACACAAATGACGTTATATATTTGTATTAAAGCTTTTATGGTTTTCACACAGTTAAAGAATAGCCATATATTCACTTCAAATCAGTTATAAATGTTAGAACGGCAATTTTTAGGCGTGTTTTTTTTTATCAACAGAATATATGTATGCTGAAAAACTTGAAGAAGAGAAACCTATAAGCTACAAGAAAGATAAAACCGCACCTCGAGATACTGGAGATCAGTTGTTGAAGGGCTCGTTTGAGATTTTCAAATTGTATGCGTCTAGTAGGTTTTGTACTTAGGAATATGTTTGTCGTTTATTATAGCTCTTCTAATGGCACCTGGGTACAGGAGAGGCTTCACCACTCCTGATGGAAGCACTTCACTTGCAATCAATTCTGAGCATGTTAGCTCCATCGGTGATGAGCATGTGCCGATTCGACATGGATATCTGCATAAAATTACGAAAAAACAGCATCATTAATTCATGTTTGAACAGGGCTTCAAAAATCCCGAATTTATCCAAGAAAAGACAATGCTTAAAGTTGCTACATAAAAGCAAAAGTTCATGTTACATTATTCAAAGATTCAAGTAAAACACTAAAACAGCAATTTCAGCTTTCATAGCGCTTGAATAGTAATATTGCTGGTAACTTTTGTTTCTAAAAGTGCTTTTAGCTAGAAAGATCACTCTTGATGCAATAGAGATAGAATAGTTATACTGTTGGTTACATTTGCTTCTACAAACATCCGATAACTATAACAATCACCCATAACGCCTTCTCTTGTCATACTTTGATTGTGAAGCCACTTTGGTCATAAATTTCTATACTTATCCAAAAGTTAAGTGCATTTTAGAAGTTGCTAAAAGTATATTCGGCTATCAGTAGGCTATTCCAAGCGCTCAAAGCTGTCCAGAAAACAATTACACACATACTTGATTTATGTGGCACTAATACACTTGTTAACCTTGTTCTTATTTGAAAAATCTCTATCATCAATTAAGATGACCAAACACGTCTATGGCATGTCATAACTTCTTCCAAAACATGTCTGCACCGTGCCTATGAATCAAATCATCAAAACTAACCCTGAGCCCTGATCTAGTTCATTGCAATGATATCAAATATCATACTTCACACTTACTATCAGCATCCGGAAAAAATCGAAATAAGCATTTTCATTTGGCTTACAAACACTATTCATAAATAAGCAAAGCGACCTACCAACACAAACACAAAACTCACACAGTAGATAAATAACAGGGTGTTTGGTATTGCGTTTTCAAGACACATAAAAGCGGTTTCTAGTGTCTGGATATAGTAACACTTATTCTAGTTATCTAGGGATCATATAATCTAGTTATTCAGTATGTCATTTTACACAACTTCAATAAGCACATTCAAATCACAATATTCTACTATCTGTTTGGTACAGCTAATTATCTGATTCTGATCATCACTTGTATCACAAAAACACTTTCAAAATGCAATGCCGAACCAGCTCAACATATTACACCGTTATGCAACTATTTTCTTTTCGTCTATAAAACTTAAATATCCTTTCTTTCCATGAGGCGTTAAATCACTTCATCACATAAATAAATCTTAATCCAGTTATAATATCACGAACAAGTAGCAACAACAATTAAAACAAAAACTAACTTTCCTACATCAAATATAACACATTATAACAATCAGGTCAAAGTTTATCACTCATTTACGAACTTTCAAATTAATGATAACTTTGTCACATTTAAACACTCGATTAACGGACATTCTATAAAAAGTTAACACTAATTTAGGTTAAATTTGATCATCACTATATTAACAAAATTTTCGATAAAAATTACATTACGTCAAATTTAATCACACGAGTAACTAGCTTTCGATAACAATTAGTCCGGTAACAAGAGTATTAATTATATCACTAAATTAACTAACTTTCGCTAAAGCGAGTTCGTTAATGATAATTAAGTCACATTTAATCACTCACTTAATGTCACTGCGATTAACTAACTTTCGCTAAACAAGTTCGTTAACGATAATAATCAGGTCAAACAGATTAACGAATTCTCACTAAATAAGTTCGTTAAACAACTAGTTTTCTATTAACAAATTCATTAACGATAATTAGGTCAAATTTAATCACTCGCTTAACACAATTTCGTAAAAAAAAAAGTTAATGATAATAATTTAATCAAATTTAATCACGTAATTAACAAATTTTTTAACTTTTTTTATAAAAGTGTTGGTTAATGATAAAATTAGGTCAAACTAATCACGCAATTTCGATAATAACAAGTTGATAATGATAATTAGGTCAAAGTTAATTAACTAACTCTCGATAATGAGGTTCGTTAATGATAATTAGGTCAAAATTATAACGAAATTAACGAACTTTACATAAAGACATCATGCATGAAATGTGAAAAAAGTGATGGATACCTGAAAAGAGGAATTTGGAAGAGAACGATGAAAAAGAAGATTCTGGAAGAAATGAAGGAAATTATTCTTGCCAACACTTTTGCTTTTGAAGCCATGCTGGATGGATTAAAATGATTTGATTGGTTTCATCACACTTTTTATACTTTTTGTTTGTATTTATAGTTTTGATTTGAACGTGGAGGTCGTTGGTGGGACCCACGACAAAAAGTGTTTGTCAACAAGTTACTACTATCCTTTGATATAAAAGTATAAAACCGCCGGTTATCCAATATATTTTGGAGTTAGTTGGAGACGGCCCGACCGGTTCAGGCGATTAAACCGAGATTTGGATAAACAAAAATCAGTTTGGACGTCGGTTAAACTTGTTGAACCATAAACCATTAACTTAGTTGAGTCAATTAGGCTATTCGTAATGAGAGAGGGCAGGATGGGCACGTGCCACTTTAGCGAAAAAATAATATTGTCAATATTTTAAAATATTTTAATATTTTTGAAAGTTTTTTCTTTAAGGATGTAATTTATAATGTAGTTTAAATAATAATTTAAGTTTGTCCAATCGATCATAATTTTATGGCTTTGTCCTTGCTCATAATGTAAGCCACTTCATGAACGATGACACCACTATCACATAAGTTTTTCTCTACAATGATTTCATAACTAATGGCAATAATGCAATGAGGAGGCACCACAAAACATACCCCACAAAATCGAATAAATAAACACCCACACAAATATAATCACACTGAGTCGGTCGTTATTTCGACCGACTTCTCATTTCCCTGCGACCTAAGGCGCGTTTTGTGGTGTCCTTGTAATGGGAGGATGTGTCTAAAAGGTGGCGACCTTTGCAATCGGTTAGTCTAAAAATATTTTGTTTTAAAACATTGCGTTTTTAAAAGAATATAAAATGTCTTTCATAAAGTAAGCGGATGAAAGATCTTTAGGTTTAAGTTAATCGGAAAAGGAATGAATGTCGTGACCTAGCTAGGATATCACGTGAAAGTTTCTAACCTAGCTAGATAAATACAAACTAACATCTTAATTATATAATCTTGGATATTTGGCGAATTGTGCATGACCCACTTTTCAAATAAAGTATCTCGAATTCCTTATTACCTGGTTACACGAAATCTATTAGAATACAACAATCAAAGCACTCTGTTTTTAGGCACATAAGACTGAGCAAAACAAAAAGAATTGATTGTTTTTGTAAATTGTCAAATGAGACCACAAAATCTGTTACTAACAGAAGGCGGTTAAAGACAGTTAAAACTGGTTGCATCTCAATAGTCATGACTGTCAACAGTTAGTTGGTTGGAATATCGGTGGGGAAAACGGTAACCTATTTGGAGCACCAATATACCGTTTGGGTCTGGGCGCTGCCTCGAACCCCGCTGGAGACACTATCGGACCCCAGCGAGGGTCAGCTTCCCCTCGACTTCTGCCCGCTCACTTGAGAGCGAGACCTTAACAAAGGGCATTGTCCCTTGACCCCTACGTCTTTGTTGAGGTCGAAAACACATTAGCTCAAACGAGTGTGCACTTCACACTTTTCATACGTGTCAGAGCTTAATATGAAATCATATCTATCTCTAGCAAATCACAATTATTTAAAATAGTGATAACTCCAAAATCACCGACAATAAATTAATTATGTTTTAGCTAATTTTAATCTATAAATTAAGCGCTTTATACAAGTACTTATGAAAATTTAAATATAACTTTTCAGTTTCGTGTCTAAACCTTTTGTACAGTAAAATAATGAAAACATAAAGAGAGATGACAAATCCTTCCACTTAATGTGTCTACTTATCTTCTTACCCATATAATCATGTAACAAGTGTGATGGACTAATTCTCTCTCTTAATTTGATTGATTGATCCTTTCAGTTGTTTTAATCCCATAAGTAGGAGGATATGTATGAACAAAATGTAAGAAGAAATATCATTTTTCCAAACCTAAAACAAATGACATCACAAGCAGGGGTGGCAATTCGGGTCGGTTCGGGTTGGCGGGTTCGAGCTGACATGACTCAAAACACCAACCCGAATCTGACTCATTTAAATCATCAGGTCAACTATGTCACACCCCATGGGGCGGAAACACGAGTGTAACGGAGGAACATAAGCACAAAATAATAGAACATACCAACATTAAGATTAAAAGAAATATTACACCATTACAATACAAGTTTAGCGTCATCGGCAAATATATTACAAAGATTAGATTCCAAAATATTGAGTTTTATTACATACGACTTGTAGCGACGGTGAAAACTTCTTTATGCAAGACTTGATAGAAAAGCTTACTAACGATCACGAAATGCATGAGAGAAAAGCGGGTCAACTATGAAAATAGTTGGTGAGTAAACACGTTTAGTGAAATAAGAAAACTCGTAAGAAATATTCAAAGCTTTGGTCAGCGAAAATAGTTCTCAAAGCAAAGGCATTGTGTATCCACTCGGTTCCAAATTCGCCCATACAAAACTTGCAACTGTGTGTACACAACCCATTGCACAAAAATATAGTCGTCAAGTAGTCGAGTGTAAGTGGTCATAATAGTTCACAACATTGTACCAAATATATAATAATTTAGCGATGCTCGAACATGGGAGACTTTGCCTTTGCTCCAACAAGGGAGACTCCTTTGTCACTCGACCACCTAGGCGAGATTTATTGAGACCGCTCCACCAATAAGGCGAGACTTTATAGTGATGCTCGAGCAGGGAGACTTTGTCTTGCTCAACGAGGGAGACTCCTTTGTCACTCGACCACCTAGGCGAGATTTATTGAGACCGCTCCACCAATAAGGCGAGACTTTATAGTGATGCTCGAACATAGGAGACTTTGACAGGTTCAATAAGTTCAAATAAGTAATAGGTTCGTAATTAAGTTCAAGGATTTGATTCAAGTTCACAAGTTCTAGTCAAACTAGTTAATAAAAGTAGTAAACAATTTAGCTCAAGAAAGGTTCATGCATTTCGCCCCAAAATATAGTAAAAGCGGAAAAAGGGGGTTTGTGATTACTCACTGTAAAGCGGTGTGATGACAAAAGTGAGTACACCGAGGTATAATGTGATCGTCAACGGGACCTATTACGAATGATATGATATGTCATGAGTTGCAATGTAATGTTATGCATGCACTCCATATGTTATTTATACCATTTACGGGTTTTGAAAATATTACTCGTCGTCGAAAAATACTCTTTTGACGTCTTGACCCTTCAAAAATGACTTTACATGTTTTTACGTCAAAATGTCATCCTACAATGGTTTTATAATGATTTATAGTGAAATTACTACTTTTAAATGCAAAACAATGTCGTCGGAAAAATCATGAAATTAACAAAATGGCTTTGGAAAACTAGTCGTAAAATAGTGTACGTCGATCGTTAGAAACGAACTCGATTGTTTTGGAAAGTTTGTATCGATATCTAGAAGTTTCAGTTCAAGAGTTTTCGTCCAAAAGGTCTCGATCATAAAGATATTAAAGGTTAAAGTTGGTGATTTTTGCTAATTGTGTGCGAGAAAATGAGTTTCGCCAAGTTTGAACATCCGTAATTAATTCACTATAACTCCGCTTGACAAACGGCTTTTTGTTTTGCAAAATATGGCGATGAACTTGATTTTTCTAGAAGACATTTCGTTATAAAAGTTTCACATCATGGTTAAAACAGCGCAAACATAGCCCTTACTGACTAATAAAATACTTGTGACGTAAAATAATATAGTTTTTCGAAAATAATAGTTACGGCAACTTTATAAAAGCGTGCATATATTTGTCGTTTCAAATCCGTTTTCACGTATAATATGTCCTTAACCGATCGAAATAAACTAATATATTTTTGAGAAGTCGAAATAATTTGTGAAGCTTAAGGCTCGTTTTGACCGAAAATACTAAAAGCAGCAAGCTGAAATTTTCGGGAAAATAAACATTTCGTCGTCAAACTTTAAAAATTCACCAACCGTTATAACTCCGTTTTATCCGTTCAAAAGGCCACGGATTCGTTTTAAAGTATATTTTCTAAATATCAAGGCCAAAATGTCGTACCAACAGTAGGTTTTCCAGAAATTGAATTAAGGACAGAACACAAAATATAGTTATCGAAAATAGTTTTCTCGGACAAAACCTATTCTAATCCCTTCAAATCAACTCCAAAACTAATCTAATCCTACCATACACCTTCTTAGGGTGTCATGGGTTCCTAATCACCATCAAGACCAAAGAATACCATGGGAATATTTATAGGATGACCATAAGTATATAAATAACTCTAAAATCATGAAATAAATGGTATAAATCACATATCATGCATATAAGCTCCAAAATGAAAAGAAACTTATGAAATGAAAAGGAAACATAAAATGATAAAAACAAGCTTACAAGTGATAGTGATGAGGTGAAAGTAACAAGGATTAAACTTAAATACCCTTGGTTTTATTTCAAAACCTTATATAGAGTATATACTAGATTGTAAAAACTTGTGCTTTGAAAAAATTTTGATCCCTTGTTTCTTGATGAGTGTGGCGGTTTTAGAAGCCCCAAAGAAGAGAGAACAAAATTTTTCTTTCTAACTATGTGAAATAATGGTGAAGAAAGAATGAGGAAAATGAGGCTGAAGTGTAAACTTATACAATCAAAGCCAATAATTCAATCATGTAATAAATGTTACCTCCCCTTGAACCGGTTTTGGGGAGGTTTGTCCACCAAAATATATTTTTTTTTTTTATAAAATGTATTGTGTATAATTTGTGTAATTTGATAAGAAAGTGTAAGAAATTTTGTAGAATATGTACAAGTAAAAAGGTAAATGGAACTTTTGGGGCAAGTAAGTTCTTAATAAGTCAAAATAGATTGTAATGAGATAATAAAAATTGTAAAAATACTTTCCTTGTGAAAATTGAGTGATAAAATAATTATCGAGTAATTTTAAGAAACACAACGTAATAATTTAATTTTAACGATTAATATACCAAATAAATTGGAAACACTAGGAAAACTAAAAATATAGTTTTTATGAACTAAATGTAAGTTTAAAAATACCTCGGGATCATTTTTGAAAGTAACGGGTTAAATATTTAAAATAATAACTCACGCGATAAAGATTATTAAATATAAAAATTACGCGTTGAAGGTGAAATGAAATATCGTGAATGACTAATGAGATGCACATGATGCATATTTAATTTAAGAAATGACCGGAATTTGAGAATTGTGACATTCTTCCCATGTCAGCGGAATCATGTCCTCATGATTCGATTAACGATACTATGGTCCGAACCTCGACAAGAGTTCTAAAGTTCATGCTCGTACGAGCGGTCTAAATGATCATATCAATGCCCATGCGTCTGGGTTCCCCATATAACTAAATGCGTGTCCGTGATCGATTGAATAGGGTAAACTTGCCCAATATCGAACGTAGCTCTCAAAAGACCTTTAGGTAGTCGATTCTAATTTAATCCCACAACTCATCAAACAAGAAGCGTCATGAGATTAAACTAAACCGACTTGAGTAAACTTGTCTCTTAGCTTGATTTTCGCAACTCATCAAACAAGAAGCGTCACTAGATCAAGCTAGGAAACAAGTTGTTAGAAAGATAGGAATCAACATCCTTGAATGAAGTCTTTTGAAAGATTCACTCGATATTGGATTTGCTTACACAAATCAAATCAAATCAACAAAATATATAACAACTAAGGTCGATATCAATAGGTCTCAAATTAATCAAGGTCGTGAGCGTGGTAAAGATTGGAAGGAAGTTATGCACTCAAAATCATGTCGCAGAAATAAGGTGGTTGTTCGAAGGAATGTACCGTTACGCGTTGCGGGCTTCCTCGGTACCAGATAGAATGCTCGACCACGTGCGGGAGGAATTTCAATGTTACGATCTTGTGGGCCTTCTATTGCCAACGCCGAGTTTGGACGATTTCCTCCTTGATTGGGAGTTCTTTTCAACTTTGGGCGGTATTGCGAAGGTGATCTAGACTTCCACACTCGTAACATGCTTTTCTTTGTCCCGATTTCCGATTCTGTTTGAGCAATTTTTCGCGAAGTGGCCGTCATCCACATTTGCCGCACTTAGGCGGTCTCTAAGTGATGATAATTACATCGAGTACACAAAGGATGTGGACTGCATATCCTTTGCGCTCTGGGTGATCGCCCATAGTTACGGGTTATTCGGCGCCTCTTGTTTCTTGATTACGGTCTCGGTTTCCGGTGATCCTCCCGCCGCTTTCGTCCATTGTCGTTTGCTTTTGTTAGTTCTCGGACTGATCACATCATTCGTCAGCGATCGCCATACTCGCGTGGCTTGCGAGTGGTTGGTTTCGACAGTGACATCCCTCCTAATTTCCGGTATCAATCCCCATATATATCGGTCAATCAACTTCTCCACGGTGGAAACCATGTGAGGAACCATCCTAGTTAGCTCGTGGAACCGGATCGTGTACTTGTCGATCTCTACTCCTACCATCAAGTGGTTCCAAAATTCTTCTTCCGGTTCGCACTTCATCTTTTCTGCGGTACTCATCGGTTAGTAGTTTCTTGAATGCTTCCCAAGATAATGCATTTGCGCCTCTCTTCCTCTAATGCAGTAGTTGGTTGTTCCACCGGTCAATGCTCGACCTGTAGTAGCCAATGAGAGAACTCAACCTTGTTTCCTTGACACATTTCGTGATACTAAGCTTCGACTCAACATTCTCGAACCGAGTTAGCGATCCAATGGCACCCTCGGTACCATGAAATTCCATTGGCTTGCATGTCATGAAAGTTTTGTAGCCGCATCCTTGACCGGTGTTTGAAGTACCTTCTCCGTTGTTGGTTCGTCTAGCATCGAGATGTGTTATAATTTGAGTGAGTAGATCCGCTATTCGATGGCGTTGTTGTTTGGATTGTCATTGTTGTTTGAGTTGCCGTTGTTGTTACCTCTTTGTTGCCGAGCGTGTGTTTCTTGCGGCCATGATCCTCTGAGAGGACCAAAACATCGGGTTGAGTAAGCGACATTCGAGCGAAGTCGGATGAGGTGCGAACGGTGGTAATGTGTTATAGTGATCGAAACATGGCAGAGCAGAGACATGCTATGTCTAACAAGTCGAAAGATGGAGAAGAGAAGATATAAAGAAGGTGCGGTAATGTAGGCGTGAGCGTAAAACATGCCATGCATACCCACCCGACCAATGCAACTTCGGTGACCGGACTCTAAAGACTCGACTAAACATGATTTAAAACTATTACTCTTATCATTGCATGGTTCTTCATAAATTAGACATAGTTGATCAAGTTATGTATAATTTATGAGTAACGATCAACGATAGGACTAGTTGACTCGAATGGTGTTCAATGTTTAATAAATTAATATACAAAAAAAAAAAAATTTATTCGGTTATAATTGTGATTTTTATTTTTGAAAAATCGGCATTCTCTATAACCTTTGGCTCTGGTACCAATCATCACACCCTCGCGGAGGCGGAAACACGAGTGTAACGGAGGAACATAAGCACAAAATAATAGAACATACCAACATTAAGATTAAAAAGAAATATTACACCATTACAATACAAGTTTAGCGTCATCGGCAAATATATTACAAAGATTAGATTCCAAAATATTGAGTTTTATTACATACGACTTGTAGCGACCGGTGAAAACTTCTTTATGCAAGACTTGATAGAAAAGCTTACTAACGATCACACGAAATGCATGAGAGAAAAGCGGGTCAACTATGAAAATAGTTGGTGAGTAAACACGTTTAGTGAAATAAGAAAACTCGTAAGAAATATTCAAAGCTTTCGGTCAACGAAAATAGTTCTCAAAGCAAAGGCATTGTGTATCCACTCGGCCCAAATTCGCCCATACAAAACTTGCAACTGTGTGTACACAACCCATTGCACAAAAATATAGTCGTCAAGTAGTCGAGTGTAAGTGGTCATAATAGTTCACAACATTGTACCAAATATATAATAATTTAGCGATGCTCGAACATGGGAGACTTTGCCTTTGCTCCAACAAGGGAGACTCCTTTGTCACTCGACCACCTAGGCGAGATTTATTGAGACCGCTCCACCAATAAGGCGAGACTTTATAGTGATGCTCGAGCAGGGAGACTTTGTCTTTGCTCCAACAGGGAGACTCCTTTGTCACTCGACCACCTAGGCGAGATTTATTGAGACCGCTCCACCAATAAGGCGAGACTTTATAGTGATGCTCGAACAGGGAGACTTTGTACGGTTCAATAAGTTCAAATAAGTAATAGGTTCGTAATTAAGTTCAAGGATTTGATTCAAGTTCACAAGTTCTAGTCAAACTAGTTAATAAAAGTAGTAAACAATTTAGCTCAAGAAAGGTTCATGCATTTCGCCCCAAAATATAGTAAAACCGGAAAAAGGGGGTTTGTGATTACTCACTTGGTAAATGGGTGTGATGACAAAAGTGAGTACACTGAGGTATAATGTGATGCGTCAACCGGGACCTATTACGAATGATATGATATGTCATGAGTTGCAATGTAATGTTATGCATGCACTCCATATGTTATTTATACCATTTACGGGTTTTGAAAATATTACTCGTCGTCGAAAAATACTCTTTTGACGTCTTGACCCTTCAAAAATGACTTTACATGTTTTTACGTCAAAATGTCATCCTACAATGGTTTTATAATGATTTATAGTGAAATTACTACTTTTCGTCGCAAAACAATGTCGTCGGAAAAATCATGAAATTAACAAAAATGGCTTTGGAAAACTAGTCGTAAAATAGTGTACGTCGATCGTTAGAGAACGAACTCGACTGTTTTGGAAAGTTTGTATCGATATCTAGAAGTTTCAGTTCAAGAGTTTTCGTCCAAAAGGTCTCGATCATAAAGATATTAAAGGTTAAAGTTGGTGATTTTTGCTAATTGTGTGCATAAAATGAGTTTCGGCCAAGTTTGAACATCCGTAATTAATTCACTATAACTCCGCTTGACAAACGGCTTTTTTGTTTTGCAAAATATGGCCGATGAACTTGATTTTTCTAGAAGACATTTCGTTATAAAAAGTTTCACATCATGGTTAAAAACTGCCGCAAACATAGCCCTTCTGACTAATAAAATACTTGTGACGTAAAATAATATAGTTTTTGAGAAAATAATAGTTACTGCAACTTTATAAAAGCGTGCATATATTTGTCGTTTCAAATCCGTTTTCACGTATAATATGTCCTTAGCCGTATCGAAGTAAACTAATATATTTTGAGAAGTCGAAATAATTTGTGAAGCTTAAGGCTCGTTTTGACCGAAAATACTAAAACGCAAGCTGAAATTTTCGAGAAAAATAAACATTTTGTCGTCAAACTTTAAAATTCACCACGGCTTCGTTATAACTCCGTTTTATCCGTTCAAAAGGCCACGGATTCGTTTTAAAGTATATTTTCTAAATATCAAGGCCAAAATGTCGTACCAACAGTAGGTTTTTCCAGAAATTCGAATTAAGGACAGAACACAAAAATATAGTTATCGAAAATAGTTTTTCTCGGACAAAACCTATTCTAATCCCTTCAAATCAACTCCAAAACTAATCTAATCCTACCATACACCTTCTTAGGGTGTCATGGGTTCCTAATCACCATCAAGACCAAAGAATACCATGGGAATATTTATAGGATGACCATAAGTATATAAATAACTCTAAAATCATGAAATAAATTGTATAAATCACATATCATGCATATAAGCTCCAAAAATGAAAAGAAACTTATGAAAATGAAAAGGAAACATAAAAATGATAAAAACAAGCTTACAAGTGATAGTGATGAGGTGAAAGTAACAAGGATTAAACTTAAATACCCTTGGTTTTTATTTCAAAACCTTATATAGAGTATATACTAGATTGTAAAGCACTTGCTCTTGATAAAAATTTTGATCCTTGTTTCTTGATGAGTGTGGCGGTTTTAGAAGCCCCAAAGAGAGAGAACAAAATTTTTCTTTCTAACTATGTGAAATAATGGTGAAGAAAGAATGAGGAAAATGAGGTGAGTGTAAACTTATACAATCAAGCCAATAATTCAATCATGTAATAAATGTTACCTCCCCCTTGAACCGGTTTTGGGGAGGTTTGTCCACCAAAATATCTTTTTTTTTTTTTAAATGTATTGTGTATAATTTGTGTAATTTGATAAGAAAGTGTAAGAAATTTTGTAGAATATGTACAAGTAAAGGTAAATGGAGATTTTTGGGGCAAGTAAGTTCTTAATAAGTCAAAATAGATTGTAATGAGATAATAAAATTGTAAAAATACTTTCCTTGTGAAAATTGAGTGATAAAATAATTATCGCATAATTTTTAAGAAACACAACGTAATAATTTAATTTTAACGATTAATATACCAAATAAATTGGAAACACTAGGAAAACTAAAATATAGTTTTATGAACTAAATGTAAGTTTAAAAATACATCGGGATCATTTTGAAAGTAACGGGTTAAATATTTAAAATAATAACTCACGCGATAAAGATTATTAAATATAAAATTACGCGTTGAAGGTGAAATGAAATATCGTGAATGACTAATGAGATGCACATGATGCATATTTAATTTAAGAAATGACCGAATTTGAGGTGTGACAAACTACGTCAACCTTAACTGTTACAGACATAACTCGATCCTCGACCCATTTAACCGTGATATATACTTGGGTTGACGGTTAAATAGGTCACATGGGTTGAATAGGTTAAACGAGTTTGGGTTGACACATTTAAGTCATTTATATACAAAAGTTGATTAAACGAGTTTGCGAGTCGACACGTTTAACCCATTTAACCCGTATAATAAAATATAAATAATTTTTAATTTAAGAAAAGATCTTAAATGGGTTGATGGGTTGACTCGCTTAATTTATTCCCAACCCGAAACCTGACCTGTTTAATAAACGGGTTAGATGGGTCGACCCAAACCCAACCTAAACTCTATTTAGAGCCGAACCTGTTAATTTTCGTGTCTGTTTCAGATCGATTTCGTGTCAAGTCAGAAATTGCCACCCCTAAAATTCACAACCATTAAACTTCTAATGATCAAAACGCGTAGCGTGGATAGTAATCCTTCGTTTGGTTAAAAAAAACAGAAAAGAAGTGTGTTTTAAGCCAGGGCACCGTGAGTTTTTTCTTTTTTTTTTCTCTATGGTACAAATTGTATTAGTAGGTTTCGTGTAGCGCGGATAGTAATCGCCTTGTACGAATGTTTCGTGTATCTTGTCTTTTGTTGGTCTAAGAGCATAAAAGTAGCAAGTGTTATTTAGAAAAAACATAAGTTCCTCATAAGTCAAAAGTGGTCCAAGTGGAGTTCGTTAGCATCAATCCTACATTGTTGCATGTAGATTAAACTGAGTATAGTTATGTCCACTAAAAATTTACAAAAATAATTTCGCACAAGGATGTGGCAAAATCATTTGACCATTAGCACGCTAGACGTGGCATGCCAAATGAGAACTATCGACTTGCCTTTCTTACATGGCAATATATGTTAATGGAGCATGACCGCTTTGACATTGTCAGCCTAACGTGTGATGTACAAGCTTGATGTGACACACCAACAGAAACTTCTTACTTACCTTGCTCAATCACTATGGGTTCATGTTAATGCAAGCATGACTGTTTTGACTCTAATCATTTCATGATAATTAGTACTTCGTAATAAGGAAATGCATAATGTGACAATCAACTAGAGCAGAAACGCGCCTAAAAGAAAAAATTGGTTAAATCAAGACATTTTAAAAGATTTTAAGACATTTAAATTTCTCCTTTTTGAAATGGACATATAAATTTATCGAAAACTTAAACCAAGACTAACTAAGACATTTTTATTCTCAATGTAGAAACATTACGATCGCTTTAAATAATTTTTTTTATATAATATATCTAAGTTTTTAATATAAATAAAATATTACGTTTAACTAATTTATTTCGTCGCTTTAAATATTTTATTAAACGATTTGTATAACGTGTGCTACTGTTTAGCGCTGCCTAGTTTAAGCCCATGCTCATAGTCCGCGCCCACGCCTACCGTTTGCCACCTCTACAATCAACACAAACTCTAATTGCTTTGATATGTGGCTTCGCGTGTCTATGGAAGCATGACCACTTTGAAATTATTAATTTTAAAGCCTAGCGATGCTTTTGAACCTAAACATATTAGATCGGGTCGAGTCGAAAATTGGTATATAGGGCAAACTTTGATAACTTTTAGAAAGGGTTTGGCCGCATAATAGAACGTCTTTTTCAAGTGTACCGATCTAGTACGCGTACTATTTTTTGTCCCACTTAATGTTACGAACTTTCAGTTTTTGTTCCAATCTACCCATAAATGACCGGCTACCGGATAAAAAGTTTGCAAACCGGCCAAACTTATTAAAAGGATATTATTATTATTAAAACCAATAAACCACAACCCCACACACCCACAAACCTCACTCACCCCGCTCAAAATTTCCCCCAATTACACAAGAACCCTAACCCTAATTTCATCATAATAAATCTATGTTCTAATCCATCAATTACCCGTTAATAAGATGCGTTTATCGATTAATTTCCACCATAATGGTACCTTGACCGTCACTCTCATGTATAAGGAAGGTGATGTATCGCATGAATAATTTTGTTGGTATGACTTACATTCGTTTGTCCAAGTGATAAAAGAAGCATGTCAATTCCGTAAAGGTATTTACTTTCTTATTCTGGTAGAGAGTTAAGTAATGGGTTAAAGAGGTTAAGGATGATAATGACCTAGGCGATTTTGTTGCCCTAGCTTTTAAGAATGACAAGGAAATAGATTTGTATGTGGAACATCATGGATATGATTTAAGTCATTGGTTACAAAATAACATAGAACCTGATGAGGTTTCAGATGATGAGATAGGTGATATGGAAGACATTAAGGGATATGGACATGTTGATGCTGTAGGAGAAGAAGATGTACAAATACCAAATAGGACTGTTGAAGACCCATTTCTTAATAAGTTGTGCAATGGCAACTTTATTACTGACCACATTGAGGCTCCTGATCCTAGTGAAGTTAGTGATGGTAGTGCTCCTAAGGATATTGATATTGATGAGGATAGTGTAGATGCTAAGTATAAAGTTATTCCTGGGGTACTTTATCCGAACATGACCCTAGCCTTGCACGGAATGAGATGAAACCTACTTTGGGCTTGAGGTTTGAACACCCGAACAACTCAAAGACCTGTTTAACCAATTATGGGGTGGCTAATGGATATCGGTTGTGAGTACGGAAGAAATGATTACAGATCTTTGATGGTTCTTTGTGGAAGGAATACTGATGAGGGTAGAAGTGCAGGTTGGAAAACTAGGAAAGGGAAAGAAGAGGGTGTGCAGGTAGGTACAGCATCTAAGAAAGGCAATCGGAAAGGTGTTAAAATAGGTACACCATCCAAGAATTGCAAAGTGAAAGGTGTGCAATCTGCATCACCATCCAAGAAAGGCAAAGGGAAAGGTGTGCAGTCTGCATCACCTTCCAAGAAAGGTAAAGGGAAAGGTGTGCAGTCTGCATCACCTCCCAAGAAAGGCAAAGGGAAAGGTGTGCAGTCTGCATCACCTTCCAAGAAAGGCAAAGTGCAAGGCATTGAGAAAGTGAAAAAGAAGAAGGGTGGCTGTTCATTCAGGCTTTGGGCATCATGGATGCAAGATGGAAATTCCTTTCAGATCAAAACAATGATCCCAGACCATACATGTTGTAGGAACTTTGATTTGGGAGCATTGGTAACATATAAATGGATTGCAAAACAGTTTTCTTTTAAAGTGGTTCAGGATCCAACAATTAGCTATAGGACAATTAAGGATCTAATAAAGAAGAAATATCTCATAAATGTTAGTGTTGGACAGTGTAAAAGGGCAAAGCAAAGGGCTTTGTTTGATCATGAAGGTGGGCTGATTGAACACTACAGCAAGTTATGGGATTACAGACAACAGATATTGAACACTAATCCTGGTTCATCTGTTCATTTGCATGTGGAGGAGAAAGATAATGGTAAAACCTACTTTAAAAGGTTTTATGTTTGCTTCAAGGCAATGAAAGAAGGATGGACTGCTGGGTGTAGGAAGGTCATTGGTCTTGATGGCTGCTTTCTAAAAGGAACTTGCAGAGGTGAGCTATTGACTGCCATGGGAAGAGACGCAAACAATCAAATGTTTCCTATAGCTTGGGCTGTGGTGAACATTGAAAATACAGACAATTGGGAATGGTTTTTGGCTTGTCTGTGTGAGGATCTAAATCAGATCGTGGTGCTTATTTGAGTATCATTTCGATGGCCACAAGGTACTTTTGATTATCATTTGAATAACACTTGTTTTGACTATCATTTGAGTAACATTTGTTTTGTATGAAATAGGGATTGATGGAGTCGATTAGGAACATGTTGCCACATGCGAACATAGGCGGTGTGCAAGGCACATATATGCCAACTTCAAGAAGAAATGGAATGGTCTCCATTTTAAAAGTCTCTTTTGGGTCTTTGCTTCAACAACCATACAACATGTTTTTACAACAAGATGAATCGATTGGCAACATTGATCCGAAGCAAAGCAATGGTTGGTTGATAGGAACCCAAACTCATGGGCGGGGCTTTCTTCAAGATGGACGAGAGGTTGTGCGACTTATGAAAATGGTATCTCTGAATCTTATCATAATGCAATAGGGATAGCTAGAGGTAAGCCTATCATTACCATGTTAGAGGAAATTAGAGTTTACCTGATGCAAAGACTATATACTATGCATAATTTAGCCAATAACCTTATAGACAATATTACACCATCTATCAGAAAGGAACTTGAGCATTTGAAGGATATTCAAAGATTCTGGACAGTGTATCCCTGTGGTGATAATTTATATGAGGTTAGGAAGGCATATGAGTCTTTTGGGGTGAACATAGAGGCTAGAACATGTACTTGCAATTGGTATACTTTAAGTGGAGTTCCATGTGTACACACGATTCTTTGCTTATGGTTTCATTAAAAAGAACCAACTTTAGGTGTTACTCCTTGGTATTCAAAAGAATGTGGCAAAATACTTATAGTTATTTCATTAGGCCAGTGGGTGGTTCTTCAATGTGGCCTAATACTAGTGATGAACCACCATTGCCACCGGTGCTTAGGAGGATGCCAGGTAGGCCTAGAAAACTTAGAATAAAGCATGCCACTGAAAATGTAAATGAAGTTGGTAGGTCTGGTAGGATGATGACATGTCAGATTTGTTGGGAAAAGGGTCATAACAAAAAAACATGTAAAAAAGATCCACAACCAAAACCTACAAAGGAAAAAAGAAAACCTGGTAGAAAGAAGGCTGGTTCTGCTTTTGTCTTCCCAAAGGATGCTGGTCCTAGTGGTGTGGCTGGTGATGGTACAGATGGTTTGGCTGGTGATGGTCCAAGTGGTGTAGGTTGTGATAGTGCAGATGCATCTGGTGTTGGTGGCCATGGTGCAGATGCATCTGGTTTGGCTGGTGATGGTCCAAGTGGTGTGGGTTGTGATAGTGCAGATGCATCTGGTGTTGGTGGCCATGGTGCGGATGCTGGCAGTGATGGTGGCTGGATTTGTCCAAGAGGTATAATATCTGCTTGCTCATTTCTATGTATTTACTTTGTTGACCAAGAATGTTAACACATAATGAATATACAGGTACAAATGGAGCAATCAGTAACAATAGATACTATCCAGGATTGTGATGCCATTCCTACTCAACAAAGTAATACAAAGAAAACCATGCTCCAAGTTGTTCAAGAAAGCATTGCAGCTGGGACTCTTAAGACTGCAAGTTTGAAAAGAAGGGCCAAGTCAGAAAGGATTGCAAAGAAGGCCAAACCATTCAAGTTTCCACTAGATGGTTCAGTTCATTCTTGAGAAAGCATGGGATGTGGATGAAGTGCTTGCGGAAGATTAATGTGTATTTGGTGTCTTAATGTTTAAGTAGTCAAACATTGGGTCTTGTATTTGTAGTAAACAATGTGTTGGTAGTGGTAATTGTAGTTTATTAATGTTAACTAGTATTAGTAAACAATGCTAATTCTTTGTAAACATGATCTTGGATTATGTGACATTATGTCCACAAATTTTCCTTTAATGCGATAATGATTCCAAGATTATTGTGGTCCTATGTGTTGCTTTATTTTACGCTTTATGATCAATAATGACATTGGGTCTTTATTTGTTGCATTGAATCTTGCATTGGGAACTTTATATGATGCATTCAATAATGCGATTCGACAAATAAGGCATTTGGCCATCTGTCATTTGCAACAAATAATGCATTTGGGCATTATTTGTTGCACTCATTTCAGTCATAAAACCACACATTTTGGAGTCATACATTTGCAACAAAACACACATTTTGGATAAGAACATGACAGCAATAACAAAACACATTTGCAGTCATAAAACCATTTCATTTGCAGTCATAAAAGGTCATTACAGTACATCACTTTTTGGATAACAACATGACAGCAATAACAAAACACATAAAAGCTACAATTTTCCTTAAACAAACAACACTTGACTTGCTTTCTTTCAATTCTAACTGAAGCATCAACAATTCCTTCTCCATAGTTGACTTTTGAAAGTCAAACTCCTTTTCCAAATGCCTTAGTTTTGCATTTAATGAGTGCTTCTCTACTTTGAAACGTTTTTCCATCTGAATCAACTTGAAAACCTCTTGCTTGTAATACTCATTAGGTAACTCAGGATCTATCCAGTAAAATGTCCCACACTTTGAACCCTAAATATTACAAAACAGACATATTACTCAACGCATTATAATAATAAACTCATTATAACTTACATTGTAACTTACATTATAATACTCAACGCATCCAAGAAAACGCCTTAAAGGATGATCAATTGTACGCGAAGTTTGTCTGATTACTGGTTCTTCATGTTGACAATGTGTTGGTGGTGGTGGCCGAGAATTGCGATTGGAGGAAGATGCAGACATTTTCAAATGTAGTAAATTAGGGTTAGGGTTATGGAATGATATTTGGGGAAGAATATCTGGGGAAATAACTTGGTGGTGGTGGATTTATAGTGGAATCCAACGTGGCAACGTTTTTGGGGAAAAAAACTATCTGATAGGTAAAACAAGTTTCATGGGGTAGATTGGTACAAAAGCGAAAGTTCAGAACATTAAGTGGGACAAAAATAGTACGCGTACTAGATCGGTACATTTGAAAAATGCGTTGCTATTGTACGCCAAAACCCTTTTAGAAACTACACTATAAATCGGTTCGTTAAGGGGCAAATTATAAAATAGCCGATATTTTAAAAATTTACACTACAACACTACAATTAACATTTAATACTTAGACCTTGAATTTCTTTAGTTATCATACATTAATATCATTTTGCTTTTACATATATATTAGAACCAAAGTGTTTATTATTCATAACTATTGATCACCTTCTTCAAGTAACACTAGTACCAAGTAAGTTTATTTTATTGCAAAATTATATCATATACTTAACAAGAAGGTCTACAGTTTACAAGTAATAACATTTTGACCCAAACTTATGGGTTCTAATGTAAACGGAGAATTTTACAAAGGCACCACTTCAAAGTCATTGTCATACTACATTCAATAAGTCACTATTATATTTTAGACTAAAATACACCGTTGGTCCCTAAACTTGTCTCGGAGGATCGCGATGGGACGAACCTCGCCCTTTTCATCGCCACGGGTCCAAACAGTAGCCATTAAATGCCAGATTGGTCCCTTGACCACTAACACCTATGTCAACGGCTCTTTTCTGTTAGTTACAGGAGGGTAATATAGTCCAATCACATTTATAACTCAACCCACTTAATTCTAACCCAACGGTTTACCGTATACCATCTTGATCGTTTCCCGCCTTCTTCACACAACCCTCACACACACTTTAACAATGGCAGACAAGGAGCTTACTTGTACAGATGTAACTGATGAGATGGTAAAATATGTGAAGGCAAAATATGGGGATACTTGGTTAAAAGAAGATGAAATGTCTGATGAAATGTTTGATGATTTATGCAGATATGCGAAAGAAGCTCAAGTGATGAAAGGTTAGTCGGGTTTTTTTTGTATTTGTGTTATTGCCATTTTAAGGGAGGAGCATAAATAACTCCTATTTATTTGATGAAAACCGCGGTGTCGAATCATCAAAAGAGGATTATAGCAAGCTAAAGGTATCGACGATATGGTTGACTATGCCATGGCTACTTATGGGAACAAGTGGGATATAGGAGATGACATTGCGATGTGATACTTGAAGACTTGTGGGAAAAATATGGGAATAAGGAGTCTCAGAAAGGTTAGACTTTAGAGTGAGTGTTTGTAATGGGTCAACTCGATTATTTTCATTTTGTCTATCTTTCGAGATACTAACGTGAAGGGAAATGAAGTTGATGTCATCATTATTTCGACACATCCGATGATGAGTGTGGGAACATGTCTTCTAAGACCACTAATTGAAGGTTCCACTTCCCAAGCTTCCAAGGCCCAAGGCTTCCGCTCCCAAAGTTGTACTTGGTCTTGTAGCGGCCGTGGGATGCTCCAAGCATAAATAGGAATGACCTGTATGTGCCTCCCCTAAGGACCTCAAGTCTCCCCATGAATAACAAGCCTCCCATCAAGAAGTTCACTGTTATTTTAGTTGTTGATGTAATGAAGATGTATAGTTTTGGTGATGATGGTTCTTGAAACGATACTTGTTAACATGTATGTTTTGCTTCATATGGTGTAATTAGGTGGTGGTGTAGGTATATTTTGGAAATGTTGTTTTCATTTTGTAGTTTGCACTTGCATATCCGGTTTAGGTGGGTGCTTGGAAACCCATTTTGACTTATAAGGTCAACATAAACCAAATTATTAGAGGATACCAAACCTAATTGTTAGTTTTTAAAATCTCGCTTGTTTGACTTATAAAGTCAATGATTCAAATTGTAACCAAAATTCAATTATTATAACAAAAGAAGCACACATATCGCTTAAAGCTACATTTAGACCGAAGACAACATAACATTTCTTGCTAGGAATTCACCGCAATAAATGACTAGTAGGTGATCCATTTGGTGCATCGATTGCGATTGGTTCAACCGGGTGTTTGTCTCGGGCGTTTCTATTTGCTCTTTCGTTGCGGGTGCTTCACGTGGTGTTTGGCTTGGCGAACTCCACTTGCTATTTCAGTTGTAGGTGGTTCACTTTGTTCTTCATCACCAAGGATGCACCAACACTAGTAGGTGCTAAATATGTAGACCCATCACATATCCACCACTATCTCCTGTGGTTGTGTTTTCCTTGTAACACCATCTCTACCAAGATAAGATGTGTTTCCTTATCTCAAGGCACACTTTGGACAAACATACCACATGAAAGCTCTATAAGGTGGACGCTTTGCAAAAAGGTCAATCGATTGTTTTCCTTTGAAGCCAGCAAATAATGCATACCATTTGACAACCATTTTCTACATCCATGGTGATAATATGGCGGCATGATAAACAATTCTTGACTTAAGATGTGTTATATAAGTAGATGGGAGTTGTAGTTGTTGAACAAGTAGATAAGGAGTAAAGACAACATAAATTCTTACAAGCTAGTCAACTTATAAAGTCAACAAAAAAACAAAAACATGTTGAAACATAATATTGTCGATATTACAAAATGGCTAGAAGAGTAGAAGCCTACAACCTTAGAAAATCACTGAAATTTGTTACTTTCGAGCGTGAATTTTATCCAAGACATATGGATGTCTTGGATATAACTCTTCCACAGACACTCCATAGTAAGTCGCCTCATACTCTGCATCTTCAAGCCAATTTTTCCTCTCCCATTCCTCTTCAATTCTTTTGTACATTCTCTCCTCTTCCAAAGCTCTTTGGAATGCTTCTTCATCCAACCTCGAACGCTCTTCATTTTCCTCCAAATTTGTGTGTTCTTCTTGTTGCTCGTAAAGAGCATCATAAAACTCTTGTTCCATAGTCTTTCTTATATCCTCTTCATCCATCCACTTCAAAAGTAATACATCAACTAGAATGTAAACACACTAGAACAATCGTTATACAAATGACAATTAAATGAATACTGTTGCCTTCTCGCCATCACAATGCCTTTTTCTACCTCGAACCTTACTTTCCTTTGTTGGTTTTGGTACACTGATCCTTGTGATTTAGGCTTATTATGTCCAACAGTTTGACAATTGGAGCATTTAATGCATTTACGAGCTCTAGATTTACCCATTTTGACTCAATTTCTTTGAAAGGGTTGGGTTTATGTATTTGAATTCAAATTTGTGGTAAAATGTGAGAATAAAGTGCTTGCTATAAGTTAATGCAATCTTGGATAGGGACTAAAACACATGTCCCCTACACTCTAAATCTGTTTGACCAAGGACCATAGTTCCACCAACACCCAATACAATCAAAACCGTATTACAACTCTCTTAGACGAATACAACAATTAACAACATAATTAACAATTAAAACACTAGAACATAACATATAGATTCATTAACTTCATATTAAAACACTAGAACATAAATATTCAAGACATATTTTTCCAAAAAAAAAGGAAAACATAACCATAGCATTTCCTTCTCAACACTTCCTAAGATGATCAAGGAAGTTGTTCTGTCACACACACGTGAGTGTGTCCGACGGATCATCCTCCTTATGTCCAACGCCTCAAGACATTAGCCTTTTGCACATTGCGAAGATCCTCGATAACCTTGTAGTTCATCACCGTGGTTCAAAGCCTTCGATCTCGAGAGATGTATTATTGGGTTTCTTCATACCCGAATCAAGTCGGTCAAAGTGTTTTGGAGTCCTTTAGCAATTTTGATGTCCTTATCGCTTTCTCTCGATAAAGAGAGAAATCGAGTCAAACATGTAGTCAAGTTCAAGATTTGGCGAGTTCTTCAAGTAGTGGGAAGTCGACCATTGTGAGGTTGTTTCATGTGATTGTTGGTATGCAAATGATATAGTGTATTAACCAATTAATACCAAAACAATGGACGTTCCAAATTCAGTGGAATAATTGTGAAGTTAGTAAGCAGAGAAAAGTCAAGTTTGTGTGACAAAAATACGGAATTTGAAGTGCAAAAACGGCCGATCGCCAAATTGAGGGACCAATTGTGACATTTAAACCTAGTACCGCAACTTGGCCTTTGCCTTCCTTGATAAGCATATACACAATTAATGTGTTTGGAATCACCAAAAGAACCCAACTAACAAGATCCGAAACCATAAACACTATCATAATAACCCGACCCATTTAACAAACCCAATCAAAACGAAACCTAACATACATCCACACTCACGTCATTGAACACACATCCGTCAAACCGATTGTTAAAAACAAAAACTAAGAATGAAGGACGAAACATATTCGTCTCCACGTTTAAGGATGTCAAGAAAGAAGAAGAAGGTGAGGTCCTGTTCGAATCCACTATAATGGGGTTTTGATTATAGCCCACTCAAGTATGAGCGAGGTTCATTAATTAATCTGTGCCTTTACCGGTGATAGGGATATATTTAGTTCAAGCCTTGATAATGTGTTATCGTAGATTAATGAACAAAATGGGCGTTGTTTTTACGTGATCCTAAACAATCCCTAGAAAATGGTTTGCATTTGATTCATACCGATGTTGATGTTCATACCTTGTTTGGAATGGTGAAACAAATGACTCGATTGATATCTTCATAGCCACAAGCCCAAAAGTTAGCACAATTTTACTTAAAAACATCACTTTTGAAGTTGTGGGTTGGGTAGAAGCAGGATGCTAACTTTAGGATGCTTAGTCAAACACCTTTAGGACTACAAGTCAATGGCGGGATAGCTAAGAAAAAATGCAGGGGTGGAACCGGGACACCAAGAGTGAAAGGTGGGGTAGTAATCAAGGACGAAGAAGGGTTGTAGCTAAACAAAGGGACAAAATTAAAGGAAAGGGAAAAGGAAAGATGGTTGATGAAGTGGAGGTTTTGCCGAGGAAAAAAGGGAGAAGTTGTTCAAGAATTTAAGCGAGGTTTAGATGGGAAGGAAGGCCAAAATGGTTGAGTTTGCGGTGGTTTGATGTTGAGAACTTTCTGGGTTTGACTTGGAGGAAAGGTGAAAGGGTTGGTGGTGTCGCAGATGTTTCAAGCGGTGTTAAGACGCTCTTTCGAGCAAAGAAAAGATTATAAAGCTGCGTCCTAGCACTCTTAGCCCAAAGGCGACCCTAGGTGATGTTTTGTTGATGAATACCATGTCATGTGTTAAATTCCATTAACACCGTAACACTACAGTTCATAACTTATATGTTTGTAATTTGTATACTTGTTTTTGAGACATAAGGTGCAAAGAACATCATCCACTTAGGCCTAACAGCTTTGTCGGTTCAACAGTTTACGGATATCAATCACATTGTGTAGATCATTTGAAGGTTCATCAGTTGAACGCTTTGAAGTTGGGCCCAAATTCATCTTTTATATTTTGTAACGAATTAGTAAATTAACATGTATCGTACAATGACTCCGTGGTATCGCTTATGTTCCGGTTCATCAAACATCTGTATATAGTTGATATTATAAGTCAACTAGCTAAGTAGTTGATAATGTATAAATTTGTTTGTTAATCTGGGTAAATTTCTATGAGCTATTACTTTCTTTACGAGTTGACTTTTATGAAGTTATACTCAAGTGGTGAGGACTCAGGAACACTGATATTATTTGTTCAAACAATATCCCTTTTTTGTTTTGGTGGAATAGTTCTTGGGTTAGAATTAAGTGGGTTGAGTTATAAATGTGATTGGAATATATTACCCTCCTGTAACTAACAGAAAAGAGCCGTTGACATAGGTGTTAGTGGTCAAGGGACCAATCTGGCATTTAATTGCTACTGTTTGGACCCGTGGCGATGAAAAGGGCGATGTTCGTCCCATCGCGATCCTCCGAGACAAGTTTAGAGACCAACGGTGTATTTTAGTCTATATTTTAATAAGTCTCTATCATACTTTTAAAAAACATTACTTTTGAAAATGCATGAGCCATAGTTGAAACCAGTATCATGCATAACATTTATTGACAACTCTTCCATTAAATGGTATGCGTAACATTTATTGTTTACTTTTGAAAAACAGTAAGCTAGACCTAGTCATTATTTATTAAAGTATTCACATACATGGCTTTTCAAGTTTTAATTTGAAAATTAATGTACACATATATGTGAAGTCTATTTCTACATTTAAGTTTCCATTGCCATATTTGTGTTTCAACTTTTAACAATTGAGTTTTAATATTTAAGTTTTTTTTGCTACATATGATGTGTTGTCAAATGTTGTGAAGTATGTTGTTAACATTAAGTTTCTTTTGTTATATTTGTGTTGCTACTTTTAAACAATTGGTAACATTTAAATTTCTTTTGCTACATATGTATTTTTATAGTTAACATTTTTGTATATATAACAGTATAATTCACAACACAAAATAATCACAATCAAATAACATTTTACAACCATTGCAAAACTAGCAAATTCACCGAGTTTAAAAATGTGAGGAAGTTAACTTTGGGTAAAAGGCGTGCTTTGCAAAATATATCGAGTTGACTAAATATTTTTAGTCTTAAAATTGTCGCACACATCTTCGTTTTGCACTTATCAGGTAACATACACTGAATAATTTACATACATTGAATAATTATTTACATACAATATTTACATTGAATAAATATTTACAATAAATACAATATTTACATACATTAAATAATTATTTGGAATCCATAATAAGTTAATAACAAATCGATGTAGGTCCTCCAAATCTCGAAACCAATCAATAAGCAGATCAACCGAACTATATTCGAAACAACAAGCGCCATTGTGTTATCAAAAAAAGAGTCGTATAGAGGCAACCAAGTGAGAGAAATGATGAGAGAGAGAGTTTCGGTAAGAGAGAGATTATCAGGGTTTCGAGGAACTGAGGTTAGGTACAACGTTCAAGCTTCAAGAGGATATTTCCCAAGAGTCAATCGAAATCAAACATGGTCATTTTATTCTTCAACTTCCCGGAGAACCGGCGGTTGACCAAATGTGAGACTATTCAAGCGAGCATGGGAGTTAGTGGGACGATATATGGCTAGGAAAAGATTAAGAAATGGACAAAACTTTGGTTTGTAAGGTTCAAAGGGTGAAGAGTGTAGAAGCGAGATGGAGCAGAGTCTCAATACAATATGGATTGGAAATTTTAAGTTAAGGGTTTTCTTGAGGGTAACAAAAGAAGTGGGGAGTCAAAAGGTCCAGGTGATCGCAAATGTTTGGGAGGCAACAAAAGGAATAGAAGTCGAGAAGGAATGACGAAACACACTCATATGCCCATGCGGTGAAAAGCAATGTGAAGGAGACTCGGAGCCGGGAGAAGCAACAAACAAGATTATGAATATTGTCATAATAGTTTCATAGAATGGGCTCCATCCAAAAGTTAACAAGCTTTTGGACAATTGTTTAGTTGGTAAAGTAGCTAAACTAACCCATTTAGAGTCAATTTCAACTTTGTGTTCGTGAAGGCCTTGGAGAATGTCACATAAAACATCTAGGGGTTTAGAGATCCTGCTAAAATTTGAGTCAGCGAAGGTAATGGAAAATATATTAGCAAATAAAGACCATGGTCTACGTTACTGGATAAAAAATATTACAAGAGGGTTACCGAGGTTTCACAAACCAGAAAGATTAGCTTGGCTAAGAGTGATAGGAGTGCCAATTCACAGTTGGGAAGCTGAATTATTCAGGAAGATTGGACAAAAGTGGGGAGTCGTGGTAGATACAGAAAATTGTTCATTGCAAGAAGCAAGATCAGTGACGGCTGGAAGAGTCCTTGTGGCAACCAAGAATATAGGTCGCATAACGGATTTCCAACGTGTTAAGATTAATGGGCAATTGTATGAGGTAAATGTAGAAGAAGCTTGTTGTACTAAAGATGAATGGGTGAGCATAAAGTCGGTAGATGGTGATCGAAGGTGGGTGGTGTAATTGATCCGAGCAAGGTGAGGATAGTGGCGACAATAGGAATCTTGAGTGGATGGATGGAGAGGATTTAGAGCGATGACTCGGATGAAAGTTATGGTGATAGCGAAGACCGGATAGAAGATGTTGACTCTTGAGCGACGGAGAGAAATTAGGCAACATGTGGGGAAACGGAGGAGTCGCTAAATGACCGATGGAAAGTGGTGAAAGTTCCAACAACATTGGTATTGGTGAAGGCGGTATGCAAGCTAAAGGTCCTATGGATAGTGTAGGGGCGGAGTTGTCTAAAGTTGCAGAGGCGGTGGGGTCCAACATAATACTAATAACATGGATGGTAAAAATAGCGTGAGAGATTTTAACAAGTCAAGTAGTGGGCGGACGTCAACATATCCGGTGGTGTAAATTTGATAAATGAAATGGGCCTATCTAATAACAAAATTGGGCTAGATCAAGATACAAATGGAGCTAGGTCCATTCATGTGGATCCAACGTGTATTGATAAATTAAATGTGGATGGAGATGTTGAAATAAATAATAACGCTAATGAGACAACGAAAGTTTGGTTAATGAGACAAACATCTCTAGAAGATAAGAAGATCTTCAAAAGTCGGCCTCATCCTAACTTGGCATCAATAGATGATGGTATGCTAAAAAGTAGAAAATCCATGAATAAAGATGGGAATAAAAAGGGAAGCTTAGCAATGAATTTTAGATCGAAATCATATGATGGTGCGATGGATTCTGGTAGAATATGGAAAGGAAAACTAAGTATGAGAAAATTTAAGGAGTTAACTAGTACCAAACATCTCAGGGTTAAGAAGAAGACTATATCGATCCAGAAGCGGAGCAAAGAGCAAGATATTAGCCAAGTTGGATCTAGGAGTTCATGCGGCATATCTATAAGGCTAAATTGAAAAATCGGTGAGGAAGAATTGTCCCAGATAGAGGAGTTTGGGGAAAGCATTGGATTAATATGGGAAGGTAGACGTAAAGCAGTGGGTCATGTCGTAGCGATCCTGAGCCAAAGGAGGAAAGAAGCGGTATGTAAGCTTGGATTTGTTTGGTAGTTGGATTGTTAGAATAGGTGTTTAAATGAAGATTGTGTCTATGAATTGTAGAGGTATCGGTAAGGTTGGGAAGGTTGATTGGATCCGAGATTTATGTATAAAAGAAAAACCGATAGTAGTGGGGATTCAGAAACAAAATCTAAAAATATCGATATGAAAATGGTTAATAGTATACGGGGTCGAGGATGGCGTAGATTACGTGAAATTAGATGCCGTTGGTCGATCGGGGAATTCTTTTAATGTGGGATATTAAAGTTTTCAACAAAGATCAAGTTATAAGCGATCCGGGTTTTGTGGCGGTTTGGGTAGGTGGATTGGGGTGGGTGGAATGGTGGGATTTGTGAGCGTTTATGGTCCACGGAACGAAAGTGATAGAAAATCTTTGTGGGCGTAATCAGACGGTGATTGGTAATGTGGGCGCGTGTTGGTGCATTTTGGTGACTTCAACAAGGTAAGAAGATTGGATGAAAGGATGAACACGAATTTAGTACCGGGGGAGTGTGGAGTTTAACGATTTTATCGTAAGAGAAAACTTGATCGATGTTCCTTTAGGAGGTAAAAGGTTTACGCGAATTAGCGACGATGGAATAAAATTTAGTAAACTCGATGATTTTGGTATCGGAGGAGTTTCGAGAGTATGGAGGAACATTGGATCACCGCTTTAGGCAGAAACTATCCGATCATTGTCCGATCGTGTTAATTGACAAGGGTTTAGACTTTGGACGAAACCTTTTGATTCTTTGATGCATGGATGGAAGAGACGGATTTTCTAGAGCTTGTCCGTAATGCATGGATGGCATCGATTTCTACTACTAATCCCGATTGTGTTCTTAGGGATAAACTAAAAATGTGAAAATGGCGTTAAAGACTTGGAGTAAAGAAATACGAGGGGTTTGGATGCGGAAATTGAAAGCGGCTAGAAAGAAAGCAAGTTTTTGGAAAAAGAAGTCGAAAATGATCATTAGAGGATTACGAGCTTGAATCGTGGCGGAAGGCCCGGCAGATTGGATAGAAAAGATGGAATCAAATCGAAAATGCTAAAAGAAAGCAAGAGTTCAATAGTGCGAAGAAGGGACGAAAACTCAAAGTATTTTCATGCAAAGGCAAGGAAGCGGTATAGAAAGAGCGGTTTTAGGGTCTTATGGTGGATGGCATGTGGTGCGAAAATGCTTCAACAATCAAACAAACCGTTTATGAATACTTCAAAGGGTGTATTCGGAAGCGGATACGCGTCGTCCGAAGTTTATTAGCAATGATTCAAGCGCTTGACCGAAATGGAAGCTAATCTTTAGAAGCGAATTTGAGGAAAAGGAGGTATGGAAGCGGTGAAGTCATGTGGAAGCTCAAAGGCTCCGTGGGGCTGGCGGGTTCAACTTTAAGTTTTGAAGAAGTGTTGGGAAATCATAAAGCGATATTATGAGGCGGTGAGGTGGTTTTGGGAGAATGAAAGGATTAGCGAGGAGGATGTAACTCGTCCTTCATAGCTCTAATTCGAAAATTGTAGATCCAATTAGTCTTGGCGATTTTCGGCCGATAAGTCTCATTGGGTGCTATTATAAAATTGTAGCTAAGATTTTGGCGGAAAGATTAAAGAAAGTGATAGACAAATTAATTGGTGAAGTTCAAAGTGCTTTTATCAAAGATAGGTTCATTCTTGACGGAGTCCTGTTGGTTAACGAGGTGGTAGATTTTATAAAGAAATCGAAGAATAGCTGCCTCATTTTCAAGGTAGATTTTGAAAAGGCATATGATTGCGTCAACCGGAAATTCTTATACGAAGTGATGCATCAAATGGGTTTCGGAAGGAAGTGGTGCGGTTGGATTCGTGCATGTCTTGAGGCGGCTACTTCTTATCCTTGTTAATGGTGCTCCTACTAATGAATTTGTGTTGCAACGTGGAATCGAGACAAGGGATCCGTTGTCCCATTTTATTTACGTTAGTAGTGAAGGTTTGAACGTCATGATGCAAGAAGTGTTGAATAGCGGTGCAGTATGAAGGTATTAAAGTGGGAAGTGATGATGTATGTTTAACACATCTTCAATACGCGGATGACACGATATTTATAGGCAAATGGAATAGAAATAACATAGTCAATTTGATGAAACTTCTCAAATGTTTCCAACTAGCCTCGGGATTGAAAGTTAACTTGAACAAAAGTAAAATGTATGGTATTGGTATTGAGATGGAGGAAATAGAAGATTATGCTAGGAGTTTGGAGTGTCGAGCTGGGAAGCTTCCTTTCTTTTATTTAGGGCTTCCGGTTGGTAACAGTATGGGGAGAATAGAAAACTGGAACTTAATGGTAGATAAATTCAAAAGTAAGTTGGCAGATTGGAAGGCAAAAATGATTTCGTTTGGTGGGAGATTGACTCTTGTTAAATCGGTTCTCGGTAGCTTATCGTTGTACTTTTTCTCGTTGTTTCGAGCCCCAATGAGTGTTCTTCAATCACTTGAGAGCGTTAGGAGAGATTTTTTTTGGGGAGGGGGGGTTGGGGACTCAAAACATATGGTCTGGGTTAAATGGGAAAAGGCGTTGTCTAGTTATGGGTGGGGGGTTTAAATATTGGTAGTCTTAAAGCCATGAATTGGGCGCTTCTTAGCAAGTGGTGGTGGAGATTTCGGGTTGAGAATCAGGCGTTGTGGGTCAAGGTGATTAAGAGTCTGTACGGGGCAGGAGGAGGGCTGCTAGATGAAAATACAAGTTTTACCAGGAATAGTGTGTGGGGAAATATTGTGAAAGTAGGCAGGGATTTGAGTAAGATCGGGATTAATCTAACTTCTATAGTCAAATGGGAGGTGGGTGATGGAAAGGCAATTCTTTTTTGGGACGACATATGGGTGGGGGGTAGAAGGTTGCGTGAGCAATTTCCTAGGTTATATCATTTAGAGGTGTGCAAAGAGGTTAGTGTAGGTAACAAAGGGGATTGGAGGGGGGATGATTGGACGTGGGAGTGGCGGTGGAGGAATACTCCAAGAGGAAGGGTGTTGAGGGATATTGCAGAGTTATGCAACTTGGTACAATCTGTTCGACTAAAAAAGCATGTGATGGACAAGTGTAGGTGGGAGTTGAATGAAGATGGCAAGTTCTCAGTCAAAGATCTTAGGGACTTGATAGATGAAAAGACACTCGGGTCAACCGGGAGACAATTCGTTACTCCATGGTGCAAAGCATTCCCAAAAGGTATGTGTTTTTATATGGCGGTTGTATCATGGGAGGTTTCAGTTCGCACTATTCTAGATGACATTGGTATTGATCTTAATACTCTCTTGTGTCACGGTGTGATGGCGCCATTGAATCTTTGGATCATTGTTTCGTTTATGCCCAAAGGTTCGGTTGGTGTGGAAGCGGGTATTTGAATGGTGGGGTTAGAAAATATCAATGTGTTTTCGGTCCGGGATGCTCTCAATTTACAGTATCGATTCTTTTAATGGTATAAATAGAGAGATGGAAATCTGTGATTTGGTCCACGCTATACATGATATGGACCAATAGGAACCAAATGATATTTAGAAGGAATGGTTCCACGATTCCGGATGTGTTTAAAGAAATTCAGTTGCGATCTTTCGAATGGATATCGGCCCGATCGAAAAAGGATGAGGTGAAACAGGAAGAGTGGCTCAGTGGCCCGATCAATCGCGTGTAATTGGCTACTGGGGTTGTTTTGCTCTCTTCTTTTGGTGTTTGTTTGTTTCTTTCTTCGGTTCACTCATAATTTAGTTTTAGTCTCCTGGTTCTCTTGTTGTTTTGCATGTTTATGGTAGGTTATCTTCACTCAGTATCTATATCTTATAGAAAAGGGCACATGTTTTCTATGTCTTGGTTTGTATTTGTGTCTTGAGTTTTCATTATATAGTATTTATTGCCTTCAAAAAAAAAATAATAATTATTTGGCAATGTGAATATTATTTGGCTCCGATATATAAATGCTTTTGCCGCCATTTTTTTGCCGCCAAATTGATTTGCCGCCAATGTTTTTTGCCAAAGCAGACTATATTTTCAGCATACCAAAGAAGACTTGTCATTACTTCAATGTATATAAATATTGTATTTTACACTAATGATAGGGACTTATCATTACATTATGTGGTCCATTTGTATTTTACACTAATGACAGGGACTTATCATTACACATTTACACTAATGATTAACACATGAGATAAAGACTTATCATTACACTGGAGTGTATATACAAGAAAAATGGTGTGTAAACATGCATAGCCGTTTATAAAGGCTCGGTGTGTTTACACACCAACAAATTAGTATTTCCACACCACTAATCATTGGATCCGATTATTATATACTTTCTCTCTCACACATAGCCATCATCTCTCACATACTCATACTCTCTTTTTAAAAAAACCATAACTTAGGCCGGAAAAAACCAAACCTCTCGCAAAACGCCAAATCAAATCGCATGACCATAGAACAATACTACCGCAGAATACGAGGCTCCGGATCCGGAGTTCGACGGTTTCGTGGTTGTTTGAATTTACCAAACATGACTCGGGCCGTTTGAGATTTTACGAATCCGGTGTTTTAAGTTGCGATCCGGTATCTAGTGGTTGCACTACCTCTCACGTCGGTGGTGGTTGGCGCTTCCGTGGCAGACAGCAATGTTGAAACCGTTGTCACCGGCGCATGTGGCGCTCGAGCGTGGAGTGCTGACCGTGAACTCCTCCAACTGCTTTTTATGTGGATGATAGCGGTAGATGGTGTGAATTTTATGAAATGGTTATTATTTTTTCTTCATGGTTCTGCTAAAGACTCGTCATGGTTCTAGAAGATGGTTCGAATTGTATGGAGTTGGGGGGTGGCAACACATACGGTTTGGGTGAGGTATGGTTCGGCATCAAGCGGCATCCCATTGCCACCCATGCGGCATCGTGCGGCATGGCATGGATCACGGCATTCATTGCCGAAGCGGCATGGAAGGAAATGAAGGAGGACTCCGAGGTTTAAAAATATAGCCGTTGGCTATTTGTTGACCCAAATAAAAAAAAACAAAATTTTCCCTTATAAATATACACTTTAAATCACCAATTCAAATCATATTCTTCTCATCTTCTTCTTCCAAAAATTATATTTACAAAAAGGATGGATGCTAGGAAAGGTAAAAATGGTTCCACCTCATCCAAAGGTCGTGGACGAGGCTCTCGATCACAACCCGCTCGTCTGCAAGTTCAATCACAACCATCTCCTACTATCCCCAAATGAGTCCTCGAGCCGTCACTATTATCCTCAACCTCCACCGATGAACCTTCCATCTCATCCACACCAATATTATCCCAACCACCTCCGTACATGATGTCGCGACTAGTGATTTCGACCGTTCGGTGAATACCGTGACGCTCCTACGCGGCGTGAACCAAGTGTCGAACGACCACCACCGTTATATGATTACGAGGATGATGGCGTTGAGTATGTTCCCAAACGCAACAAGAAAATCAATCGGTATACACGTTTTTTGTTTTTCGTTATTATTGTATTAATTTTATTTGTTATAATTTTATTTGTTATAATTTTATTTGTTATACTTGTATTTGTTATAATTTTATTTGTTATACTTTCATTTGTTATACTTGTATTTGTTATAATTTTATTTGTTATAATTTTATTTGTTACACTATATATTAGGCGATGAACAAGTTCAAGAAGTCTCAAAAAAACATCGACTAGGCGGAGAAAAGAAATTGGACGACAAGCGAAGAGGTTGCTTTGTAAAAGCGTGGGTTCATATTTCCACATGTCGAAAAGTCGGTAATGAACAAACTAGAGATGGTTTTGGAAAGAATTCTAGAGCATTTCAAGACAAACGTGAAAATACTACTCGAACTCATCATAGCTTGAACACAAAGTGGGGAAATATGAACACCGTCATGGGTATCTTTAACGGCTTATACATCCAATCGGTATAATTTTTAAACTATATATAATTGTATTAATTTATATAATTTTACTAATTTATATAATTGTATTAATTGTAGAAACGTCTTCGTGAAAGTGGGTGTAGCGATCTTGACGTCATGAAAAATGCCTTGGCCGATTATGAAAAGAAAACAAAGGGCAAAGATTTTACTCATATTGAAGCATGGGAGGTTGTTAGAGGTGAAGACAAATGGTTGGAACAACCATGTGTGGGTCAAGAAGCTTCGGCTAGTGCCGAAAAACGAAGAAAATCGTCGTCATCTAGCTACCAGGAGACGGGTAGCAATGAGAATGTCGGTCTGCTTCCGGACTTGAATGACGACACAACTCCTACACGAAAAGAAAAGGCAAGAAGGCCGATAGCTTAGTCGACAAATGAAAGTATTCTTTGAGAGCTTCGACAACTACGTGATAAGCAAAACACAAATATTGGAATCGATAGCGAAGAAAAGGTGCGCAAAGGATGACTTGGCGAAAAATTGTTGTCGGCCCAAATCCGTAATATTGAAGAAAAGGCTTATCATGGTCTCGAGGTTCTATAACCAACCTCACGATCACATAAATGATCCGAGAATGCGAGAGATCACGATTGCCAAAAACGCGAGTACGCTGGAGCAATATGTATGGCCGACGAATATTTAGATGCGTACTTTTTTTAGTATTATGTAATTTTTTTAAGTATTATGTAATTATTTTTAATTATTAATGAAATATTATGTTTTTATTTAATTGTTTGATTTAATTATGAATTTATAAAAAAGAAAAAAAAATGAGGTATGAAATGACCATTGCCACTAAAAACTATGGTGAGTTATGAGTGAGATATGAGATTAGGTGGAATAAAATTATTGGTGGGTTGTGAGTGACGGTGAGGTATGGCTCAAAAGTCAAAACCATTGACACCCCTTAGTAGTTGTTATTAAGTGGCACAAAATAGATAAAGTAATTGAATTTTTTTTTTTTTTGAAAATGAAAGTGCCCTGTGAAAGTTGAATTAGGCAGTAAAAGATCTTATTGGAAAATGTGAAAATAATGGATGTTGTGCGAACCAGATGACCCTTAGGTCGCCCCAAGTAGGGATTCAATCCCCTTACTTTTATCGCCACGCCGCCTTTTCTCTCCAAATGACGTGGCGATTAGGTGCTCCAAGAAGGCGACCAAGTTCATTTTTTTTATTTTATTTAAAAAAAACATTTTAACACAAAATAAAATTTCATTAATAATTAAAACGTTACATAATAATTCAAATAAAATTAAAACATTACGAAACTTATTAAAACATTACAACACTTAATAAAAATCTAGGTTGTGGCGTGCCTTGATCGCATCTTTGAGTTTCGCATTGTTTGTTGTTGTCTTTGCGGGCAAAGATTGGTCGATTAGCGTGCAATAGAACATGAGATATGTATCATATTTCTTTTGTCGCTCAAATTCAAGTTTCGTTCTTCTAGTGCCAATTTTTGTCTTCCTTTCTCTCTTTTGCTCCATCTCCAACACCATTCCGTTGTTCTAGCTCTTTCTTCTTCAAATCATAGTATCCGTCTGCCGACTCCTTCTTTTGTCCGAATGCCTTGGACTTAATCTTGTCCCATTTCTCGGCAACACCTTCCATAATCATAGCTTTCGAAAACTCCGAAGATTTCTTTTTATTCTTCTTTGCAGTATCACGACCAATTGGTCTACCATGCACAGACGAAGGCACATCCGAGTGCACATCCGAGTCGGTTGAAGTCCTTGCTTTTTTGCGACCATCATTTTGGCTTAAAAAAGCCGGCATCTCATTATCCTTCCAAACAGAATGGTCTCTCAAAATCTTCCAACAATGCTCCAAAACAAACGGATGATTACACACTAGTTGGTATTCATCACACGTGTATAAACAAGTGATGTCATTCTCACCACTTCCGTAATTCCTCCGAGCATTGTTGTAAATGGCACAAAATTGACCAACTCTAGGACTAATCCTATTTTTCCACTTTGTAATGATAGAGTTATACGTTCTTTCCGCACCAACCTCCTTCTCAAAATAAGCAATGACTTTCTCGCCAAAATCCTTTAGCATTTTGGTTGTTTCCGTTATACTATTCTCGGATACATCACACCAAGCGTTGCACAAGGCGATCTCTTCTTCTTTGGACCAAAGCGACGAATCATTCTTGGCTTCTTTCTAGAAACCTTCTTTGCTTTTTGTAGCTCGTTTCTTGGTTTGACCGGTGGCGTCTCTTCTCGACATTCTTCTTTTCTTCGTCATCAATGTTAACCGAATCGTGATACGATCCATGAGCCGAACCGGTACCGAACCGTGATACTCTTGAGCCGGATAACCCGAACCGGTTCCAACAAAAAACCGAGATTGGTGTATAATTGGTCATCGAATCAAAACCCTCAAGATTGATACGGTTAAGCGGAGAATATTGTTGATAATTTGAATATGAAGACATTGATGAATCCATTGTTGGACGGTACAGATTCGGGTGACCCATACATAGATTGGTTGCTTGACGGGAGTGGCTTTGTTGTTGTTGTTGTTGGATGTTTTGATACGGTGGAACAAATGGACGATTCATAAAAATGGATTGTTAGTTTGTTGTTGTGGAGCTTGTTGGGATTGATATTCAAAGGAGGGTTGGAAATTGATTCTTGGTGAGACACCGGTTAACCGGAAATTCGGATCCGTGTTAAAATATGCGGGCGTTTTGTGCAAAGCGGATTTTCGGCCTTTGGTTTGTGGTGTTTTCTTAGACATTTTGATAGAAAGGATTGTGAGATTTTGATAGAGAGGATTGTGAGATTTGTGAGTTTAGTGTGTAAATATGTTGTGTATTTATAGGATAGTTTTAGTAGTTTTTTTTTTTTTTTTTTTTTTTTACCACACGGTCAAAAACTTTTTTTCAAGCAGTTTGATTTTTTTTTTTGGACTTGCAACGGCTAGCAAGAAGTCCTATGTTTTGCTTTGTTGATATCGATCTTCCAGACGACCCATTTCATTTTTTGTGGCGATCGAGTGCTCCACGCAAGGGGCGAGATGAAATCGATCGCCTACACCTCGATCGAGGACGATCGACCTTATTGCATGCAAACCTTAGAGCATTCCCAACAATAACACCATAACATCAATAATTTGTCCCACGTCGCCACATCGCCTTTAACATTTCATTTAATATCCCAAAAATCACCCACAACAATAACATCCCAATAACATTCCCAACAATTTATAAAACAACCCTCATTTAGGGCATAAATGAAAAAAGAAAAAAAAAAAACAAAAAAAAAAAAAAAAAAAAAAAAATAAGCAGGCGTTGCTACATAACGCCGCCCCTTTTCCCTGCTAACGCCGTTGCTCCAACAATGTTAACGGGTTTAACGCTGTTTTTTCGCTTTAACGCCGTTAGGCGTTGTGATTGTGCATGCTCTTATAAACTAGTTGGGAAACTCGTAATCACAATGATTGGTCCTGGTTTGTTACTGCAACTGAACATTTAACTTTCAGATAGTTAAGGAGCTCTTTTAACCACTTACAAAAATGTTTGCATGCAAATAGGTAAAAAATTATCATTTGTCAGGTTTCAAGTTCTGAAACTTCATCAAGATTGAAAAAAAAGTCTATACTTTCTAACATTATTCTATATCCCATGAAAGTACACACAGGGCAATAGTGCATGAGCATCATGTAGAAAAACAGAAACAGCATAAATAAATGGTATCATGAAACTATCATTTTAGTTTTCTCAAAAAGCAAAATGGAGGCAAACTGGGAAGTGATAATTAAAACAATCTTAAACAATGGAATTCGACACTCCTGAAATTGAAAGAAAACAAGAGATCACCAAAACTATTTAACAAGTAGCATTAAGAACATACATATCACCAACGAAACCTTGCGAAAACTTGAGATTTTACAAATGAAGCACACACCAATCCCGATTTTATAAACCAGATCATGGTTCGGTTTGAAAAGGACCAAGATCAAAGCAATAGTAGTGTTTGTCTGGGAGGGTTGATTCAATCGTATCTTCCGTTTATGATACCAAATTTGAAGTTGCTATCAAAAGCCCTAACTGTTCCTTTGTGTACAAGCTTTTGACATGGTGAGTGATCCTAGTACAGGCGCCATCATTTTATGGAGTAAATCTGGAACTAGCTTCTTTATTAAAGATAAGGAGGGTTACATAATCATGTTCAAGAAAGATTTAATCACAACATTAAAACATTCGACAAAACACTTGGTGAATTTGTAAGTATCCTCATTAGCAGTTAGACAGTTTCTCCCTATTCAGGTCTTCTGTTGGCAAATATGTAAATTTCAATTGAATTGCCTAAAAAATGGGTAGACTTAAATCATGTTGCCATATAGGTAAATCAAAAATCTTAGCCAAAAAGTAAAATGGGTCAAATACACAGAAAGTCACAAGGTGTTAATAAACGGTTACAACCTCCTAAATCACTTAATTAAAAGGATGCTTATTTTTGTATATATGAATAGCAGTTGATTCGTATTTAATACTGTTAGTATTTCATAGGGGTGTCATGTCAACCCAATCCAACACAAACAAATTTGACCCAGTGCATTCATTTTGCCATAATTCTTAGCTGTAAGAGGTTGCTTGCAATTGTTTGTCTGCTTTACAAGCAGGCACCAAGCTGCTTATGCACTCCAAAAAGACATATAAGCAAGTACCGTCTAAACTGCTTATCTATGTGTAGAAAACACAATACGCAGTTAAGCACTATGAATCTATGATAACCAATCCCAAAAACTCATAACTCCAGAAATATAGTCGTGAAAGTTCAAGTTCTTCCCTTAAATAACTAAGGGAGGTGATTTGTAGACCACCAATCTTATAATTTGTACACCACTAATTTAAATAAGACAGAATTCTATTACAAAGGTTTGATTGTGTAATAAGTAAAATTGGAGACATAAGTCACCTTCCATATTGTAAACGCTATGGTATTAATTGTTTGGCTTGTTCAATTATGGCAATTGGTCACAGCAAAAATAGCTGCATTTTAGGTAATTCTGAGGTTAAGTTATAGGTTGAGAACTTGGTGGGTTGGTTATCGGGTTAAAATGGGCCATTTTTGTTCAGGTGGGTCAGTTGTCACATAACACTTCTGAATTTAAAATTGTATATAAGAATCTCTATCTTTGTACTACGTACAAAATTTTTAAGAGATTATATGCAAACTTTGAGCAAATTTTACCCCACTTGACCAGTTCCCTTTAAGGTAGATATATTATTTGACCCATTTGAAAGAGAGGTGATACTCGCACCTTTTTGATTGATGCACCACTAGTTGTGCATTACTGCATTGTCTTGCATAATCGTAATGCATAACTAGTGATGCATGAATCAAAAGTGTGTGAGTATCAATTCCCATTGAAAAAATCATAATTGAGCCATTCAGACTTTTATGGCTGCAAATTGCCACCTCTACAGTTAAGTAGCTAGTTGGAATATAAATTTTGATAACTAATTACTTAAATAAGGGTTTATGGTGTAGGGTATCAAATGCGTAGACATGTTCTTACATGAATACGCCAATGAAAACTTTCAGAGAGACAACAAGGATAATTTGAAATATATCACTAGTAAGAGGAAACTATGGCTAGCCAGAAAGAACATGCAAAGCGAAATGGAAGAAGAAGTAAAAAGGCTAAAGTTTTTTCAAGATTCATTAAAGGTGCATATTTCAAATATAAAGGAGAAAGAACAAATTGCAAAAAGTAATCTGTTGCATGTCAAGAGGCACCTCGAGAGTGCTAGTATGAGGATAGCAACAAAAGTAAATGTGAGTAAACTTTTAACTCGTAACCTCATTAATAAAGATTGTATTGTTATATTTGCTGCACAAGAAACTTGTTGACTCTCCATTTTGAGCCATTTACTTATGGATTGGTCAATGTGGGTTGCTTTATCTCAAATGGGTTAATTCAACAAATCTAGTTAAAAGTGAATGTGTAAAACAGCTTCAAATCCCCAAAAGTCTGTTTCTAATGCATAAAAACCATAAATCATTTTATTCAAAATTTAGTATTTTCTTAATGAAATTAGTTATGTAATACTAACTTAATCATACATTAGTTACGAAAAGAAAAATAATAGTAATAGACAGATTATGAAATGACACTCAAAGTAGTCTCTTTCCCAAAATTGTCATGGAGTTAATACAATAATGTAAATTCTAATGTAGTTATATTAAAGCTCAAAATTGCATATATATCAACAAACTTATAATTGCATATATATTCTTTCAAAAGCTAAAATTACATATATATATCCAACTTAAACTACTAATTGCATCTATATCCTTTCTACTAATAAGTTTAAGCTGGATATATATATGACATATTAAGGTTTAGAAAGGATATATATGCAATATAAGTTAAGTTGAATATATATGCAATTTTTGAGCTTTGTAATGATATATATGCAATTATAAGTTTAAGTTGATATATCGCAATTTAGAGCTTTTAAAAGGATATATATGCAATTCCCCTTATAATTATATAAACTTTACAGGAGAAGAAACAACTCAAACAAGATCAACCAAAGTACTCAACCCCAAAAGGAATTGAAAAGGTTGCAGCCAGAAAAGATGGAAGACGACCATGGTCAGATCCCATGCAAGTATATGTGGATATTGAAAAGCTACAACAAGATCTGAACAAACTAAATGTGCAAATTCTAAATTTGGAACAAGGACAGGTGTTCATAGAAGATCAATTAGCTGCTATAGAGAAAAAGTTACCTGATACAGAAAGAAAACAGCAAGAAATTGAAGTATCCATGTACAAACTTTTCAACAATTCAAAAGCTTTTCCCAAGAAACGTTCAAGAAAAAATGCACAGAAGGAAAAACACAAAAGTGGAGTTAAAAAAGCAAGAGCTAATGACAGCAATGATAAGAACACAGATATTGAAGATATGACAAGAAACTTAGAATCACGAGAATCGGATAGCCCTGTTTATTACCCAAAAGAAAATGATAGTTCTCTAGTCACTGATTTGGAAGATGAAGATCTCATGCTGTTTGTTGGAACGTTAGAGGATGATCTTACGTTTTCCTGGTAATCCTTTCTTTGTGGATTGGTCTCAGTTTTATGAATTTTAAGTTAATGACATAAGATATGTTTCTTGAATGATTAGTGATTAAATTAAGCAAGTAATGTATCAGAAAAAGACGATTATATCAAATAATTAAATATATTGCCCAAGAAGTTATTATACATGACACTTACGTGAGACATATATAAGATGTCTCATCATGAACATTGCTTCGTCATGGATATATATTGGGTAACAAACTTTGTTCTGGTGGCACTTACCTTATTAGCCATCAACAGCTAATAAATGAATGTTCCAGAAACATATCTTTCAGAAACCAATTCTGGGTTGACCGAAAGTAGAGGTCAAGCGGTGAGCTCCTCCATTTTACCCTGTATATCATTAGTTGAAAATATAACTAAATTTGTACAAATTGGAATATCTAGAAAAGGGTGAGTCATTGTCAGACCACTAAACATTCAACTTTTTATGGTTGAACCGTTAAACTATTTTCGCATTATTTGTCCCTTAACTTTTTTTGGCTCATTTTTCCACATTTAGGAGTACAAATATCTAATTAGGTTATTAGACCACGGATAAAAAGGAAGAAAAGCTTAATTGATGAACCTTTGTTGGTTAATTAAAATTCAAAAAAAGGTAAGGGAACAAACTACTGCAGAAAAAGTGTAGGCGAACATTCAAAATGTCAAAAGTTTCATGGTAACTTTTACTATTATTTACCCTTCAGTAAGTACCTGAGAAATGTATTCCTCTGCATCAGTGCGTCTAAGATAAAGAATTGCATGTCTTGCAAGGTTTGCCACTTGATCGCTGAGTATAACATCATCGCCAATTTCTTCAAGGACTCTCACCTTGATGTAAGGATCCTTTGGTGGCACCATGTCCTAAATAGCACATGAATCATGCAGGTTAAAAATTAAGAAAATATTACATATATAAACCTATTTAACAGTACCAGTTTTTAAAGCTTGTTCCAGAATAAACCTACATTTCGCAAAGTAAATTTTGCAAAACATCTTAAATTTGCAAGCCACTCAAATTGTCAGGACTTGATTATTTCTTAGAAAAATTGTGCACCCTCACATAACTAGTGACATCAATATAAAAAAGAATTTCTCAAAATGTATGCTTTATTCAATAACTAATTTCATCCGACAGTTTTACACTTTACAGCTATAACTGTCAGAATTTTTCAAAATCTTTGCGAAATATGAATTTATTTCAGGAAAAACATGGAAAAAGCTATATAACACATATTTGTAGTTTTCCGAAAACCAAATGACTTCAAAATGTTCACAGGCTCGCAGCCTGTAACAGTTGGAATATTAGTGGAACTATAGTGACTTGTGAACCGTAAAAATGATTCTTACCACGCCCAAATCAATATCCAACTCCTTCATATAAGATCGTAAAGTAGCAGAATGGTTTTTGAAATATTCTTTTTCTGAATTGCTAAGTTTCTCCTCAATTTCTTCAGGGAGCCCACACTTAATGGTCCATCCCAAACTTTGAATAACTTCAGCTCGATTATACCTATTAAAATTAAAATACAACATAAACATAGATGCCACTAGTGATGCAAATCATAGCACAGTTTGTCAAGTTATTATTACACATAAGCCATCAGACAACGCTTGTTGCGGACCAACGAAAGATGGTGAATGAGTGCCCCATGAAGATCAGCCTTTTTACTTGTTTGATTGTTGGACCCTTCCTCTTGCGATTGCCTGTGGCACATAAGGTTAAAAGATAAATAGTTATGATCATATCTTAGGGAGCAAGCAGTTCATACACAGGTTTTGCTCAAAAAGATTGACACACGTGAATATGTGCTTACAAGCATAGTAACATACATAAATCCAATAATAACATATATAAATGTGGTAAGCATATGAAAAAAGAACAAATAATAAAAAGAAACAAGGGATTACCTTAACAAATCTTCAAGGCATTGAGAATGGCCCTTGCATTCTTCGACGACTTGAGCAAATAACTCATTCTACATAAAAATATAAGCAACAAAAAAAAATAGTTATCCTCGAATTTTATGTGAATGGCAAAAGGTACAACACACTTCTCTAGTTAATAGGTATCTATATCATATGTGACGTTACTCGATACCTTCAATAATCACAAGTAATATAAGCTAAAGAACCATGGAGCCTAAGCTATATACAAACAGTGTGGTTTGTTTCAGGTTTTATGAATTCATTGTGATTAATAAAACAACAAACAACATATTCGTAGAATTTGAAACCACAGTTTCAAGACATGATCTATAAGTAAACTTTTTTGTAAAAGAACGATTCAGACTTAATCTCATCATACTAAAATGTTGAAAGTAGGCAATCTTATCGGATAATACCCTTTTAATTTCTTTTATTTGTGTCAAATACCACAATAAGTAATATACAAACTGATTAAAGATTTAGTTGTTTTTATTGTCACAGCTACCGGTAACAAGTTTTTCACGTCATTAACATGTAACATATAGTACTCAAACCATAGAATCTACAATTAACGCCCCCTCCCCCAAAGCCGAAAGCAATGGACTACTCGGATACCCTTCAGGCCCAACTAAATATAACGTTGGAAGGATACTAGTCGCCCACTAAACGAGTAAACGGGTAAACGAATGAGGTTTTTCCCGGTTCAGGTTACCCGAGGAGGGCGTGTCTTTTGACTCAGATGTACGCGGCCTAACCGAGGTATCCTCGTGACCGTTTCCAACCCTTCCCTGGCCACCCCAAATGTGTACCTAGTGAGGTTTGAACCATTGACCTCTCGTGAGGAAGCAAATGACTTACCACTAGGCTATTTGGTGGTCGTTACTAGTAGCCCACTACCTTAGACTTATACGGGGCACAAATATCTTATCTCATAACGATCTGGGACAGATTGTTACACTAACAAAATCTCCTACCCAACACATTTAAAACTCAAAAAAAATCCAGCCAATTTACCAACAAACTTATCTTACATTAAATCCAGTAAGCTGGCCAGAATCACCACTCGCAAACTCTTTCAACAGCTGACTCGCCTTCCGTCCGTACATCTCGCCGCTCCACTACTCCCTCAATACACACCTAGAAAACAAAACAAAACAAAAAATAAGCATTTCATCAAACACCTTACCTACATTAACTCAAAAGCCAAAAAAAACCCTCCACCCACCAATAATTAAAACAAAGTCATTAAAAGTTAATTATACAATACATAGTATAATAATCTGAAACATTTTATAAATTTATATCTTTATATAAAAGGTGATTTTGATTTAGATGTGCTTACTGATTTGGGGTTTTTTTTCTTAATTTAAATTGTTTGTTTTAAAGTACCTGCGATGTGGGTTAAAAGTTAAGATTAATGAGATCTGATTATTTTGGGAATTGAAGAATGAATGTTGGTGTGAGTGAATTTGGGGTTTTAATTTTGGTGAAATTTTGGCGGGAGGTTTTGGTAAAGTGTTTCTAAAAAGTTTGTGTTACTTTGATTTGGGTGTGGGTTTGGATCCGGTTTTTAGCCTGGATAACGGTTCTAGACCTTCTAGCGAGTGTGATTGTGTTTTGGATGATATTAAAATGAAACACAATTACACTGTGTGATTGTGTTTAGGGGTGTGAGCTGGCCGAGTTTGACAATGTCGAAACTAAAAAAAAAAAAAAAAAAAACAAGGCTCAACTTTGGCTCGATACCGCTGCCTTTAACTATCTGGTTTGTTTCATTTCGATTCGGTTGAAGAAAAGAGCTTTCTTTAAAAGTTCGAATATATGTATATGAATACATGATTACACATTTACACCCTATTCCAACTCCCGAACAATTTGATTAAGGAGTTGAGACTGAGAATCGAAAAGAACAAATACAATACAAGACCCGATAAATAAAATCGTATAAAGGCCCTACAAAGCGTACGACGCGAACCAATGAATCGTATCTAAATTGGACAAAATGTGACTAAATTGTCACTGATGCCACACATTCAAGAGTCAAGAGTCAAAAAGATGAAACAAGTAAAACATCAAAATGAAACATAATCAGTAAATATCAGTTAAGGTTCAAATGTCTAAAATAGTTCAACAAAATATATTCACGAGACGTCATAAGCTTCACAGATCTTGAATACTTGAGCAAACTAATCTCCATAACTTGAATACTTATTTATAATTACGTTAATATTCAAAATAACCTTTATTTACTTAAAGCTCGATAAAAGCTCGAGTCCAGCCATCAAAAGCTCGAGCTCGGCTCATTATATGTTTTGAGCCAATATATTGGGCTTGAACTCGATAAAAGCTCGAGCTCGAGCTCGAGTTGCTTGATAAAAGCTCGGCTTGTTTGCACCCCTAAATGGGAGTGATGATAAATAAGAAATCTTTTATATAATAAATGAATTACATCATTTCATAGTGATTTTGTCAATTTATTCTTGTTGAAAAAACAATTGGACCGATAGGAGAGCTTGATTTACTATGTAAGAAAATCGTGTGATGTGATTGTTAATAAAAGTCAAAATTAAATTGATTTTAATAAACTTTAATAAATTTGGTGGAGAAATTTGGTGATAAAAAACACATAAAAATATAGGTGTCAATTTGTAAAAACAAAACTTAAAAAATCTGAGGTAATTAATAAAACTTTAGTGATTGAATTTTTAAAATTATATAAAGTTAAGTGTAATATTATAAGTCTCCATGTTTTTAATAACTTTGGATTGTAAACATATACTCCTTATACTTTACACCCTTTATACTTTATATCTTAAAATACAATGTATATCTTGTTTTAAAATAACAACATATACATTTGCATAAGATTATAAGTATCAATTTTTTTCTATATCGTCAATAAGGACTCATTTATTTCGTTTTAAAAGTTTAACCTATGTTAACACACATTTAAAATACGGCTAAATTATCGAAAATGGCAATATAATTATCAAATTGTAAGACGAGTTATTTTAATATAAAAATAAATATACGTGATTATCTTATAATGACGACTCGTATAATTTTTATTTATTTATATAAGGATATCTAAAAACACTTTTTTAAAAACTTTAAAGAGTATCTTTAATTTTATCATCGCTCATTATGTCCAACGTTTTTCTATCACATTCTAATTCTAAAGTTACTCTCCATGTCATAAAATAAACGCTCACTTTTAAATTGCACAAAATTTTAGAATATATACTAACTACATTATCTAGTATTACTAATCGAATATCATCCTTACCCATTAAATTTCGGGTCCGTTTGGTTTATAACTGGAGTTAGATTAGGATTTGGATTTGAAGTTGGTTTAAGAGAAAAAATTATATTATAATTAAATATAATTTATAATAAAATTTAAATAATAAAATATTATTTAATACTAAAAAGACAAAAAAAAATATTGATAAATATAGTAGAGGTATCACATGTATGTAGAGAGACAAAATCTCACCTCAAGCAAAACCTATAAAAATAGTCGGCTATCATTTTTAAATCAATAATGATTCCTTTATATAAAAGAAATAAGTCAATAACCAAACATTTAGAAATTTCGTTTGGTTTGTTCTGCGAATAATGATAGGTATCGGTTTGGAATGAGGTGGAATGATAATGGGTATGAAAAAGTGTATCATTCACGATTGTTTATGTTTGGTTGATAAAATATGGTATGAAAAGTGTATAGATATTTTAATTTTGTAGTGGAAAAAGAGAGTTCACGGAGTTGGATTTCATAGACACCAAAGGTGGTGTGTAATGAATCTATAACTATGATATCCATTTCATTCTGGGCCCACAAAGCAAGCAAAGCAACAAGCATTATGACTTTGAAAGTCGTAGTCCCATTCCCATTAATCAAACCAAACAGGCCTTAATAATTGCAACTTCAAACTAAGGTGGCATGACAAACAACATTTTATTTCGATTGATTGAAACACAAATAAACATTTATTTTGATATATTGTAAAGTATAAAAATTTATATTTATTTTGGAACGGATGAAGTGATACAAGCTATAATTATTTTCGAGTAAATTACACCGTTCGTCCTTGTGGTTTTGCGTTGACATGAGGTTTCGTCCTTCGACCAAAAAAGTTGCACTGTTAGTCCTTAAGTGTGAAAGCGTTATCGCGTTCGTCCCTTGACCAAAAAGCGTTAAGTTTGACCGTTAAAACCCATCATGTGACTTGCACGAGGGTAAAGTCGTCATTTCAACGCCATAAGGACGACGGTGTAGATATAGAGCATCACTTTTCCCTTTCCCTCATTTTCACTATCCACTCTGTCTTAAAATTTACTCTCTCTCTCTCTCTTAATATCCGATCCGGAATCTTTCTCGGTCACCATCTCGCGACTATTAGCGCGCGCCACCACCAAATCTCACCACCCTTCTAAAGTGGTAGATCGGGTCCTTGTGACTCCATTTTGCAACACACGCTACAAATCATGGCGATGCTCCTTAGATCTCGAGTTAAAGGTTCGGATTTCTAGGGTTTTCTATATTAAGTTCTCGTGGAATGAAAATGGGTGTTCAGTAACTAAAATCATAGCGCAGGAGTGGAAGGTGTGATGGTTGATGTGTGGCGGGGTTTGGTTGAAAAAGATGGACCAATGAAGTATAATTGGGATGGATATGTTGAGCTTGTGAATATGGTTCAAAGACATGGATTGAAGCTTCAAGCTGTTATGTCTTTTCATCAGTGTGGTGGCAATGTTGGAGACTCTTGCTGTACAAATAAACAAACAAACGCACCATAGTTGGGGCTGAAATCAGACGCACCCTTTGGTGTGGGTTGTAATCTGTGACAAGCGCCTCTTGGGTTGTGATTGACACAAGCAAAACAAATGACCACGGTGCTAGTTTCGATCGAGAATCGAGCCATCAAACACGCCCTCTTGGGTGGTTTTCTTCTGGTAGGAATAGGCATAAACCAAATAAGCTATATCAAACACCCTTGTTAGGCCATGGTGTGGGTCGTATGGTTATGGTGGTGGGTGTGAGATTACACGAACAAATCAAAGCAAACCAAACCAAACCTCAACACCCATTTGATCTCCTTGATGCGTGGTTTGCTGTGATGTTCAACTCGAACCAAAGCGGGACCCTTCCGCACCATCTTAACTGAAACAATAAGATTTCGCCTCATGATGGTTTTACTTTTAAGCAAGTGAGGAGAGTGTTGAGTTGGTGTTTGTAGGAAGGTGATGAGATAGTAGCCATTGTTGAATGATTTTTAGTTTTTTCTTGAAGGCTTTGGATGGTTTTAGAGTTTAGAGTATGTGTTTGAGGACTTTATCGATTTTGGTTGAAGAAGGCTTATCCGCATTGGTTCATAATTGGTGGGAAAGATGATGACACGTTGTAGAAATGGAGCGCTATAAATAAATTTAAGAGTAAACTACACCGTTCGTCCTTATGGTGTTGAAATGACGATTATACCCTCGGGTTAACAAGACTTATGATCAAACTTAACGTTTTTTGGTCAAGGGACGAGCGGCGCATAACGTTTTCACATCTAAGGACGAACGGTGCAACTTTTTTTGTCAAAGGACGAAACCCTGCGGTCAACGCAAACCACAAGGACGAACGGTGTAATTTACTCTTATTTTCAATTATAATTCTGCTTTGCTACTCGCTATGCGCGGTTAGTTCGCTAATTTTTATATATAAAAGAGTGTTTTGTAATGTAAATGTAACTGTACTTATAACACGCACGATAACGTAAAATGATATACATCGTCAATAAAGAAAAGTTGTTATAAAATATTAAAGTTAATATATAATTATTATTTTTTAGAATAGTTGTTTTATATACTAAATTTTTCTCATATATTAATGAGGAAATTTTCAGCCATTTATTTTCATGTTTGAGAAAAAAACGGTGGAGATTAATATATATTTGAATTAAAATTTTATTTTTTATAATTTAAATATCTCATGAACCGTTTATCGTTAGATAAAACAAGTTATACCGTTACGACGAGCATTTAATTATCTTTTTATAAACGCGCATTTGATATACTTTCAACAAACTTTTATTTAGTCGTTTTTTTTCACGTTTAATTTTTGGTATTAAATTCACATTGCATATCACATGTGATTTAACACTTATATCGAACTTCGAACACTAAACATATGTACTAAAAGTGACATAAGTATTTGTCTACAAATTATAAACTTTTCTCGTTTTTTGCAATAAAAAACACAATTCATGGCTTTCAACCATATTGTCACACCCTCGCCAGAGGCGGAAACACGAGGTGTAACGGAAAGGAACATAAGCACAAGATATTAGAACATACCAACGTTAAGGTTAAAAAGAAATAATACACCATTACAATACTAGTTTAGCCGACAGCGGCGAATATATTACAGAGTTTAGATTCCAAAATATTATGTTTTATACATAATGATTTATATTGACAAGTGAAAACTTCATTATGCAAGACTTGGTAGAAAAAGCTTACTAACGATCACCTGAAATGCATGAGAGAAAAACGGGTCAACTATGAAAATAGTTGGTGAGTAAACATGTTTAGCAAAATAAGAAAACTCGTAAGAAATATTCAAAGCATTCGGTCAACGAAAAAATGGTCCACAAAGCAAAGGCATTGTAAATCCACTCAGTTCCAAGTTCCGCCCATACAAAACTTGCAACCTGTGTGTTCACAACCCACTGCCAAAAGTAGTATGTCTAATAGTCAAGTATAAGCGGTCATAATAGTTCATAATATAGTACCACGAATATAATAATTCAGGGATGCTACCGATGAAACCAAATTAAGCTGGGTGCCACTACCCAAAGTTATGTTGGGTGCCTCTTCCCAAAGATATACTGGGTGCCTCTTCCCAAAGATATACTTGGGTGCCTCTTCCCAAAGATATCTTGGGTGCCTCTTCCCAAAGATATACTCGAACATAGGAGTCTTTATAGTGATGCTCGAACATAGGAGACTTTAGGTCAAGGTCATAACATGTACGGTTCAATAAGTTCAAGTAAGGCATTATTTCATAATTAAGTTCAAGGATTTGTTTCAAGTTCAAAAGTTCAAGCCAAAAGAGTTCACAAAAGTAGGAATCAATTTAGTTCAAGTATGGTTCATGCATTTCGCCCCAAAATATATTAAAAACGGTAAACAAGGGATGTGATTACTCACTTCGTAAACTGGTGTGATGACAAGAGTGAGTACACTGAGGTATAATGTGATGCTTTAACCGGGTCCTATTACGAATGATATGATATGTAATGAGTTGCAATGTAATGCTATGCATGCATTTCATATATTATTTATACCATTTGCGAGTTTTAAAAAAAATAATACTTATCGTCGAAAAAATACTCTTTTGACGTCTTGACCATTCAAAATCACTTTACAAGTTTTACGTCAAAATGTCATCCTACAATGGTTTTGTAATGATTTATGGTGAAATTATCACTTTTCGCAAAACAATGTCGTCGGAAATTTCATGAAAGTAACAAAAATAGCTTTGAAAAACTAGTCGTAAAATAGTGTCGTCGATTGTTAGGAAAGCGAACTCGACGGTTTTGGAAAGTTTGTATCGAAGTCTAGAAGTTTCGATTCAGAGTTTTCGTCATAAAGGTCTCGAACATAAAGATAATAAGGGTTAAAGATGGTGATTTTGTCTAATTGTTGTGTAAAAGTGAGTTCCGGCCAAGTTTAGACGACCATAAATAATTTATTACAACTCCGCTATACAAACGGTTGGTTGTTTTGAAAAATATGCTCGGTGATCTTGATTTTACTAGAAGACACTTCGTTCCAAAAAGTTCCACATCATGGTTAAAAACAGCCTCTAACATGGTCGTTTCAGCTACCGTAACACTTGTATCGTAAAAATAATATAGTTTTTCAGAAAATAATAGTTACGGCAATTTTATGAAAGCGTGCATATCTTTGTCGTTTCAAATCCGTTTTCACGTATAATCGTCCTTAACCGTATCAAAGTATACTAATATATTTTGATAAGTCGAAATAATTTGTAAAGCTTACGGCTCGTTTTGACTCGTACAAGATAAAAATAGTATCTTTGAAATTTGAGAAAATTATATATTTCGTCGTCAAACTTGTAAAATCCATAACTTCTTCGTTATAACTCCGTTTTATCCGTTCAATGACCACGGATTCGTTTTAAAGTATATTTTCTAATTATCAAGGCCAAAATTTTGTGCCTACTGTCGGATTTTCAGAAAATCAAAACAAGGACAGAACACATTTTATACTTATCGAAAATAGTTTTCTCGTACTAAACTTATTCCAATCCTTCAAATCAACTCAAAGCTAATCTAATCCTACCATACACCTTCTTAGGGTGTCATGGGTTCCTAGACATCATCAAGACCAACATATACCAAGGGGATAATTATAGGATGACCTTTATATATATATAACTCTAAAATCATGTAAAAATGGTATAAACAACACAAATCATGCATGCTTGCTCCAAAAATGAAGAGATACTTATGAAATGAAAAGGAGATATGAAAAATATAAATGATATGCTTACAAGTTGATATGATGAGGTGCAAAGAACAAGGTTTAACTTAAACACTCTTGGTTTTTATTTCAAAACCTTATAAATAGTATTATCTAGATTGTTAATTACTTGAGCTTGAAAAATTTTGTGATCCCTTGTAAAAACCTCTTGAAGGCCGGTTTTGAGAAGCAAGAAACAAGGAGAGAACTTTGCTAACACTTGGAGAATAATTTTGAGAATGAATGAGATAATAATCAAGTAAGACTTTTAGGAAGTGTGTAAATTTTATAAAATCAAAGAGCCATTCCCAATTAATTAACCTCCCCTTGGTCGGCCAAGGGGAAGGAATATGGCTAGGATTTTTTTTTTCTTATGTATAATGTGTAAATGTTTGTGTAAATGTTAGAATGATGTAAGTGAAATAGATTTAAGTTAAAGTAAATGGTAGTTTTAGGTAAAGTAAATTTTAATAGATCAAAATAGAATGTAATGAGATGATAAAATTGTAAAATACATTCCTTGTGAAATTTGAGTGATATAAAAATTTTAGTGTAGTTTTAAGAAAACGTCGTAATAATATAACTTTAACGATTTATATACAAAATAAATTTAAAACACTAGGAAAACTCAAAATATAGTTTTATAAACTAATGTGAGTATAAAAATATATCAGGATCATTTTGAGTAACGGATTAAATATTTAAAATAATAACTCACGCGATAACGTTTATTTAAATATAAAATTACGCGTTAAATGTGAAATGAAATGCCATGAATGAACTAATATGATGCATATTTAATTTAAGAAATGACCGAATTTGAGAATTGTGACATTCTTCCCATGTCGGTGGAATCACGTCCTCGTGATTCGATTAACGTTATGTCACGATTCTCAAATTCGGTCATTTCTTAAATTAAATATGCATCATGTTAGTTCATTCATGATTTTTCATTTCATATTAATAGCGTGAATTTTATATTAAATAATCGTTATCGCGTGAGTTATTATTTTGAGCATTTAATCCATTACTTTCAAAATGATCCCGACATATTTTATACTTACATTTAGTTATAAAACTATATTTTGAGTTTAACAGTGTTTTGGATTTATTTCGTATATAAATCGTTAAATTATATTATTACGACGCTTTTTCTTAAAAACTATCGATAATTATTTTATCACCAAATTTCACAAGGAATGTATTTTACAATTTTATAATATCATTATACTCTATTTTGATCTATTAAAATTTACTTTGTACCTAAAAGTTACCATTACCTTACAAGTTATTAATATTAACACAATTACTTACACCTTTTACAAGTATATACATTATATATATATAAAAGAAAAAAAATGAATTTGAGATTCATCCCCATAACTGGTTCAAGGGGGGAGTAACGATTAATTGTTGGTAAGTATTTTTCTTTGATAGTATATATATATACTCCAACTTCACATCAAATGCATTCATTCATCTCATTCCAATAATTCCAAGTTAAGAAAAGTCTTCTTCCTCCTTTGTTTCTTCTCCACAAACCGGTTCTCAACTATAGCTCAAGGGATCATCATATTTTTTTTCAAGATCAAGTTAATAACAATCTAGAATCACACTCTTTATTAGGTTTTGAAATAAAAACCAAGAGTGTTTAGGATTAACCTTGGTTCTTTGCACCTCATCATAGTACTTGTAAGCATGTTTCTTTCATTTTCATGTTTCCTTATCATCTCATAAGTATCTATTCATTTTGGAGCAAGTATGCATGATATGTGATTTATACCATTTTTTCATGATTTTAGAAGTTATATATATATTTATGGTCATCCTATAATTATCCCCATGGTATTCTTTGGTTTTGATGATGATTAGGAACCCATGACACCCTAAGAAGGTGTATGGTAGGATTAGATTAGCTTTGGAGTTGATTTGAAGGGATTAGAATAGGTTTTGTCCGAGAAAAACTATTTTCGATACGTATATTATATGTTCTGTCCTTGTTTCATTTTTCTGGAAAATCCGACTTTAGCCACGACTTTTTGGCCTTGATATTTAGAAAATATACTTTAAAACGAATCCGTGGCCGCTTGAACGGATAAAAACGGACTTATAACGAAGAAGTTATGGATTTTTAAAGTTTGACGACGAAATAAATAGTTTTCTCGAAATTTCAAACATGCGCTTTTAGTTTGTTCGGGTCAAAACGAGCCTTAAGCTTCACAAATTATTTCGACTAGTCAAAATATATTAGTTTACTTCGATACGAGCTAAGGACATATTATCGTGAAAACGGATTTGAAACGACAAAGATATGCACGTTTTATAAAGTTGCCGTAACTATTATTTTCTAAAAACAATATTATTTTTACGTTACAAGTGTTTCATTAGTCAGAACGACCATGTTTGCGGCTGTTTTTAACGAGGTTGTGAAACTTTTGGAACGAATTGTCTTCTAGTAAAATCAAGTTCACCGCCATATTTTCAAAGCGATAAGCCGTTGCATAGCGGAGTTATAGTAAATTAATTACGATTGCTCAAACTTGGCGAAACTCACTTTTGCACTACAATTAGCCAAACCATTATCTTTAGCCCTTATTATCTTTATGATCGAGACCTTTGACGAAAACTTCGAACTGAAACTTCTAAATATCGATACAAACTTTCCAAAACCGTCGAGTTCGTTCTCTAACGATCGACGTGACACCATTTTACGACTAGATTTCAAAGCCATTTTTGTTAATTTCATGATATTTCCGACGACATTGTTTTGCATTTAAAAGTGAAAATTTCACCATAAATCATTATAAAACCATTGTAGGATGACATTTTGACGTAAAACTTGTAAAGTGATTTTGAATGGTCAAGACGTCAAAGAGCATTTTCGATTTAAAAGTAATATTTTCAAACCCGCAAATGGTATAAATAACATACGAAATGCATGCATAACATTACATTGCAACTCATTACATATCATATCATTCATAATAGGTCGGTTCGAGATTCACGCTACATTTGGGTGTAACCACTTTTGTCATCGCATCTATTCACCAAGTGAGTAATCACAACCCCCTTTTCCGTTTTACTATATTTTGGGCGAAATGCATGAACCTTTCTTGAGCTAAATTGTTTACTACTTTATTAACTAGTTTGACTAGAACTTGTGAACTCGAATCAAATCCTTGAACTTAATTACGAACCTATTACTTATTTGAATTTATTGAACCGTACATGTTATGACCTTGTCCCAAAGTCTCGCCTTATGGTGGGCGTTCTCGATAAATCTCGCCTGGGTGGTCGGTGACAAAGAGTCTCCCTTGTTGGAGCGGTACAAAGTCTCCTATGTTGGAGCATCACTATAAAGTCTCGCCTTATTGGTGGGCGTTCTCAATAAATCTCGCCTAGGTGGTCGAGTGACAAAGGAGTCTCCCTTGTTGGAGCGGTGCAAAGTCTCCTATGTTCGAGCATCCTACATTATTATATTCATGGTACTATATTGGGAACTATTATGACCGCTTATACTTGACTATTAGACATACTACTTTTGGCGGTGGGTTGTGAACACACAGTTGCAAGTTTTGTATGGGTGAACTTGGAACTGAGTGGATTTACAATGCCTTTGCTTTGTGGACCATTTTTCGTCGACCGAAGGCTTTGTATATTTCTTACGAGTTTTCTTATTTTGCTAAACGTGTTTACTCACCAACTATTTTCATAGTTGACCCGTTTTTCTCTCATGCATTTCAGGTGATCGTGGTAAGCTTTTTCTACCAAGTCTTGCATAATGAAGTTTTCACTTGTCACTACAAATCATTATGTAAAAGAACTCAATATTTTGGGAACTAAACTTTGTAATATATTTGCCGATGCCGGCTAAACTGGTATTGTAATGGTGTAATATTTCTTTTTTAATATTAATGTTGGTATGTTCTATTATCTTGTGCTTATGTTCCTCCGTTACACCTCGTGTTTCACCTCCCATGAGGTGTGATGATTGGTACAGAGCCAAAGGTTATAGAGAATGCCGATTTTCAAAATAAAAATCACATTATAACCGGAATAAAAAATTTTTTTGTATATTATTTTATTAAACATTGAACACCATTCGAGTCAACTAGTCCTATCGTTGCATCGTTACTCATAAATTATACATAACCCGATCAACTATGTCTAATTTATGAAGAACCATGCAATGATAAGAGTAGTAGTTTTAAATCATGTTTAGTCGAGTCTTTAGAGTCCGGTCTTTGAAGTTGCATTGGTCGGGTGGGTATGCATGGCATGTTTTTACGTTCACGTCTACATTACCGCACCTTGTTCATATCTTCTCTTTTCCATCTTTCGACTTGTTAGACATAGCATGTCTCTGTTCTGTCATGTTTCGATCACTATAACACATTACCACCGCTCGCACCTCATCGACTTCGATTCGAATGTCGTTTACTCAACCCGATGTTTTGGTCCTCTCAGAGGATCATGGTCGCAAGAAACACACGTTCGGGAGGTAACAACAACGGCAACCCAAACAACAATGACAATCCGGACAACAACGCTGCTGGAATAGCGGATCTACTCACCCAAATTATAACACATCTCGATGCTAGAGCAACCAACAACGGAGAAGGTACTTCAAACGCGGTCAAGGATGCAACTACAAAACTTTCATGACATGCAAGCCAATGGAATTTCATGGTGCGAGGGTGCCATTGAATCGCTAACTCGGTTCGAGAATGTTGAGTCGAAGCTTAGTATCACGAAATGTCTTTGAAGGAAACAAGGTTGAATTCTCTGTTGGTCTACTACTGGTCGAGCTTTGACCGTGGAACAACCAACTACAAACTAGAGGAAGAGGGCTGCAAATGCATTATCTTGGGAAGCATTCAAGAAACTACTAGCGATGAGTATGAGAAAAGATGAAGTGCGGCGGAAGAAGAATTTTGGAACCACTGATGGTAGGAGTAGAGATCGACAAGTACGATCCGGTTCCACGAGTTAACTAGGATGGTTCCTCACATGGTTTCCACCGTGAGAAGTTGATTGACCGATATATGGGGATTGATACGTAAATTAGGAGGGATGTCACTCGTCGAAACCAACCACTCGCAAGTCACTGTAAGTATGGCGATCGCTTGACAAATGATGTGATCAGTGCGGAGAACTAACAAAACAAACAACAATGGACGAAAGCGACGGGAGGATCACCGGAAACCGAGACCGTAATCGGAAACAAGAGGCGCCGAATAACTCGTAACTATGGGCGACCACCCGGGAGCGCAAAGGATATGCAGTCCACATCCTTTGTGCACTCGATGTAATTATCATCACTTAGGAGGCGCCAAGGTGCGGCAAATGTGGGATGACGGGTCACTTCGCGAAAAATTGCTCAAACAATTGGAAATCAGGGACGAGAGAAAAGCATGTTACGAGTGTGGAAGTCTAGATCACCCGCAATACCGTCCAAAGTCGAAAAGAACTCCCAATCAAGGAGGTAATCGTCCAAACTGGCGTTGGCAATAGAAGGCCCACAAGATCGAACATTGAAATTCCTCCCGCACGTGGTCGAGCATTCTATCCGGGTGCGAGGAAGCCAACGCGTAACGGGTACATTCCTTTGAACAACCACCTTATTTGCATGCGACATGATTTTGAGTGCATAACTTCCTTCCAATCTTTACCACGTTCACGACCTTGATTAATTTGAGACATATTGATATCGACCTTAGTTGTTATATATTTTGTTGATTTGATTTGATTTGTAAGCAAATCCAATATCGAGCGAATCTTTCAAAGACTTCATTCAAGGATGTTGATTCCTATCTTTCTAACAACTTGTTTCCTAGCTTGATCTAGTGACGTTCTTGTTTGATGAGTTGCGAAAATCAAGCTAAGAGACAAGTTTACTCAAGTCGGTTTAGTTTAATCTCATGAGTTCTTGTTTGATGAGTTGTGGGATTAAATTAGAATCGACTACCTAAAGGTCTTTTGAGAGCTACGTTCGATATTGGGCAAGTTTACCTATTCAATCTAATCACGGGCACGCACTTAGTTGAATGGGGAACTGTGACGCATGGGCATTGATATGATCATTTAGACTTAAATGACGAGCATGAACTTTTAGAACTCTTGTCGAGGTTCGGACCATAGTATCGTTAATCGAATCACGGGACGTGATTCCGCCGACATGGGAAGAATGTCACAATTCTCAAATTCGGTCATTTCTTAAATTAAATATGCATCATGTTAGTTCATTCATGATTTTCATTTCATATTAATCGCGTGAATTTTATATTAAATAATCGTTATCGCGTGAGTTATTATTTTGAGCATTTAATCCATTACTTTCAAAAATGATCCCGACATATTTTTATACTTACATTTAGTTATAAAAACTATATTTTGAGTTTAACTAGTGTTTTGGATTTATTTCGTATATAAATCGTTAAATTTATATTATTACGACGTTTTTCTTAAAAACTATACGATAATTATTTTATCACTCAAATTTCACAAGGAATGTATTTTTACAATTTTATAATATCATTATACTCTATTTTGATCTATTAAAAATTTACTTGTACCTAAAAGTTACCATTTACCTTACAAGTTATTAATATTAACACAATTACTTACACCTTTTTACAAGTATATACATTATATATATATAAAAGAGAAAAAAAAAATGAATTTGGGAGATTCATCCCCCCCATAACCGGTTCAAGGGGGGGGGGAGAGTAGCATTAATTGTTGGTAAGTATTTTTCTTTGATAGTATATATATATACTCCAACTTCACATCAAATGCATTCATTCATCTCATTCCAATAATTCCAAGTTAAGAAAAGTCTTCTTCCTCCTTTGTTTCTTCTCCACAAACCGGTTCTCAACTATAGCTCAAGGGATCATCATATTTTTTTTCAAGATCAAGTTAATAACAATCTAGAATCACACTCTTTATTAGGTTTTGAAATAAAACCAAGAGTGTTTAGGATTAACCTTGGTTCTTTGCACCTCATCATAGTACTTGTAAGCATGTTTCTTTCATTTTTCATGTTTCCTTATCATCTCATAAGTATCTATTCATTTTTGGAGCAAGTATGCATGATATGTGATTTATACCATTTTTTCATGATTTTAGAAGTTATATATATATTTATGGTCATCCTATAATTATCCCCATGGTATTCTTTGGTTTTGATGATGATTAGGAACCCATGACACCCTAAGAAGGTGTATGGTAGGATTAGATTAGCTTTGGAGTTGATTTGAAGGGATTAGAATAGGTTTTGTCCGAGAAAAACTATTTTCGATACGTATATTATATGTTCTGTCCTTGTTTCATTTTTCTGGAAAATCCGACTTTAGCCATGACTTTTTGGCCTTGATATTTAGAAAATATACTTTAAAACGAATCCGTGGCGGCTTGAACGGATAAAACGGACTTATAACGAAGAAGTTATGGATTTTAAAGTTTGACGACGAAATAAATAGTTTTCGAAATTTCAGCATGCAGTTTTAGTTTGTTCGGGTCAAAACGAGCCTTAAGCTTCACAAATTATTTCGACTAGTCAAAATATATTAGTTTACTTTGATACGGCTAAGGACATATTATACGTAGAAAGCGGATTTGAAACGACAAAGATATGCACGTTTTATAAAGTTGCCGTAACTATTATTTTCGAAAAACAATATTATTTTTACGTTACAAGTGTTTCATTAACTCATAACGACCATGTTTCTTGACTGTTTTTAACGAGGTTGTGAAACTTTTGGAACAATTGTCTTCTAGTAAAATCAAGTTCACCGCCATATTTTTCAAAACGATAAGCCGTTTGTATAGCGGAGTTATAGTAAATTAATTACGATTGCTCAAACTTGGCGAAACTCACTTTTGCACTACAATTAGCCAAAACCATTATCTTTAGCCCTTATTATCTTTATGATCGAGACCTTTTGGACGAAAACTTCGAATCGAAACTTCTAAATATCGATACAAACTTTCCAAAACCGTCGAGTTCGTTCTCTAACGATCGACGTACACCATTTTCGACTAGATTTCCAAAGCCATTTTTGTTAATTTCATGATATTTCCGACGACATTGTTTTGCGACTTAAAAGTGATAATTTCACCATAAATCATTACGAAACCATTGTAGGATGACATTTTGACGTAAAAACTTGTAAAGTGATTTTGAATGGTCAAGACGTCAAAAGAGCATTTTTTCGACGAAAAGTAATATTTTCAAAACCCGCAAATGGTATAAATAACATACGAAATGCATGCATAACATTACATTGCAACTCATTACATATCATATCATTCATAATAGGTCAGTTTCGAGATTCACGCTACATTTCGGTGTAACCACTTTTGTCATCGCATCTATTCACCAAGTGAGTAATCACAACCCCCTTTTTCCGTTTTTACTATATTTTGGGGCGAAATGCATGAACCTTTCTTGAGCTAAATTGTTTACTACTTTTATTAACTAGTTTGACTAGAACTTGTGAACTCGAATCAAATCCTTGAACTTAATTACGAACCTATTACTTATTTGAATTTATTGAACCGTACATGTTATGACCTTGTCCCAAAGTCTCGCCTTATTGGTGGAGCGTTCTCAATAAATCTCGCCTAGGTGGTCGAGTGACAAAGGAGTCTCCCTTGTTGGAGCAGTACAAAGTCTCCTATGTTCGGAGCATCACTATAAAGTCTCGCCTTATTGGTGGAGCGTTCTCAATAAATCTCGCCTAGGTGGTCGAGTGACAAAGGAGTCTCCCTTGTTGGAGCAGTGCAAAGTCTCCTATGTTCGGAGCATCCCTACATTATTATATTCATGGTACTATATTGGGAACTATTATGACCGCTTATACTTGACTATTAGACATACTACTTTTGGCGTTGGGTTGTGAACACACAGGTTGCAAGTTTTGTATGGTGAACTTGGGCGAGTGGATTTACAATGCCTTTGCTTTGTGGACCATTTTTCGTCGATCAAGGCTTTGTATATTTCTTACGAGTTTTCTTATTTTGCTAAACGTGTTTACTCACCAACTATTTTCATAGTTGACCCGTTTTTCTCTCATGCATTTCAGGTGATCGTGGTAAGCTTTTTCTACCAAGTCTTGCATAATGAAGTTTTCACTTGTCACTACAAATCATTATGTAAAAGAACTCAATATTTTGGGAACTAAACTTTGTAATATATTTGCCGATGCCGGCTAAACTGGTATTGTAATGGTGTAATATTTCTTTTTAATATTAATGTTGGTATGTTCTATTATCTTGTGCTTATGTTCCCTTCCGTTACACCTCGTGTTTCCTTTCCGTGAGGTGTGACACGTTACTATAGTCCGAACCTCGACAAGAGTTCTAAAAGTTCATGCTCGTCTGAGCGGTCTAAATGATCATATCAATGCCCATGCGCATGTGTTCCCCATTCAACTAAATGCGTGCCGTGATTAGATTGGATAGGGTAAGCTTGCCCAATATCGAACGTAGCTCTCAAAAGACCTTTAGGTAGTCGATTCTAATTTAATCTCACAACTCATCAAACAAGAGCGTCATGAGATTAAACTAAACCGACTTGAGTAAACTTGTCTCTTAGCTTGATTTTCGCAACTCATCAAACAAGAACTGTCACTAGATCAAGCTAGGAAACAAGTTGTTAGAAAGATAGGATTCAACATCCTTGAATGAAGTCTTTTGAAAGATTCGTTTGATCTTGGATTTGCTTACACAATTCAAATCAAATCAACAAAATATATATAACAACTAAGGTCGATATCAATAGGTCTCAAATTAATCAATGTCGTGAACGTGGTAAGAATCGGAAGGAAGTTATGCACTCAAAATCATGTTGCACAGAAATAAAATGGTTGATCAAAGGAATGTACCCGTTACGCGTTGCGGGCCTCCTCGGTACCCAGATAGAATGCTCGACCACGTGCGGGAGGAATTTCAATGTTCTGATCTTGTGGGCCTTCTATTGCCAACGCTAGGTTTGACGATTACCTCCTTGATTGGGAGTTCTTTTCGACTTTGGACGGTATTGCGAAGGTGATCTAGACTTCACACTCGTAACATGCTTTTCTCATCCTTGATTTCCGAGCCTGTTTGAGCAATTTCTCGTGAAGTGGCCCTTTGTCCACATTTGTCGCACCTTCAGTCTCACGGTGATGATAATTACATCAGTACACAAAGGATGTGGACTGTATATCCTTTGCGCTCTGGGTGGTCGCCCATAGTTACGGGTTATTCGGCGCCTCTTGTTTCTTGATTACGGTATCGGTTTCCCGGTGATCCTCCCAGTCGCTTCGTCCATTGTCGTTTGCTTTTGTTAGTTCTCCGGACTGATCACATCATTTGTCAGCGATCGCCATACTCGCGTGACTTGCGAGTGGTTGGTTTCGACAGTGACATCCTCCTAATTTACGGTATCAATCCCCATATATATCGGTCAATCAACTTCTCACGGTGGAAACCATGTGAGGAACCATCCTAGTTAACTCGTGGAACCGGATCGTGTACTTGTCGATCTCTACTCCTACCATCAAGTGGTTCCAAAATTCTTCTTCCAGTTTACGCACTTCATCTTTTCTGCGGTACTCATCGGTTAGTAGTTTCTTGAATGCTTCCCAAGATAATGCATTTGCGCCCTCTTCCTACGATGCAGAGTTGGTTGTTCCACCGGTCAAAGCTCGTCCTCGTAGTAGACCAACAGAGAACTCAACCTTATTTTCTTGACACATTTCGTGATACTAAGCTTCGACTCAACATTCTCGAACCAGTTAGCGATCAATGGCACCCTCGTACCATGAAATTCCATTGGCTTACATGTCATGAAAGTTTTGTAGCTGCATCCTTGCCCGGCGTTTCAAGTACCTTCTCCGGCGTTGGTTCTTCTAGCATCGAGATGTGTTATAATTTGAGTGAGTAGATCCGCTATTCCAGCGTTGTTGTTTGGATCGTCATTGTTGTTTGGGTTGCCGTTGTTGCTACCTCTGGCGTGTGTTTCTTGCGCCATAATCCTACGGTGGACCAAAACATCGGGTTGAGTAAACGACATTGACGAAGTCAAATGAGGTGTAGAACGGTGGTAATGTGTTATAGTGATCGAAATATGCGGGATCGGGGCATGCTATGTCTAACAAGTCGAAAGATGGAAAAGAGGGGTATAAATAAGATACGGTAATGTGGGCGTGAGCGTAAAACATGCCATGCATACCCACCCGACCAATGCAACTTGGTGACCGGACTCTAAAGACTCGACTAAACATGATTTAAAACTACCACTCTTATCATTGCATGGTTCTTCATAAATTAGACATAGTTGATCGTGCTATGTATAATTTATGATTAACGATCAACGATAGGACTAGATGACTCGGATAATGTTCACGTTTATTAAAAAAATTCGGTTATAATTGTGATTTTATTTTTGAAAATCGGCATTCTCTATAACCTTTGGCTCGATACAATCTGTCACACCTCGCTGAGGCGGAAACACGAGGTGTAACGGAAAGGAACATAAGCACAAGATATTAGAACATACCAACGTTAAGGTTAAAAGAAATAATACACCATTACAATACTAGTTTAGCCGACAGTGGCGAATATATTCTGAGTTTAGATTCCAAAATATTATGTTTTATACATAATGATTTATATTGACAAGTGAAAACTTCATTATGCAAGACTTGGTAGAAAAAGCTTACTAACGATCACCGAAATGCATGAGAGAAAACGGTCAACTATGAAAATAGTTGGTGAGTAAACATGTTTAGCAAAATAAGAAAACTCGTAAGAAATATTCAAAGCATTCGGTCAACGAAAAAATGGTCCACAAAGCAAAGGCATTGTAAATCCACTCGGTTCAAGTTCGCCCATACAAAACTTGCAACCTGTGTGTTCACAACCCACGCCAAAAGTAGTATGTCTAATAGTCAAGTATAAGCGGTCATAATAGTTCATAATATAGTACCACGAATATAATAATTCAGGATGCTACCGATGAAACCAAATTAAGTGGGTGCCACTACCCAAAGTTATGTTGGGTGCCTCTTCCCAAAGATATCTTGGGTGCCTCTTCCCAAAGATATCTTGGGTGCCTCTTCCCAAAGATATCTTGGGTGCCTCTTCCCAAAGATATACTCCGAACATAGGAGTCTTTATAGTGATGCTCCGAACATAGGAGACTTTAGGTCAAGGTCATAACATGTACGGTTCAATAAGTTCAAGTAAGGCATTATTTCATAATTAAGTTCAAGGATTTGTTTCAAGTTCAAAAGTTCAAGCCAAAAGAGTTCACAAAAGTAGGAATCAATTTAGTTCAAGTATGGTTCATGCATTTCGCCCCAAAATATATTAAAAACGGTAAAAAAGGGATGTGATTACTCACTTCGTAAACTGGTGTGATGACAAGAGTGAGTACACTGAGGTATAATGTGATGCTTTAACCGGGTCCTATTACGAATGATATGATATGTAATGAGTTGCAATGTAATGCTATGCATGCATTTCATATGTTATTTATACCATTTGCGAGTTTTAAAAAAAAATAATACTTATCGTCGAAAAAAATACTCTTTTGACGTCTTGACCATTCAAAAATCACTTTACAAGTTTTTACGTCAAAATGTCATCCTACAATGGTTTTGTAATGATTTATGGTGAAATTATCACTTTTCGTCGCAAAACAATGTCGTCGGAAATTTCATGAAAGTAACAAAAATAGCTTTGAAAAACTAGTCGTAAAATAGTGTACGTCGATTGTTAGGAAACGAACTCGACGGTTTTGGAAAGTTTGTATCGAAGTCTAGAAGTTTCAGTTCGGAGTTTTAATCATAAAGGTCTCGAACATAAAGATAATAAGGGTTAAAGATGGTGATTTTGTCTAATTGTTGTGTAAAAGTGAGTTCCGCCAAGTTTAGACGACCATAAATAATTTATTACAACTCCGCTATACAAGCGGTTGGTTGTTTTGAAAAATATGCTCGGTGATCTTGATTTTACTAGAAGACACTTCGTTCCAAAAGTTCCACATCATGGTTAAAACACCTCTAACATGGTCGTTTCGACCACCGTAACACTTGTATCGTAAAATAATATAGTTTTTAGAAAATAATAGTTACGGCAATTTTATGAAGCGTGCATATCTTTGTCGTTTCAAATCCGTTTTCTCATATATACGTCCTTAGCCGTATCAAAGTATACTAATATATTTTTGATAAGTCGAAATAATTTGTAAAGCTTACGGCTCGTTTTTGACTCGTACAAGATAAAAATAGTATGCTGAAATTTCAGAAAATTATATATTTCGTCGTCAAACTTGTAAAATCCATAACTTCTTCGTTATAACTCCGTTTTTATCCGTTCAAGCGGCCACGGATTCGTTTTAAAGTATATTTTCTAATTATCAAGGCCAAAATTTTGTGCCTACTGTCGGATTTTCCAGAAAATCAAAACAAGGACAGAACACATTTTATACTTATCGAAAATAGTTTTTCTCGTACTAAACTTATTCCAATCCCTTCAAATCAACTCCAAAGCTAATCTAATCCTACCATACACCTTCTTAGGGTGTCATGGGTTCCTAGACATCATCAAGACCAACATATACCAAGGGGATAATTATAGGATGACCTTTATATATATATAACTCTAAAATCATGTAAAAATGGTATAAACAACACAAATCATGCATGCTTGCTCCAAAAATGAAGAGATACTTATGAAATGAAAAGGAGATATGAAAAATATAAATGATATGCTTACAAGTTAATATGATGAGGTGCAAAGAACAAGGTTTAACTTAAACACTCTTGGTTTTTATTTCAAAACCTTATAAAGAGTATTATCTAGATTGTTAATTACTTGAGCTTGAAAAATTTTGTGATCCCTTGTAAAAACCTCTTGAAGGCCGGTTTTGAGAAGCAAGAAACAAGGAGAGAACTTTTGCTAACACTTGGAGAATAATTTTGAGAATGAATGAGATAATAATCAAGTAAGACTTTTAGGAAGTGTGTAAATTTTATAAAATCAAAGAGCCATTCCCCAATTAATGCCAACCCTCCCCCTTGGTCGGCCAAGGGGGAAGGAATGTGGCTAGGATTTTTTTTTTTTTTTTTTCTTATGTATAATGTGTAAATGTTTGTGTAAATGTTAGAATGATGTAAGTGAAATAGATTTAAGTTAAAGTAAATGGTAGTTTTTAGGTAAAAGTAAATTTTTAATAGATCAAAATAGAATGTAATGAGATGATAAAAATTGTAAAAATACATTCCTTGTGAAATTTGAGTGATATAAAAATTTTCGTGTAGTTTTTAAGAAAAACGTCGTAATAATATAACTTTAACGATTTATATACAAAATAAATTTAAAACACTAGGAAAACTCAAAATATAGTTTTATAAACTAATGTGAGTATAAAATATATCGGGATCATTTTGAAAGTAACGGATTAAATATTTAAAATAATAACTCACGCGATAACGTTTATTTAAATATAAAAATTACGCGTTAAATGTGAAATGAAATGCCATGAATGAACTAATATGATGCATATTTAATTTAAGAAATGACCGGAATTTGAGAATTGTGACACATATATCACACAGTGTATTCAAAAGTTAGCTACGCAGATTTGCAAAAAAAATAATAGGTTACACAAAACTATAAAATATGACAAATTAAATACGATTTAAGATCATTTGAGGACAAACGATCTTTTACTTTCATCATTTTTTTTTCAAATATTAGTATATTTCAAATCGTTAATCGTTAAGCAAAAAAAATATACCACTACGACAAGCATTTAATTATTTTTCTATATATAGGCACTTTGATATACTTTCGACAAACTTTTTTTTTCGTGTTTTTCACCTTTCTTTTTTCATTTTTTTTCGTTACTGAAATTTGCATGAAAAAATCACATGTCATTAAACACTAATTTGAATATCACATGTGAATTAGTGTTAAATCACTTATGATAAATTTGAATATCACATGTGATATTAGTGTTAAATCATATAGGATAAATTTGAATATCACATGTGATATTAGCGTTAAATCAAATATGATAATATCATATGTGACTTAACCTTAATATCATATGTGATATTACATATCATATGTGATTTAACACTAAATATCACATGTGATATTCAAATTAGTGTTTAATCACATGTGATTTTTTCATACAAATCTCATATCGAAAAGAAAAACGAAAGAAAGAAAAACGTGAAAAAACGAATTTTTTCTCTTTTTTCGAAAGTATATCAAAGTGCCTATAGAAAGATAATTAAATACTTGTCGCGATGGTGTAATTATTTTCACTTAACGATTAACGGTTTAAAAAATATTTAAATTATAAAAAAATATGTGAAATAATAAAATGTTTTTAATCTTAACAAATGATTTTCTTTTTAAATAAAAAATGATGATAAGTCACTTAACATGTGAAAAAAGTTTATATGTAAAATAACTCTCCTCGTTAAATACACTCCAAACCAATTATCCCTAGTTTTTTACAACCTCGTTTCATATATGTACTTGTAACAAAAAGCAGTGATCACCTTAAACACATGTACCAAACCATTTATCCTTGTTTTTATATATAGGGTTAATAGTCCAAAAAATACATGAACTTGCCACATTTTACTATTGTGACAATAAACTTTTATTTTTCCTATTAAAACCAAAAACTTTCTTAATTACCCTTATTAACAAAACTTGACATGTGACACCCTTAATCCTTTTATTACCCGATTAAATAATCTATTCTCGTTTTAAAATGTGGGGGGCCTTTTTTGCCAAGTTTCGAAACTATTAAACCTACCTACCAAAAGTTAATAAAACGTTTTTATATCACGTTTCCCCCCCCCCCCCCACCCTTTTCCCCCAAACCTGCTATAAACCCAATTCTGCTATAAACCCTAATCAATGAGTACATCTTCTTTAGCACAATCACGCCTAGTTGGTGGTAAGATACAATATTGTAATTGTAATCGTCTATTAAAGGTTCATACTTCAACAAGGAGGAATCTGGGGTAAGAGATTTGTCAAATGTCAATATTGCAAAGTGTATGAGTTTTTTGATGAAGATCTTTGATGAGTCTCTAAATACTCATCATTTTTGTACTATCTAGACTGCAAAATCATCTGAAAACACTAAAAAACACATCAAAATGATCAAAATATCACAAATCAGTGTTTTATGTGTTTTAAATGCAAAAATATCAAAATCAGATGAAAACATATCAAATTTGCAAAATTGCGCTTTAGTCCCCAGTTTATAAAATTGTCAAAAATAGTCCACGAGCCAAAATTTCGAAGAAAAGTCACCAAAGGTCTTTTAAAATCATAAATTGTCATATTTAGTCCTTTGGTGGAAAATCTAAAAGTTTTGAGAAAATTACGGTTTAGTCCCCGAAAATCCAAAAATGGCAAAATAGATCCCAGGAACTTTGAAAAAATCAAAATGAAAAATCTAGCCCTTGGTCTATTTAAGATTGGCAAAACCAACCCTTGGACTACTTTTCATAATTTACAGGTTTGGTCCCTTGGTTTTGTGAAAATTACAAGAATGGTCCTTCAAGTTTGAAAATTGGCAGAATTGGCCCCTGGAAAATTGGAAAATGGCAAAAATGGTCTTTATATTATTTGAGATTGGCAAGACTAGTCCTTGGAAAACCTTTTCAGAATTTACACATTGAACCCTGGATCTTCAGAATTTGCACATTTGGTCCCTAAGTTGTTAAAGTTATCCAAAACAAATCCTTAATCCAATCCGGATCCAACTCTTGCCCAACCCCTGGCCCAATCTTTGTCCAATAACCCAACCCGTTTTATTACCCGGTTTAATCACCCATTCCCCCCTTTCTTCTCCTTCTTCCCGCCCAAACAAAACACCAGAAACACAAAACACAATAAAGCGTTTCTCTCTTTTCTAACCTGTCCCCTGTCACCAAAAACCACCCAACACACTAGCCCCATCATTGTCGGGCATGGGAGGCAGCAGCAAGACACACACACACTGAAGAAACACAAGACAGAGATGACAGAGGAGAGAGGCACGCATGTGTTGACTTGTTTATCTCACACGAGGAAAAGAGAGAGAAGCTGAGGAGAGAAGGAGGAAGACCCTGAGCTTAGCATAAATAGCCGTTTGTATCCATGTAGAAGGAGTCACGTTTTTAGTAGTTAGTTTTTAGTTAAGTTCAGTCTTTAGTTTTATGTTGTTAATTTTTCTGTCATTTATATGCTTTCTGTAGTTAATCAGTTTCAACATTGTATTTTCAGTTTTATTTTCTAGTTCACTCTCTTGTCTCAATTTGATCTCGAGCTTCCATTACTATTTATCACTGTTTAATTAGCTTTTATTCTATTCCATTAAGCCCACATAAGCTTATTAAAGCTTATGTGAGCTAATTATTGTTAAACTGTGCTTTAATTTTAAGTTTACTCAAATAGTCAATAAAAGTCAACTTGGGTCAAAAGTTTAAAAGTCAAGCAGTTTTATTTGATTCAAACCTGTTTTAATTTTGATTCTAATGTGAGTTTGATTATCACAACTAAGTTTTGATCAAGTTTCCATTAAGTTCCAGTCTTAAAAATCAGTTTAGAGCTTCAAAGCAGTGTTTGGATTTGTCAACTTTTTAGTGGTTAAATAGTTTCAGTTAGTCAAATTTGAGTTAATTTAGTTTATAAACTGTTTTCAAAAGTTTTGTCAATCAAGTTTTCAAATTCTAAAGTCTCAAATGCATTTTCAATTTCAAATCTCAAGTCTGTTTTGAGTTTTCAATTATGTCTTAGAACATTTGATCTCAGGCATATTACATGATCTAAGAATGTTTTAGAATAAGCTTGAATTGGTTTTAATAGTTTTTAGTACATGATAGTTTATAAGTCTAGAGTTTATTCACCATTTAGAGTACTTTTGTTTGTTTAAAATTGTTATGTGCAGGTGCTTGCAGTCACTTCCATAGCTTTTCTCAGCTTATTTATAAGCTCAAAACAAATTATTCGAGCAATCATTTGGGGGCAAAAGCCAATCTTCTAGGTGAACTACTGAAATCCATCGCTCTTAAGCATCATCCACACGTAGCTTAATCTAATTAAGCTCAAACGATCCTCTTGGACCTGCTTTGAGATAACATCATAGCGACTGCTGCAAGCCATTTGCGACTCTTTGTTTTAGCTTCTCATAAGCTCTTTTGAAATGGGCAAGAGGGCAAAAGTAGTTAGGTTGGTGGTCCTCATGACCTCATAAGCTCGTAATCCTAGGCTTCCCTAGCTTGTTTAAAGATAAGCTAGAAAAGCCCCTAATAGGTCATTCAAAGCATTCGCTTTCTGCAGGCTCTTGTGCTTATTGTTTTAGATCTAGCTTATCGCTTGTAGACTAGTGTATCTAGGATTAATTAGCTTAATTAGATTACATTTAGATATAATAGCTTGTAGGTGCTTAGCTCACAGCTTATTAGGATTAGTTCTAGTGTCTATCTCCATTAAACTAGTTTTAAGGTCTCCTAGTGTAGCTTATAAGCCTACTGCTCTTCCCTTTTTTTTAGCTTATTCTGTGTTTTGGATTACTTATGTGTACTCAAAATTCTGCCGATAATAGAACTCAATAAGCTGTTGTAACAGCTTATCGAGAAGTTTTTTTTTACATAAGTTCTTAAGTTTGATCTCATTTTCAAAGTTGCAAAAGAAAAATTAAGTGGTGTGTCTGTTTGGTTGGGTTCTGTCCAAAAGAGCAACAATAAGCTGTTTGAAACAGCTTATTTGCAAGTCTTCAAACGCTGAGCTTTCACAAAATGTCCCTATTTTGATCTAATCTTCAAGTTCAAAAGAGAAAATTTCCAAAAAAAAAATAAAAGTAGCAAAAAGTTAGGAGGCAGGCTCGAACCTGAGACCTCCTAGCTTTGAAGTTGATAGTGTGTACCTGGAAGCCAAGCGCCCTAGGGACTTTTTTCGTTATTTCCTTGCAACATAAATGTATTAAGTACGTTTTGGGCATTTAGAGTAATAAGCTATTAGAGCTTATTTCTTGGCTTATTCTAAAAGCAAACAAACATTCTTAGTTTCCTTAGATCTAGCTTAGTTAGAAGTATTTTCTGTAAAAGTTTTAGATTTTTTTAAAATGTTTTAGTATTTTTAATAATTTAATTAGATTAAATTAGTTTTTAAATTATAATAAATAATTTAAGAGTCGAAAAAATACCCGGCTTTTTCCTAAAATTTTCTTTTGTCATGTAGTATGTAGGAAAATTGTTTTTACATTCGTAGGACTTTTATTTCACAAATTTTACGTTTTATCTTGCGCTCCAGCGTAATTTTTATAAATAACGTACGTTTTCATTTTAGGCCACATTTTTAGATATTTTAAGTTTACGTTTTAATTAAAATAGTTTATTTAAGTCATTTTGTTTTATAAAATCACAAAATCATCATTTTGTAAAAATAGTGATAGCGTTTATTTAATATTTTTTTATCTTTTTCATTTCCTTTAATTTGCATTTAAGCCGTTGTAATTGTAATCGTCTATTAAAGGTTCATACTTCAACAAGGAGGAATCTGGGGTAAGAGATTTGTCAAATGTCAATATTGCAAAGTGTATGAGTTTTTTGATGAAGATCTTCCTACTGAGCACTACAAAGAATTGGTGTTTGGATTCTTTGAAAGGCAGAAACACATGAGCAACAATCCATATTCTCCACACATGGTTGAGGGTCTTGCTATGGAAAAGTCATTGTTGGAAGATGAGATTAAGGCTACAAAGTCCAAGTTGCAATTGTATGATAAGTTGTTTTACATTATGATATGATGCTTGTGTTTAATTTGTGTTATATTAGGTATGACAATTGCCAAGTAATATACTTGATGTAATGTTGTTATCTTTTGGAATGAAAGTGTTATCTTTTGTGTATCTGTGTTGTAAACAGATTATTTTATCTTTTGTGTTTTCTTTTGGTTATCTTTTGTGTTATCTTTTGGTAGCATACACATGAATGTTACACATAGAATGATTTGTAGACCCTTAACAGTTAGCATAGCATTCATGGTAGGTGATACAAAACAGATTATTTTAGGGTCATAAAAGACATACATCAACTAAACTGAAACCATGAAACAAGACTGATGATAAGACCAGTGCTGGTACTAGGTGGTTCTAACCCATCCTTTCTTTCTCTTCCCTTTTAGAGCTGCACTTTCAGTTTTAGCAATATGAGGTTTGACACCAAGTTCTTCACAAGTGACCTTGTTAGGCAATCCTAGAACTTTAACCTTGGGTTAGTAGCTCCTCATCATCCTCTTCATTTTTGATAGCTTCAACATAATGTGAGCTTGAGCCCACCTTTGGTTGATAAAACTCTAGCTCCTGAGGTGGTTCTACTGTCTGCAATGGAATATACTTTGACCATGTGTCATCTGAACTTATGTCATCTGATGTATCACTGGAAATGAATATTATTTATGAAAAAAAAACAAATAAAACATAACTATGTTTAACAGATAAGAGATGGATTAGGTTAGGAAGATGTTTGACAATTTAGAACCTTTTCTCTTGCTGGAACCCTGGTTTCCTTTCTTTCCTGAACTCATGTTTGCAAAAGATGGATTAGATTAGGAAGATGTTTGATATTGTTTTGCAATCTCTATATATGCCCTTATATAGAGGTGTGAAATGTATAGGTTATGAACCTTACACTTATAATTTTTCATCACTAGGTCAGCTATACTAGTCAACCTAATCTCATGGTTATCCCTAATCTTTTCACCAAAGACTGTCCCTATCCACTTATAGTTGACCAATGAGCCAAACTGGAAATTCCTAACACATGTATGCTCATCAACTAATGTTTTCACATGAAAAGTTTTCTCTTCTGACATCCAACTAGCATAACATCTCCAAGGACATGGTGGCATTTCATTACTACTAATACTAGGATACATGATTTGCTTCCTTTGTTTACCAGTATCTGGATCAGCCACCCTTTGAGGTCTTTGTCCACACCTAGCCACAACCATGTTTGAAGTACTCTTCTTATACCATAGTGAGAAGCCATTAGCCAAAGCGTAGAATGTCAAACACTCCTTGAACGTGTTCACAGTCACATACTTTAAACCAACCTGCAATTGTAACACAACATTTGTTAATATTCATCATTAATAAACAACATATAAAATTTGAATTTGAGTATGCTCAACATAATCACCTCTGGTTTCCTCAGTCTCCAGTGTGTACTTTCATCATACATGGGGTACCTTTCAATACTTGTTTGAGCAGGGTCTTGAGTGTTTCCATCCTTATCAGTAACCTTAAGCCTTCTTAGTAGCTCATCCATGAACAAATCATGATCAGTCCTAATATCAGCAGCACAAGCAGAATTTAAAGGCATACTATTTGCTTCATTTGGCTCTTCCATCTGCTCTACCTTATCCCTATTAGCTTTGATCCTATTTCTAAGCTCAATCAATTCCTTTTCACCAGGACTAAGATAATCAACTGACTTATCACTATCATACTCCCAATCATAATCACTAACATAATCAATATCATTTTCAATCACCCTAACTGCACCACTAGTACTAGCTCTATGACTCTGCTAAGAAGATGCACCACTAGTACTTACACCACTAGTCCTAACTTGGTCATCTTGTGTTACATTAGGTTGGTGAGAAGATTCACCTTGAGTTTCCTCAGACTCCGTCTCAGCCCAAGCCTCCATCTCAGCCCAAGCCTCCATCTCACCTAAGCTAAAATCATTGCAATACCTTTTTGTTGGACTGACTTTACTTTTAGCAACACTAGCATCCATACATGTTCTATCTACTTTACGTAAGTACTCAGATAAGTCCATATCAAAGTGATTCAGATATACATCAAGCTCACCAAATACAACAATCACATCAAACATATAGTTTAACTCACTATCATTAGTGACTCTAACTAAACCAACCTACAACTCATGATTTGGGACTCTGTAATACACCCCTTCAATCTCTGTTTCAATTTTTTCTTCAAGATATTGGGCAAACTCTATATAAGGCATCATTCTAATTGACATTGGACTGACAACACCATGAACATACCTAAGGGGTGAATGGCTGAAATACCCATCCCAGTTTATAACTAACATGTGCTGAACTGTATGAGGTATCATTCTGAAACAAAGACCATACACTAAAATTAAGGCTTGCTGACTATATTATACATTTAGGATTAAAACACAATTAACAGATTCAAACATAATTACATACCTGAATTGTTACCACAAACATAAATAATTGAAAGGGGGCAACGTTGAATTTTCAATTTTGTGGATTAGGGTTTGTGAGGGGAAAACGGGGTGCAATCGGTTTTACTGATTTGGGGGGAAAACGTTTGGGTTTTATTTACGGGTTTTATTTACTTTTTGTAATTAGGTTTAATAGTTTCGAAACTTGGCAAAAACGGCCCCCCACATTTTAAAACCAGAATAGATGATTTAATCGAGTAATAAAAGGATTAAGGGTGTCACGTGTCAAGTTTTGTTACAATAAGGGTAATTAATAAAGTTTTTGGTTTTAATAAGAAAATTAAAAGTTTATTGTCACAATAGTAAAATGTGAAAAGTTCATGTATTTTTTGGACCATTAACCCTTATATATATATTATTATAAAAACGAAAATGATATAGGAAAACATTCTTAACAAACGTGAGTGTCATTTAGTTGATTTTCATTACAAAAGTATAACACATGTTTTTCATCCTTCATGAAATAAAATACAGTATTAGATAAATATAACCCATGTTTGAGGAAAGAATAGGATTTCATCCATGCAAAACTTCGAAATCATGTTTTTATAACTTTTGAAAGAATATTGGACTTAATTTTGAAATCTGTAACGATACTAAGGTACTAGTAGTTCACATAGTTCGTAAAAATATAATGAAATTCACATTAAAATTTAAAAGGACTCATATCAAGTATCATCTCCAGTTTCTATCTTTAAATCACATAAAAAAACTGGACCCTTTTGTGATGCGTGGCGTAATAATTTTTCAAAAGTAATGTCCTTTTAACGTGTTGGCTCCTAAACAGAACAATAAATAATTTAATGTTACCTAGTATGGTAAGACCGTACCTGTAGTTTTGATGGCTGAGGTTCTACGTAGCAAACCAAAAGGTTGAGGGTTCGAACCGTCAACTTCAGGTTCAGTTTTTTTTTTTTTTTTTTTTTTTTTTTTTTAAACTACCTTCTTTCGTCTCGGTAACATTTTCTTGTTAATTCGCGATTCTTGAACCAATGATCTTGATTATCAAAGAACCGTGTATTCGTTTTCAAAACTACCTTCTTTCATCTCGTTTACATTTTGTTGTTAACTAGCGAACTTGAACTGATGATCTTGATTATCAAAGAACCCAAATACGACCCAATAAATACCACTAGTTTTCTTATATCTTATAATTTGTCTGACACCGCCCCTGACTACTTTTATGGGTTTGAAAAAGCAAGCGATTATCTTAACAAGACTCAAAGATGGATAAAATGGCCCTTAAATTCTTCCATGACTTGAGCGAATAGACCATTCTATATAAGGATGTAAGCAACAAAAAACTTTCTTCAAACTTTTTAGTAAATGCTAAAAGGAACATGTTTCTTACTCGATACCTTTTAAAAACCACAAGTTATATAAGCTGAAAATTACGGGAACTAGGCCGTTTTGATTTGCACTAAGAAATCAATATGCGTAAAGTTTGAAAAGAAAGGAAACTGAGAATGATCTTGAATCTTAAACCATTTATGTGGGATACAAAGTTATGCCTATCTTTAATTATGGGCTTGAAGCCAATTTCTTGTAGCTTATACCGCTAAACCTGTAAATCAAACAAGCATGGAACATATACTCTTAAACTAAATACATCCTGAAAGTATCCCAAGTTTAATTCAATTATTCAAAGGCCATGTTTGGTGAAACTAGCGGTAAATACTAGTTGTAGCGATAAGATGGTAGGTGTTCATCTTAGATGCAACTTGTATATTTTTGTTTTGTGGAAGTGTTTGGTAACAAGTTCTAATGTTTGACAAACAAACTTTCAAATCTAAACGTAAAACTTTCTGAAATGCTTCTAATAGCTCCTTCCCAAACACAACCAAAATGTAAGTATTATTGCATGTGAAGACTTGTTGAAATAGACCAATAAATGATGGATTTATTGTGAATTGTTTTGTTATTATTATGTAATGCTAGCCTTTTCTATGATCGCAGCAAAACGATAATGTCTTGAAGGTATACGCCATTTCAACCAAAAGGTTATCTGTAATTCTGTATCACTTCTTTTATGGATTAGATATTTTCAAAGTTATTAGGCACCAACTAATAAGTGACTGCACTAGATACTTGATAGTTAATACTCGCTTAGAGATAATGATTTCGTCCTGCACTATATACGGAAGTTCAACAGAGATCTTATGACATCTAGAGTGTTTGGAAATACGTTATCGTCTAATTGTTGCATTTGCAAGTATGCAGTTTTACAAACGCATAATATGCTAAAAACGCAGTAACAAACACCCGTTAACAACAATACATTACTCTAAGATTAGATTAAATAAACCATAACGATGCAAGATTAATTACACCTCATTATTATCTAACCACATCCATTTAACACAACCAAAAATAACAACTCAAAACATTCATAAAAGTTCAAAAAAAAAAAAAAAAAAAAAAACAAAAAAAAAACAATTCTTAACATCACTTATTAATATCATCAATCCATCAAACAAAAGTACGTTTACGTGAACCCGTTCGTCCCTTATCACCTTTACCAAAAGCACCACAAAGTCCACAAACAAGAACCTTAGGTGACGTGGGCTCTTTCGCATGTTCTCCACTGGATCGGCTCCTTCTGACCGTCTCGACCGGTCCAAGTGTAGTTTTCGAACATTTCGACGTATCATTTACGTTGGTTTGGACATGATCAACGTTAGATGGTAAACGTTTTGATTTGTTTGTTAGGAAATTGTCGTCCCATATTAAACCTGAGGATCCTTGTCTTCTGAATGATACTGATGATCTTTGTAGCCCTGCCATGTGATCAAATGATGATAATGTTACGGATACAGAATGGAATTTGGTGTTGTTTTTGAATGTTTATGCTTGATGTTCGGAGTTGGATACACGTATACGTTAGGCAGTTAGTTAAGGATATTTTTAGCTTTGATTTTTATGTTTAGTGATATTATTAGTTAGGTCTTTGTGTTTTGTAAGCCCAATTAGTTACCAGCCCAGCCCATAAATATGAGATTATTAAAAGGTTAAAGTTATTTCTTTTATAATTATGTAAGCTATTTAGCATAGATATTTTGTGTGGCTGATAAAATTTTTACGAGTGCCAAATTTTTACAACCTACACTAATTATCTCACAAATTTCATCTCACATGTCTCTACAGAGACTTGAACCCACAACCTTTAGGTGAATGAATCACTCACATACAGTTAGATCAACAGCCATTTGGTTTCTATAATAATATTTATGATCTTCTAAAAAATGAAATTATACTTAATGTAGGTCATATAGAAAAGCTCGTAGTTTTTAGCTTCCGTTTCTAATTCATCTACAATTCTACAGTTTAATTCTCAATTCCTGCATCAGCTTGCTAAACACACTTTAAAAAAAAAGCGTTTATGGGTGTCGGATCTGTTCAAACCAAAATGGTTATAGTTAAATCGTAGTTTAAACAAAACAAAACAACAAGTCGATTTTATATTCAATCAATACAAATAAAAAATGTGAAATATGAAATTCAACAATTTGACTAATTGTCCAATGAACCTACACATAACAAAGTCACTTAATTAGTACAAAACTACAAATCAATAAAACGAAAGATAACAAAAACCAAACAATTATTGCTAATCATTGACATGACATTACATTACATTAAAAATCACAAAGTGTTTCATTCCATTTTGGGTGTGATTATTCCCACCCCTAAAATGATTAGAATACTCTTTTAATATTTTTAATTTTTTGTTATAGTATTATTCTCTTGTTTTTATAATTTTATTTTTTATTATAAACCTGTAAAATAAAAGAACGGAAACAAAAATATAAAGTTTTATAAGTTAAATGTGGGAAAAAAAATTACGGAGCAAAAAATCATAAAAAATAGTTTTGTACTGTTAATAAAGTGATTAAAACTCTCGCGTGATATAAAATATAAAATTTGACAGATCAAAAGTAGCAAGTGAAAAAAAATACCGAATAAAAACAATCAAAAACTCTCCCGTCCCCTCAATAAATCGGGTATAAGACTATCTTTATCCCTAAGATTACAACCGGTTGGATAGGAAGAAAAAATATATATATATATATATATATATATATATATATATATATATATATATATATATATATATATATATATATATTATAAATGAATAAAAGAAAGAGTATGAGATTGACGACTGGTCGGTTTGTGAATTGCATTATGATGCCAACCTTGACATACGTCATATTCTCATTGGTAGTTACACATGTCATATTATATGTTAGGTTGGGTTGTTGATAAATAGTAAAAAATATGTAGATTGGTTGTATGTATTAATTGTGTAGGTGGAGGAAATAAAAAATAATATTTTATAAAGATACTTTCCATTTTATAAAACTTAAAGGGTCAAACCGAAAATATTAAAGGGTCAGAAATGAAGAATGGAATCAAGTTATCAACTTTACTCTTTCTGTTAGATTGAACCGACAAAGATTCTTGTTTTAAACATGTGCAACAAAACTCAAACACTTGTAAAGAACCCATGAATTTATCAATGTGTTTTGTTGGTGTCATTTGGTCAGTATTTATTATAACAAACTGTGCAAATGCATTGGGTTTTGATTATGTGTTACCAGAATTAGGTGGTTTGAGTAGGATATTTGAGTCAAAAGTTGTGCTGAATGTTAAAGATTATGGTGCTAAAGGTGATGGTATTCAAGATGATACAAAGGTATTTAAGGTTTCTATTACATTGGTGTTTTTAGTTCACTAAGTGCTTATTGCAATTTTAATATAGCAAATAAGCAGTTTTGGATGTTCAAAAAAAAAAAAAAAAAAAAAAAAAAAAAAAGACAGTTTTGAGGGTTCAGATAATTATAACAAGCTGCTTATGATTAGTCTGGGAGTTGCTTTTTTACTCTGCTTATTTTATTTTGACTATATTACATGCTAAAATTAGTTGAATGGATAAATAGTCACACACTCATATATAGTCATATAGAACATAGTTTCTGAATGTTTGGATAGAAGGACTGTGTTTGTGATCATTTGTGTAATCTGAGGGGAAAATAATTAGTTTGGGAGTTTGCTTAACTAAGGGGCTTATCTGATTCTGATTATTTTAGCCTCTAATACGTAAGTAGGACTACTGAACGATCAAACATCCGCCTGTTTGATTATTGCGTTGTAGAGTAAGCAAATCCAAACACTATCTCGTGCATTCCATAAGCAGTTACAGTTAGCAGTCCCAAACAACCTTCATAAACAGATTTTTAAATGTTATATGGAGCCATAGGGTCTCATGTAGGACACCGCTTGTTAGTCCTTTCTGATTTTAGTAGCATATTTTAGTTAGTATACTGTATGTTTTTGTTTATCTGTGAATGGAGTTACTTCATGATACCTGTTTAGAAGTGACATATACACATCTGTTACATGAAGGGACAATATGTTGACAGAATTAGTCTCCATCCAGGTTTTCACGGATGTTTGGGACATAGCATGTTCCTCAAAGGTAAAATCAAGAATCAAAATTCCTGACGGAATTAACTGTCTTGTTGGACCAATTAGTCTCGGAGGTCCTTGCAACTCAAAAGTTACTTTAGAGGTATAAAAATCATCGAAGTAGTAATCATCTAAGATACCATTCATCCATAACAAACTTCATTTTTTTTTCCTTAATTAAGCTCTTGTCTTATATCCCCACAGATAGCTGGTTCCATTATTGCTCCAAGTAATCCTGATGTTTGGAATGGCAACGATACACAAAAGTGGCTCTATTTCCATAATGTGGATCACCTTACAGTTAAAGGGAGAGGAAACATCAATGGGATGGGGCACGAATGGTGGGCTACTTCTTGCAAAACCGACCCAGAAAATGTATTTTAATTTCTCGTTGCATACTTTGGCATCATTCTCTTTCGATATGTATCATATTACCCACTTTACCTTCTGATTATATGTCTTCTTTTCATTATTGTTACAGCCCTGCAGACATGCTCCAACGGTCAGTACTGATGCTGCTGCAATGGAGTTAGTTTTATAAATTTGCGTTATTGTGTCTAAAAGATCATTAGATCTATGTTGTGTAACAAGTTTTCTATGCAGGCTTTAATGTTTCACAAATGCAATAATTTGGTAGTCGAGAATTTGATAATTATGAATGGTCAACAATGTCAAATGTCTTTCACTGCATGTGACGGAGTTAAAGCATCACGTTTGAGCATTTCTGCTCCTGATAGCAGTCCAAATACTGATGGTATTCATATAAGTGAATCCACAAATGTTGACGTCAAAGACACGACTGTTAGAACAGGTTCCTTGTTATTTACTATATGTTATATTAGTAATATGTTTATTTACAAATTAGGCTTATATTAGTAATATGTTTATTTACAAATTAGGCTTATCTACTTAATGAACCAGGTGATGACTGCATATCTATCGTTAGCAATTCGTCAAAAGTTACGGTGACGAGGATCGCTTGCGGTCCAGGCCATGGAATAAGGTAAAAAGTTTCTTATTTTTCTTATTATTTTGATCTTAATACAGATTATATAAGTTCATTAACTTTGTGAGTTTATATCTGCTAGCATCGGAAGCTTGGGAAAGTCAGGCACTTGCGATCAAGTGTATGACGTGAGTGTTCATGATGCATTTTGTCCAACACGGAAAATGGACTCAGGATCAAAACATGGCAGGTAATATTCACATTTGAAACTCAGGTTATAGCATATTTAAATATTTGATCGTTTGCATTATTCATTGTTTGCGTCAGGGAGGTACCGGTTTTGTCAGAAATGTTAAATATGAGAATGTGTGGATGGTGAATGTTTCACATCCGATCATAATTGATCAATATTACTGCGACTCAAGCAAGGCATGTCCAAACGAGGTACGTATTACCCAAAAACCTCTTTAGATTTGGCCACTTTCGGGGTGTTTGGCACTGTGTTTCAAAAGTATTTATGTGCTATGGAATAATCAGATTTCAGTAAACAGCTATAAATGTTTTTGGAGGAGACAATTATTGGTTGTGCACTTGTGCTTATGCTGTTTGAATCTGTGATAATCAGTTGTTAGTGTTTGGCAAATTCTGTTTATTTAAGGATTTACATGTAAAACGACACATAAATGATCAATCATAAATTCAGTTTGGCTGCGGCGAAAGCCACTGTCCCCAAATGGTCAAATGATCACAAAACAGTTTTAACAATACCCAAACAATCTTTTTAACATAGTGACTTGAAAACGCAATCATTAGATAATCACTTTCAAAACACAATGCCAAACTACCCCCTCAAGTAAGTCATTTTGTTGGTGCCTATTGAATGGTATCTAAATATCTAATACTTACAAATGTTACCCACAAAATGGAGTTGTATATCTTATATGATAAAAGTTGCATTTCATGAATCTGCAGACTTCTGCTGTTAACGTGGAGAACATATCTTATGTGAATATTAAAGGAACTTCAGCTAATAACGAAGCCATAAGATTTGCTTGTAGCGACGTTTCCCCTTGTGAAATGTTATATTTGGAAGATGTTGAACTTGTATCAGCCAAAGGTGGGACGACAACCTCATTTTGTTGGGAAGCCAGAGGGTCGAGTTCAGGGACCGTAAACCCCCCTCTTTCCTATTCAACAACTGCAAGTTTCCTGAAACAGATTATTTCATCTTCAAGTCAACTAATCTCCTAAGCAAGTCATTAGGTTATGTGTTTTTGTGTAGATGGTATAATGGGCGGTACTGGTAACGTCTGAAAATCTGTAATTTTAGGCAGGTTAATTTGAGCGAATTTCATACTGCTCGATCTGTTTTTTAGCTAAACATATCTATTTAGTAGCTTTACTGATTATTCCCACTATCTATAAATTATATGGTATTTCAGTTTGACCATAAATAAGCTGAAATCGGTTAAATAGCCAGTTGCTATTAAAATAGAAGAAGTATATTATACCTCAAGAAATGACTTATCAAGTCTAATAACTCATAAAGACTACAATTAAGCCTCAACATAATCTGCATAAATTGCAGTAACTTCGGCAAAAATATTTTGAAACCATACAATGCTACTTAACACCAAGCTTGGGACAGCCATTAGCTAGAGGCAACTGCAAGTTTTCAACAGTCCTAAATGTTCGTTTAATCATCTTATCGACATAGAGAGTTCCTTCTAGATGATCACATTCATGTTGTAAAATACGCGCTTGCCAGCCTGAAGCGGTAACCTTTATAGGCTGACCATATCGGTCAAAACCTGTAACCTCAACGTCTAGGAACCTTTCAACCATTCCTCTAAATCCATCAACACTGCAGAAACCATTCAAACATTTATTAGTTAACACCATATGTGACAAAAAATGGGCGGCTCAAAGGGTAACGGGTCAAAACAGGTCAGGTTGGGTTGATATGTAGATATAGTTTCTGCTTGCTTGGTTACAACTAGTTGATGCTTTGAATAGAATTATAAAACGAGTTAGTAAAATACTAGTCTACGAAGATAATAGTATGATTACCAAGACATGTTTAGGGTTATTTTTGCTGATTTTTAACATGTTTGGCCCGAATCAATCGTTCATACCTTAATTAAGGTTAATCTTTTTTTGAAAACCATAAACTCACCTTAAGCAGCCTTCAAAAAACAATGCCGATTTATTGCCCTTCTTCTGAAGAGTTGGGTTTACAATCACCTATAATTTCAAGAAATTCTTTAGAACTTTTAGCTATTTAATACGGGGAAAAAGAGAAGTACATTTTTTACAAGATTGGGCAGGACACTTACCAAAAGATCGAATGGGCGTCTATCTTGTGCCTTGGTCTCTTCCTTTGGTGCATAACTGATGTATTCCTCCGTATCCTCCAACAAAATAATCTACATAAAACATCGCCTCCACTTAAATAAAAGACTACAAAACTTTGAAATGACAGTAATGCTGGATGCTAACCTTTAAAAGATATAAAGACGTATGTTTTGAATGCTAACTTTCAGGATTCATAATTTGCTTTAAAACGATGCAATAAGCAAATAAGCACTTGAATAAATAATCCAAAGTTCCAAACACCCCTACATAAATGTCTAAGTACCTCCCAAGAATAGAAACTCATCACTCTCAGTTCCATACGAAGATGTTATCAGCAACCAAGTAAAAATTCAATCAACAAGGTTTTACTCAAAATACTTATACAAGTTGTTGAAACGAAGGCTAGACACATAGGTAAGAGTCAAAACAAGTAAACTATTAGCTCGGATGGTTAAGATAATTACATAAGCGAGTACTATTTAAACAATTCCAAATGCTTTGAACCCAAGTTTACAAGGTTGCAATGTGCTTTTGCCACAAGTGTAGATTCATTTCACTGGTTTCTTTCTAGCCAAACTTTTAACTTCACATTTTCCATCCGTTTTTTTTTTTTTTTTTTTTTTTTTTTTTTAACTGCAACTAACTATCTCACAATATACACGCCACAAATCTATCTCACATTTCCTACGAAGGACTTCCCACAACCATTTGGTTTAATATATAATCCACAGTGTTATTTTACACTAATGGTTCGAAATAGTCTAGTTAGCATTTGATATGTGAAAACAAAAATAGAAAACTAACTTTTAAAGGAATACCAATTTGGGGAGCAGCAAGGCCGACGCCAGGTGCTCCCCTCATAACTTTCACCATATCATCTATTATCTTTTGCACCCTTTCCGACCCGATTTCCTCGGGTCGGACTTCTCGGGCCGGTTCATGCAGAACCGGGTCACCCGCTTTCACAATCTCGGGCATTTCCACAACATTCTTTTTCTTATCCCCTAAGCCCAGAAACCAACCGGCCCGAACTGGGCCAGTTGCAGAAGAAGAACTGGGCTTGTTCTTATGAATAAAATGCAGAATGGGTTTGTATTGGCATTGGATTAGTGGGTGAAATGGGGTGGTTCTGGCGAGTGGTGCTGGGTGTGATAGCTGGTGAATTATTTCCATGCTAAAGATTTTCAGCCATACGTGAAGTGATAGTGGATAATCTGTTTTTTGTACTTGGGCCTGAAGTGGGTAGATGGTGCTTGTTGGTTTGGGTCATTTTAACCCAAGATGTCAAGATTGTGGGCCAAAACTTTTGACTTCAGTTCGACTTTGGTCCGGTTCAACTTTTTGTTTGTTCGGTTTAAATGGACCTAGAATTTTTAAAAGGATATTGAACAATTTTTTCGGAAAGGTCTTGCACGAATTTTCTCTTATCGTAAGTTTGCACCGTAGAGAAAGGAACACAAATATATTATCGGGGTTGCACATACGTAAAAAACGACACTTTTCGAAAAAATTACCATTTTGTGACCCAAAATTGAGTGTGACACATGCCACACCCAACACCTACGTGGGTTCGTTCACGTTTATGACATTATTTATTTATTTATTTTTAAATAAACGTAGAGTTCGACTGGCAGTGCCACCTCCCTTTCTTACTGTCCGACTTGTGCGGGCCATCCTAGTCGTATAATTACGCAAAATGGTAGGGGTATGCAAAAAACCGAAAAACCTTGCATGTTTGGTAGAGAAAATTTTAGAGAAATGAAATGAAGTAGGGAATGAAAATTCAGAGAAATGAATTAGCTGAGAAATTTTTTAAATTCCATTGTTTGGTAACGCCAGAGAATTGACCTCAGAGAATTTTAGTTTATTTTTCTTCTTTATTAGTTATTGCGGTTTTTTATAAATAAACGAAGTAATGCATAAAAAGTAAAAGATAATATATTGAAACATTACATTCAATAAAAACCGAAACAAAAAAAAAAAAAACAAAAAGAAAAAACAATTTGTTATAATGACGAATCTGCAAAATACATGATAACAAAGCAAGAGTGAAGTTGCTGTTTAAAAAATGTTCACGATCAGATAATATGTAGTTATAAGTAGGGGTGTCATTCGGGTCGGGTCGGTCTCGGCAATCGGTCGGGTCAAGTCGTCTGTCAAAATAATATATTCAACCCGACCCTATTTGAATTCGGGTTGGTCGGGTTCGGGTCAATCGGGTCGGGTCAAGTCGGGTTCGGGTCAAGTCCATTTATATAATTCTAGAATTTAATTTCTTAAATTTAGTAACCAAACGTTATGAATACTAGCAGAGACCATGCGTGATCGCCATAAGACCGGTGACTAAATTTATTCATGAACAAACGTTATTTTGTTTTGATCACTTGATTTCGATTTATGATTTGAATGCTTAATTATATTGTTCATTGTGGTTACAATAATTGTATATTTTGGTGAAAGGGTGTTTTTAATAGTGTATTAATTGTATGTGTTGAATTTTATTTTTATTTGTGCTTTAAATACCTGTAAATTATGATCATTTACTTGTATTTGCTTAAAAATCTATTTTTAGTTTATTCATGTGTGAAAGCTTAATTATATTGTACTTTGTGGTTAAAAAGATGTATTTTTTTATGAAGGGGTGTTCTTAATAGTGTATTAATTGTATTATATTATTAGTGTGTTTTTAGTTTTATGTGTGCTTTAGATACTTGTAAATAATGCTTATAAGGTAGTCTTTGCTTAAAATTCTATTTATTGTTGTCTTAAAATAATAAATAGGAGGGAAGTGTCTTCCTCCATTATAAGTAGATAGATAATGTCTATTGGTTTTAAAAGGTTATTATATTCATACCAAGAAAGAATGCACTAATACATGCATTTTATAGTTGGATTTACACATTTTCTTTTGTAATGATTGCTTTTCAATCTAAGGCCAATTATATAAAATGAAAATGAATATAAAACCAAATATATGAAGCAATATATGTTCATGCACTAATTTGGGCATTTCAATTAAATAAAGATTAGGAAAAGTTAAAAAAAAAAAAAGTCGGGTTATCGGTCGATTCAACCCGAATTTTCAAATATTTTGAACCCGATATCCGACCTTAGTTCAGACGGGTTAATTCCGGTTGACCGATTGACCGAATCGATTTTGGACCTGAGTAATCCGACCAGAATATCCTTCATCGGGTTCGGGTCCGGCCGGGCCTGGAAATATGACACCCTAGTTATAAGAAATATTTAATAGGTAGTTATAAGCAATATTAATATTTTTGTTTTTTGCCTCTTTCTAAAAGAGGGAGAGAAAACTATTTCCATTCAATATGAAATGGAAATCACAATATAACAAAATGCACTATGGAGAATTTGGAAGGACTTGTCATTCTCCGCTTTTTTTTTTCCTTGGCATACCAAACAAAGGAAATATATTTAATTCCATTTCTCTATTTACTTTTCTCTTTACCAAACATGTGGAAAACTAGAAGGGGGAGGGGGGTTGAATAGTTTTGCCAATTAAAACTTCCTCTTAATCTATTTAGATCGCCTTATGTCAATCTATTTGGATGTGTGTGTTGGATGTTGATAAACAAGCATATAAAGGTAAGTAATGAAAAGATAAGAGTAAGAAACACAAAACCACAACACGAGTATTTATAGTGGTTCTGCCACAAGGACACCTTCCTTGCCCTACTCCACCCCCGAGTCACCTACTCGAGTTCAGAATCACTACACCAATCTCCTTATGGCGGAGAAGCCTTCACAACGCCGCCACCCTTTTCCCGGCTAGGCTAACCACCGTGTTCTTTTCACCCAAGGTGAACCACACCTACACAACGTCGCTACCCTTTATAAGGTACTAGGCTAAGTACCTAGTTCTTTCACTCCAAGGTGAACTACACCTTCACAACGTCCGCTTACCCTTTATTATGTACTAGGCTAAGCACCTAGTTCCATTGCAATGGTGGAACTACTACCACACTACACCAACGACTAATCCCAAAGGAGATCTACCCTTTACAACATCATCAAGGACATCAATATCCTTGTATCTAATGCTAGTCTATCTAGTACATCGAAACACACCATATCGAATGTACATCTAAGGCACCTTCGTTAATGCCTTGACTAGATCTACAATACACCTTCACTAATGTCTTGTGTCTTCACTCAAAGCACCTTTCACTAATGCTTCAAGTCTCGACTCTAAGCACCTTTCACTAATGCTTGTCTTGACTTCTAAGCACCTACCACAAGTGCTTATGCTATAGACGATAGATACTCTTCACTAATATCTTCGCCTTGACACTTGAGACACTTTTCACTAATGTCTTCAACACTACACTTCTTTGAAGAATAAAGAAATCATCAACAAGAGGACTTTAGTAGCCTTGATGATGAGGAAGCTTGGCAACTCATGGACTTGAGCTTGCTCGACTTCAAAGGTGGTGATCTTGCCTTTAAGAGGAACCTAAAAGATTACACAAAACAAAACTACAAACATAGATCTCTTGGATCTAAGGTTAGTGAGATTTAACTCGGGGAGAAAGCGTGTTAGAAAGGGGTGAGTAATAATGAAGAATGGCTCACTATTTATAGAGGAAAAATCCCACTGCTCCCGGATCCCACGGATCCTTCCACAAGCGGATCCGTCTAGCGTTGTTAGGGATCCGTGGACGCCCCTTTACCCATGGGTATTTTGGTTATGGGTCATGGGTTGAACCATGGATCTTTGGCTAGATACAATGTATCTTTGAGGCAATGCACTGGTCACTGGGTATGGGTTGATCCATGGGTTATGGATAACATCCATGGGTTATGGATAACATCCATGTATGATATAAGCATGATGTCATGCAATGGGTTACGGGTCAAGATCCATGGGTTATGGGCTTCGGGTTGTACCCACTTACATTCAACGATTTGCCCAATGGGTTGTGATACTTAAGTTTCTACCCATTTATATTACCCAATATACTACATACTAGTTATGTGTATATTTTATCCAAATATGTAAACATTAGTTGTTGTACATATGTATTACTTAAATCATAAAATCACTTATACTTGTTTTAGTGTTTTATGTGAAATGTGAATATGTTAGAAACTATTAGTTCAAACCATTTACGTATTTTATTTGTTTCGTTAATTATGATTTTACGCTTGTTATCGACAAAACATTAGAAGATCGTAAAATATAAATAAACGCTTACGGCTTATTTGTATTAACAATCTCCCTTTTGTTGATGACAAAACATAAAATTATTTTAAGGAAAAGCTAAAATTGTAAAAGTTTGAATTTGTAGTTTTACTTTTCTCCCCTTTTGTCGAAACAAAAAGTGTTTGAAGAAAGCAACACATCGCTTTTAAGAAAACCATGTGAAAGAAGTAAAAGTAAAAGAAATAGAGAGCAAGTAACGGAAAGGATCTCGTCATACTCCCCTCGACGAGTCCATCCCTAAGTGAGGCGCCAAGAAACTAATTCTAATCTAGTTCATTTGCAATTAACTTTTGCAAAAGATTACGCCTATGTGACCGTGTGCTCCCCTAGATGATTGCAATTTTGCAATGGAAGTTATGAAATATAAATCAAAGATTGCAAGTAATTTGTATGTATTGCTTTGACATAAAGCTCCCCTAGCTTTAGGATGTCAAAGTCTTCATGTAAATTGAATAACTACAAAACAAAGATTAGAAAGCAAGTATAATTCACAATTTCCTGCAAATGTGATTCGAAAGTTAGTAGAAAGAAAACTTTTTCGTCTTCACGGATCCCACGGTTCCTCCCTAGTAGGGATCCGCTCTAGGCAATATCGAGGATCCGTAGTAGCCGATTAATTCCAAAGAATGGTGATATAACAAGTAATGTTATCACAAAATGAGATATGAATACAAGGTAATCATATGCTTAGAAAAATAACAAGTAGCATGTAATTCCATTTAATAAAACTAGAGTTATGATATACACGACTCTAAAAACTAAGAAAATAGACAATACATGACTAGGAATTTCTAGACCAACTAACGCTGATGCTAGGACACCACTAAAATCTTCTAGCTCAAGTTTTGTTTAGGTTTAATCTCGCCGAAACGCTCGAGAAGATGATAGAACATGAAACGCTGGTCTCTCGCACTTCATGTATCAAACTTTCAACATGTTGACAATGATAGCAATCTTTGTCATGGCTAGGTAGCGGTGGTGGAGAAATGAAATAGCTTGATGCGAAGGATCAAGTGAAGCGGCATGGAGCTCAAACGATGGAGGATTGGTGGAGGTACATTCGAGAATGACTCAACCAAGAATGATGGTGGTGGTAGAGAAGTGTCAACTTCCATATGATCGGGTGGTTGACTTTGATTATTTCCCATAATCAAATGGGATTATATGAGGAAACGGTGAAAAGGAAGTTCGAGCAAGTGTTGACTCAACACCTTGATTTTGAACCATTATTCCTCCTAATGAGGAGAATGTTGTCGCTGGAAGCGGATGAGACGCCTAGGAGGCAAGTCCTCTAAATTGTAGAGATGTGGTGATGATAGTGGGATGTAAATGAAATAGCTCTAGGAACCAATGGTGATGGTTTAGTGGAGATAATATTGTTTGGCCTAGGAGGTATGGTGGTGTTTGGCATAGGTAGTTTTATTAGTACTATCCTTTTAGGAATCGATTTGATTGGATTATGAAGAATCCTATCATTTGTTGGCTTGACCGGAGATGATTCGGTTGAAGAGATTTCGTGTATAACACGAGCCTTTTTCATGGGTGGTTCTTTGGTGGATAAGTTACTACTTGGGGTTTTCCTCATGATGAGATGATTTCAAGAGGTTGCAAGAGCTGAAAGTTAGGATGAGAGTGATGACTATGGAGGTTCTAGCAAAGTGGTTTATAAACCAAGATATTTGGCAAGTGCATTTAAGCCTTAAGACACTAGGATTCATTGGAATGTGATGATTAACATGCACAAGAGTCAACTTGAGGTTGTACTGATCTAGGAATTCATTTAAGATGAGATGGAGTGTTTAAGTTAGGAAGATGAGTTGAAATGATTGATTTAGCAAGATTTGACATAAACCGTCATCCGGATCCCGGTTCCTTCCTCGGAGGATCCGCCTAGGCTAATCCTAGGGATCCGCTTTCAAGAGTTATGAAAGAGTGGAAATGATGTTTCTAAGATCTAAGACCTATATCATCTTGAGTGTTTCACCTCCCAAGTGTTTTAAATGAAGGGTGCTTGAGTACTTGAAGGTAATGGATGATGTAGCTAATGATTGTCATTTATGGAAGGATTTGGAACTTTCAAGAGTACCAATGGATGAGCAAGGATGACACTAAAGATTTAGAGTGTCAATTGAAGCTAAATGATCCTAGAGATCGTGTCAGGTCTTAGGATAGTCTTTTGGAAAGTATCCTAGAAGCTTTGAGACGGGAAAACTAGATTTTGATCAACTTTGATCAATTTTGAGGTGAGGATGATTTATGATCAATTTTGCCATACTCGAAAGATTTCTAAGGCTAGATGTGAGGATCAAGTAGAAAATGAAGTGAGTTTAAGAGCGGAAGAGTAATGGATTAAAACGAAATGGTAGATTTACAAGTGACTTAGAGTGTGATCTAGGTGAGTTATGTATGAGTAGGAAAGATCAACCTATCTTGATAAGGACTTAATTTGCCTTAAGACACTATGTTTAGCTTAGTGTGAGGTGTGCTAAGAATATGTTTGAAATATAATGCTTGCAATTGCATTTTTCTTGTCGGATCCCACGGTTCCTAGGTGTGTGGATCCGCTCAGCACAATTTTGGGATCCGCCTATCCGCTCAGCAGACCTTTACTAAAGGTATGCAATGATCTTGACAATGCATTATATCTCAAGGTTAGTCTAAAAGGAGTTCTAATACTAAGATATCAAATGTAAGATGTTTTATTTCATGAAAGAAATCGATTACATTGATAAAGCACTTAATACAAGAGAATTGATCCTATTTTGGAATACTACTAGGTTCCTTGAGTGTTTTCGCTAGGAGGATCATTATGTGATTGATGAGTGTTGGTGGAATCAAGAATGAAGAAAGTCTTCATGAGAGATATGTTTAGCGGTTCCATCATCTTGTTCACAAGCACGCATAACGGACTTTGAAATCGAGGATGGAAGTGCATAACATTATGATAGAGGCGTGTCAAGAACATTCCATAAGGGATGAGTTTATTCTTGAGCCTTGAAGATTTGCACCGCCTTGCGAAGAAGTAGGCGAGATTGTATGGTTGTTGTGTTAGCAAACAAGACAACATGTGAGCACAACAAGCGGGAAGAATTTCTCGATTTCCTAAGGCTCCAAACATTTTCACGTAGGATGAGTGCAAGAGGCTTGTATTCTCTCGGATATCCCTTGTAAAGATAATGTTTGGATCGGAGTAATATGGTCGAGGTTTGCATATTATGCGATTTAAATATTCGGAGAGGGTATGTGAACAACATGAACTATTTTCTTCACGAAAGTTGAGAGAGAATTAAGAGACCAATCTTTGGTGAAGGCACATTGTCTATGATTAGGAACTGGAGGATGTGAGCAAAATGCCCAAGGGTTAGAGTGAACTTTTGGTTTTTGATATAAAACCGAGAGAGAGAGAGCGATCCTCGTTACGAATCTAGTTCGACTTGACGGAAGAATTCCATTATGAACCTTGGACATAACTTCTCGTTGATTTCAAGAAGACATTCTAGTCCTATGGCTCGGAAGGAGGTATTGATACCTTCTTCGAATTGTAGAGAGGTGTCTACAATACGCCCTTCGTGGAAGTGACGGTTTGAGATTATTGAACCCACGGACATGATTGCGGTGTGTTGGGTTCGAGAGAGATGTTCGAGAGTAGACGCTAAGTGAGTGAAAATCAAACTCATATTCATGCCAACCTATAGAAATGATAAATTAATAAAAGAGATGTTTTTGGTCAACCTATGATAATCTAATGTTTTTACTAGATTTTTATTAACAATGGTATTTAACACTTTAACTTACTAAAGGTTTTGACTTTCTAGTGGATTATTATATTTAGAAAAATATTGGTTTTAATCTTGCATGAAGACTGTTTTCCAAGAGACGGATCCCACGGTGCCTTTTCAAAAGGGATCCGCTAGTATAACTTCGGGATCCGTGGATCTGTAGTAACAGAAACAATTTTGATAAAAACATAGGTTTTACAGTTGTTATACCACGAGAAGTGTTTTATCCTACATTTTCTTTTAGCATGCATTCATGACTTCTAATGTATCACGAAACACATAAATCACAAGAAAATAAATAATAACAAAGATAATAAGATTATTAGTAATATTGCATTTCAATGCTAAGGATGATACAAAGGATTGGGTATATGATCCCAATGTAGATTAACAACACAAAGTAAATGTCTCCATATGTGAACTTCATCATAGGGAACACAAGTGCGATGAGTATTAGGGCGATGAGCACGAGTGCGATGTAAACCATGTTGATGACGGATCTTCTTGGTTTCGGTTGAGATGGAATGAGGAGGAAGATGAAGTTTTTGAGGAGAGGAAATTTTGAAATTGGAAGATTTGAAAAGTGAGGATTTGATAGATAGGTCGATCGTGGGAGTTTTTATAGGGAAGGAGGAATTTTGAAATTGTGTTTTGTTTTATTGTTGGATTAAAAGAAAACATAAGTTTTATATACCACGACTTTAGACGAGAGATAAGATACATGATGTAAGAAAAGGCTTCCTAATGAAGCTTCATGTAAAATATGTAATTTGCATGTAAGATAATCATATAGATACCTAAATAGGTATACTAAATTGTCAAGCAAAGTAAAAGAGAATCATACCTTCATCGCACTTAGGAATGTCTTTACAAATGACACAAAGAAATGTCACTTAGACTATTCCTCGCCCTTTATGCTTAAGATACCTTCTTAAGGAAGGTATTATTGTTACCAAGCGACTCCTAAAGCTTGGTGGTATGAGCTTGGACTAATCAACATGACAAGGAAGATTAGTGCAAACAAAAAATATATATAAAAAAAATGTTGTTATCGAATCAACATCCAAACATATAGTTTTAAAAGACATGGTGTTTGTTTTATGAAAACCTTCTTTGTAGTTTTCAATTAACCATGGATCGTATTAAGTTTTTAAAGTACAATATACTTCAAGAAACTTGGTAACGAAGTTCGATGCCAATTGTGGAAAACTAGAAGGGGGTTGAATAGTTTTGCCAATTAAACTTCCTTTAATCTATTTAGATCGACTTATGTCAATCTATTTGGATTTGTGTGTTGGATGTTGATAAACAAGCATATAAAAGTAAGTAATGAAAAGATAAGAGTAAGAAGCACAAAACCACAACACAGTATTTATAGTGGTTCGCCACAAGGACACCTTCCTTTCCTACTCCTCTCCCGAGTCACCTACTCGAGAGTTCGTAATCACTACACCAATCTCCTTATGGCGGAGAAGCCTTCACAACGTCGCCACCCTTTTTGGGTGCTAGGCTAACCACGGGTTCTTTCACTCTAAGGTGAACCACACCTACACAACGTCGGCTACCCTTTATAAGGTACTAGGCTAAGTACCTAGTTCTTTCACCCAAGGTGAACTACACCTTCACAACGTCGCCTACCCTTTATTAGGTACTAGGCTAAGCACCTAGTTCCATTGCAATGGAGGAACTACTACCACACTACACCAACGACTAATCCCAAAGGAGATATACTCCTTTACAACATCATCAAGGACATCAATATCCTTGTATCTAATGCTAGTCTATCTAGTACATCGAAACACACCATATCGAATGTACATCTAAGGCACCTTTCATTAATGCCTTTGACTAGATCTACAAGACACCTTTTACTAATGTCTTGTGTCTTCACTTCAAAGCACCTTTCACTAATGCTTCAAGTCTTGACTCTAAGCACCTTTCACTAATGCTTCTTGTCTTGACTTCTAAGCACCTACCACAAGTGCTTATGCTATAGAGCTATAGATACTCTTCACTAATATCTTCGCCTTGACACTGAGACACCTTTCACTAATGTCTTCAAAACTACACTTCTTTGAAGAAATAAAAGAATCATCAACAAGAGGACTTCAAGAGCCTTGATGATGAGGAAGCTTAACAACTCATGGACTCGAGCTTGCTTGACTTCAAAGGTGGTGATCTTGCCTTTAAGAGGAACCTAAAAGATTACACAAAACAAAACTACAAACATAGATCTCTTGGATCTAAGGTTGAGTAGATTTAACTCAGGGAGAAAGTGTGTTAGAAAGGGTGAGTAATAATGAAGAATTGGCTCACTATTTATAGAGGAAAATCCTCATCGCTCCCGGATCCCACGGATCCTTCCATGAGGATCCGTCTAGCGTTAAGCTAGGGATCCGTGGGACGCCCCTTTACCCATGGGTATTTTGGTTATGGGTCATGGGTCATGGATGAACCATGGATCTTTGGCTAGATACAATGTATCTTTGAGTGCAATGCACTTGGTCACTGGGTATGGGTTGATCCATGGGTTATGGATAACATCCATGTATGATATAAGCATGATGTCATGCAATGGGTTATGGGTCAAGATCCATGGGTTATGGGCTGTTGTACCCACTTCACATTCAACGTACATGCCCAATGGGTTGTGATACTTAAGTTTCTACCTATTTATATTACCCAATATACTACATACTTGTTATGTGTATATTTTATCCAAATATGTAAACATTAGTTGTTGTACATATGTATTACTTAAATCATAAAATCACTTATACTTGTTTTAGTGTTTTATGTGAAAATGTGAATATGTTAGAAACTATTAGTTCAAACCATTTACGTATTTTATTTGTTTCGTTAATATGATTTTACGTTTGTTATCGACAAAACATTAGAAGATCGTAAAATATAAATAAACGTTTTTACGGCTTATTTGTATTAACAAAACACACCCTGGACTTTTTAGGAAACTGCTTAGTAAACTGTTCGTTTTTGTTGAAACGTGACTATTTTACTTATTTCAATAGCCTTATATACTTTTTGGCTTGACACATGAATTGTTTAATAGTGAAACGACTGGTTTTGTTTCTTAGAAAAAAGTTAACTTAATTATTAAGAATGTATCTAGTTAAATTCTGGAGATGGTTAAACATGTTCAAGACAAATCAATTATGAGTAAGAACCATTTTTGTTGTTTTCACTCAATGCCTTTTTCAAAACTATTTCGACTTTGTATAATTGACTTGTTAAAAATTCTTTACAAATTATGACAATTATGTTCGATAACATGATTTGTAAGCGTGTGCATATACTTTACGTGACATTTAACTTATTCTCTTCATTTGACTTTATTTCTTAATCTATATATAGTTAAACTTAGCACAAAACAAGATAGAGGGGATGAATGTTGTGTACTTAAGTCCGTATTTGTAGGAATAGAGAAGTGGTTCACCGTCCAAATGCATAACTTAAGCCATGAGCTACTCATAAATATGCCAACTTTTTATAGGAAAGTGGTGTTTAGGGTTGTGTTTGTTTTTAAAATGTTTTATTTCTGATTTGCAAAATTATGTTTACGAAAGAGGTGGATTTGAAGTTTTTTAAGATAAAAGAAATGATAACCATACAAAAAAATTCGACAAAACTGAATAGAAAAAAAATCATTTTTGCATTTTATCTCATAATAATAAATAAAGGCACTTATTTCAGTTTTTCTTCCTGCTTTTAGACATAATAGAAAAAAGAAAAACACAATTCTTTCATTTTATTTCTTCATGCCTGCAGGCATAAAAATAAAAAATAACACAATTTTTTCATTACCTCTTTCCACTTGCTCACAAAAGTGAAAAAAAAAAAATGCTTCTTAAACAAACAATGTCAAATCCATTTATTTATTTATGCTATTCACACATTTTGTCCAAAAATATGTATATGTAGTTAGTTTCGGCAATAGTTGCATATTTTCAATTTATTTACCAAGTGAAATAATTATTTATGCTATTCACGTATTGGTATGAAATATGTACACATTGTCATATCTTGTTTATTAACCGTGATTTTTAGTTTTATGAGACTTGAGGTTACTTTAATACATATGGCCATATTAGCAGGAGCTACAAAGAGTTCTTGATATCAGAAATTCTTTCCGGAATTTATTATCAATCGCCGTTGTCATTATATTTATTATTTTATTTCCAGTAATGACAAAACTACATTAATGTTATAAGGTTTAATCTTACATACGCGTTCATGTTTATCCCTAATCCTTCGGGTCGGGGTCATGTAATAGTTAGACATACATCACATGGCATCACCTTATTTTGCCTCACGTTTGCCAAAAGCTGACTTTTTAAGATTTCTTCCATATTGTACACCTATATATATCAAGGTAAAAATGCACAATCTGTAAGTGCAAAACAAATTTGAAACAATGAATAGGTACACCAAGACAACATTTTCTCACAACAATATTAGCAAAAAGAATCCACTAGTTGGGGTTCAAGAAAAAGGATCCAAGGCTAGTTCGAAGACGATAGATGTGCTAGGGCTGCCAACAAAGGTGGCACGACCACCAGTGAAGAAGCCGATAGAGGAGAAGGGCAAGGCACCACCAACGGATATTGATCAGAGCGCCGAGGAGTTCATCATGAAGTTTAGAAACCAGTTGAAGATTCAGAGGATGGAGTCCATCGATAACTATCATAAAATGTTAGCTCGAGGAACATGACATGCATGCATGCACACGGGATATTGGCTTTTATTAAGTGTTCTAATAATCACTGTATGATTATGGCTTATTCCTTTTGTAACGTTATTTGTTATTATTTTGTAATTATATGAACTTAAATGTTTGAGTGTCATTTGATCGATACATACTTACTGTTGGTTTTATTGATATAAATTAATAGTCGTGAGTTATGATCGAACTTGAGATCACGAGATTGCACACTTTACGTATGAGAATTAAAGTTTAATAATTAAATGTAAAATGTTATTATTTACACAAAACATATAACGAACGTTAAGTAATTAAACGTAATGGACTAACGGTCATTAAATGTTAAAGACAAGGACTAAAGATGAAATTAGATGTCAAGATGGTTCTAGAATCTCCTTTGGGTTAAGAACCGATCGCCTAGGTGTAAAATAAATTTATGTCGAATCCTAATTTTTTAATGTCGTAAAATACCTTTGTTGGTCCCTAATCTTGTACACACGCATCACGTTGAACCAAAACTAGGCATTTTCATCGCCGGTGGTCCAAAACAATACTTTTATAGTCTAAACAAGTCCCTTGACCAGGATTGCCAAAGTCAACATAACTTTTTTCTGGTTGTACATCGAGGTATAATAGACCATTCACAATTATAACATGCCTTAGTTAAAATCTAACCCAACCCTCAACCCAGGGACCAAATGTGATTATGGCTATGCAACTAGCCGTTTCTTCCCTGATACGCTAGCATTTATTTTCGCGCAAACCAATAAACCCACCCAACAAACAACTTTACTAATCATAATAACACCCTTATCCAGAAACGATCAACCGAAAATCAAAATCCGAATCTAAATCCTCATTTTAACTCAAAAGACCAACCCAACTTCCAACAATACCATGTCGATCGATTGTATTAGCAACATGCCAGATATAGTGATCAGTAACATTTTGAATCGGTTGCCTTTGTTAGAAGCGGTGAGAACCTCTAGTTTAGCGAGAAACTGGAGGTCTAAGTGGACTTTGCTCACCGATGTCATAGTTGATGAGGATTTCTTTTATTATTTAACAAATAATTTTGATGGGAGGCATGTTACTAGACTCTTAAATCAGCTTATGGGTCCCATAAGAAAGTTTGTCTTCTCTGTAGAGCCAAGAACAATGTCTGGAATAGAAGACTTGAATTATGAAGAGATTCGTGATTGGCTTTTGTTTTGGCTCGACATGGAATTGAGGAGTCGACAATTAGAAACCGGTATGGTCAACCGCCACATTCCCAACCCAACTTTACTCTCGTATGGAGTTGAAACATCTGGAACTTCATTGTTGTGCTATGGCTACTTTGGAATATTTTCATAGCTTTCCAAATCTATTGAGCTTAGAATTGATTCATGTCAATTTTCTAACCGGTACAGTTTGGGAGTTTATTGCTGGTTGTCCCTTACTTGAGTCTCTTAAAATGAATCGTCCTACTACAAACGAGATGAGACTATGGGATATTGCAAAACTTAGGAATTTGAAGAAGTTAGATTTGTCATTCGGTATTTGGAATGTTGTGACGACAATCACAACATCCAATATCTTTCACCTGACAAGTCTTCCAACTCTTGAGACCCTTACATTGGATTTTCAGGATTGCACGGTAAGAACAATTTGAGTTTTACACTTCTAATTTTACAATGTTAAAGAAATGTCTAACAATAATGAAATTTAATCTTTAAAACTTGTTGTAGTTGATACGGGAAGCTAATTCTAGGATGAATGTCCCTGTGCCCTTTGTATCCCTGATTAATCTTAAGTTGACCGGAGTCGATTTTGGGAATAGTGTTATGGTATCGCTCATCATTGAAATGATTCGTGGATCTCCAAATTTGAAAATGTTGGATACCGAGTAAGTGTAATATTGTAATGCATATGTATCAAATAAACATTCAGAATTTCCATGTTTGTGTATCTCAATACTATTTGATTTTGAGGTCGCAAACACGCTTAGTGTTCTACCTTGGAAAAATTTCCAATGTTGTAGATGAAACACAATCAGCCATGGGCAACTATATCGTGGTGTTTCGAGCTTTTCCTAGATCGAGCATGAATTAACTTTAATAAAGTTTATACTTGCGTGTTCTCGGTCGCTAAAGACAATGTATATCAAGGTCAGCGATAGGAGTAATGATGGGAATGAAAATATCAGGATGAACTGGGAGTTGGCTAGGAAGATGTTGAAACTCCACCGAGCTTCCTTCATAGCCGTGGTAGAGTTCTTTTAGTGGTTGTAGTTTATGTATGGGTTGAATACCCTATGACAATTCATGTTGCAAAATAGTATTTTGGTATTTGTTTATATGGTTTGGTTAAATTTAGCTTGTTCATATGTTGTTGTTTGTGCGTATTGTTGGTGATGCAAGTTTGACATTCGAAAGTCAAACTTCCATTTAGCATTTCAATTTGATTGTAGAAAGTAAAACTGCAATCCGTGAGTCAGAAAACTTTAGCATTTCCAGTTTACTTTAGTTAGTCAACATTCAAAATGGTGAATGGCCATTTTCTATTTGCATTTTGACTTTGTAAAGTCAAAATTGCAAAACCATTAGTCAATATTTGTTAGGGAGTTTATTGATATGTTTTGCAAGTTTGACTTTACAAAGTCAAACTTCTAATGGTTTTGTGTTGTTTAATCTTCAACTAAATTGTAGTATACGTAACTTGGCAAATTGATGGACCAATTGTGTATTTTAAAGTGATTATTGGGCTGGAGTTTTAAGTATGACAACGGCAACCAAGACAAATTCAGGGACCAAGTGTGAAAAAAAGTCACTATTAGACCCCTTGACCGTCTCTACCCTGAGACGCTATTTACTTGTGCACACGAACCAATAAACCCATACACCACTTTTTCCACACACACAATTTCCAATGGAAGATTTCCTATTTTGAATGAACTCATGGAGATTGCTGGTTCATCCAACTTAAATGATTGTATGGCAATGTGGTTTGGGAAGAGGTCGACAAGAAGGGCTTTTGAAAAGCTAGTTCGTGAGTGCATTGATCATCCAAGAGGGCATCATCAAGCGTAGGGAGCCGATTGAAGAGAACAAAGCTTTGGGACCTCGGGAATAGCTCTTGACAGTTTGATGGGTTGAGGAAAGCCCGTGCCGTGCACACCGACCTACTTGTTCGATTCATATGATTTTTGGTGAAACCGATGAAGCTATTCGTATCAACGAAGGTTATGTTAAGAAAATGGCTGAGCATAATGACTGAATTTTGGGTATTTCATAGGGGTAGATAAATGGTGTCTTTTGGGTGCTAGTTTTGGAAATATAGGTTGTTAAAAGGGGTATGTAAATTGGATCTTTTGTTCGGTTGTTGGTCATGGTTTGATCTAATTGTTTCTGTTCTTGTAACCAACTATATGAATGATGAAATATTATCTAATTTTTATGTATTTAATCTGTTCTTGTATTGTGATATTAGGTGTATTGTTTCTAATTAGTATCAGCAAAACCAAACATCCCTTGTATCAAGAAACCAAACATCCCTTTTATCAACAAAAGTTGTATCAAGAAACCAAACACCCCCTTGTATTAGCAAAACCAAAGGCAGTGGTTTATAAATATGTGTTGAAAATGCAAATGCTTTAGCACTAAATCATAATGTATTGACAATGGTGTATTGTTTAGGAAGAAATTGGTATGGTGTTAGTGTTGACAATGGGACTGAACACGCCCAATGCCTCAAATTGTAACATCTTGAATTTTGACTTACCCAAGTCAAACAAATTTATGAAATGCCACAAATTGTAACTTACTATTGTGGTATGACTTGGGTAAGTCAAACCTATTAACAAATGCACAACGATTTCAAGCAGTTACAATGCACAACCAAACACTATTAGTTACATAAGAACCCAATTTTTTATTGATCGATTTCATGTTCACAACTACTACAAAGTTTCCTATCATCTAAACATACACTTAGCTAGACCCACAACTCTCCCTATCATCATTTTCCTTCATTTACTTCCTTTCCTTAAGATATTTAAAGAAAATTTCCAGATTTTTAATCCTTTTTTCCAAATCGTTAACCTTTGATAACCTGATGTCAGCCTCTTCCTTCTCCTTCTTAACACCCAAACCCTTTTCATTTGGGCAATCTTCTTTCCTCAACGAACTCAACAAAGCCTTCCCCTTATCGTTTTGTGCCATTATTGTTTTTTTTGCTTTGGGTAGAATGTGTGTTGCTTGTATTTAGGGTTCAATGTTGTGTGTTGCCGGTACTAATAGGGTTGAGGGTTGGGTTAGATTTTAACTAAGACATGTTATAATTGTGAATGGTCTATTATACAACCGATGTACTTTGGCAATCCCGTAAAATTTATGTTGACTTTGGCAATCGTGTGTACAAGAAGGACTTGTTTAGAGTATAAAAGCATTGTTTTGGACCACGGTGAATTAATTTGTGAATAATTGATGAAAATGCGATCTAGTGCCTTTGGTTCAACGTGATAATTATTAATTGTTAAGTTATTTATACAAGATTAAATTGGGGACTCAATATATATATATATATATATATATATATATATGTATTTTACTATATATATATATATATATATATAATATATATATATATATATATATATAATGAATCAATTATGTGCAATTTGGTATATGTTTGACTATGGCTTATGCAATCGATTTATCGATTTATGTGGCTCACTTGCCTTAGTAAGTGAAAGCCCTAGTTAATATGTACATAATTTAATCTAGAATTGACTATTAATAGGTTTTATCGAATAAGTTGCATGTGGCTACTTGTTTACGCATATTAATTGTTAGTTATGTGCTCATTGTTTTAGTTGTTTATTTTTTATTTACTTGTTTGTTTATTTTGTTTGACAAGTTTTAAGCAAAGGGTAATTTCATGAATAGAAAAATAAATTTGACTAAACAATGGTGAAATTTTATTTCTTTTTTTGAAGAGTTAAATTATCAAGAGTTTAATTGAGTGATGAGTTTTGTACCAAATAGTAAGAATGGCTCACCAATTTTGACAAACTATAAGAGAGGTATAAGGAGGGGAGCGCATTAAATTATGACCCAAAAGAAGGAGGTTTAATGCTTCGTGCTGCCCAAATTCTCCGCTTCTTTATTCGTCAAATTGGAGTTACGAAGTAGACTATTTTATGTATAAAATCATCTTAAGGTTAAATTAGCTTTAATTCCATGCGCTACTTTGTGGTAATTATCCAAAACTGTTGTTCCCGTTTCACAATCGTATAAAAACAATAAAAACAACTAATTGTGAACAATGACTGAAAAGATGTAAGTAAAGATAAGTTTTAACAAGATAAACACACTGAGTAATTTTCAACGTTTATATTCTTTATTAAAATGAATCAAAAGAATACATTACTCAAGTACTTGCGGAATAGTACTTGGGATTGAAATTACAAGTTTGGTATGACTCCTCATTGCTTAGGCTAAGTCTAGCACAACTACACAGAACCATCGAGCTATCTCGGGGACATAGTTAGTTGGAGAGTGAAAGATTGCTTGTGTGTGATTTACAATTAATGCACAAGCTTAAATCTTTCACCCATCTCTTATGCTATTTATACAAGTGTGTTTTAACTCTATCCTAGAGGACAAGCGACAGTTTCTGAGAATACAAAACCGATGTATTTTATCTCTTTTACATTGGCTATTTAGGGTAAGTGAAAAGGTCGCTTTCTTCTTGTCGTGATGACAGGCACGATAGTTAACTATTCGTGGAAAGTTTGACTTTGGTTGATAAGGACTTCGTCTTATCTGCTCAAACTTATCTGCCTTGTCTCGCTCATTCTTCGTCTTCATAGCCTGGTCTACTTCGTCTTCGGTGGTAGTAGTTGGTGAGGAGTTTTAGGGATTTAGTGAGTTATTATCATCACCATTGAATCCACCATCTTCTTCTTGACTCGATCTTCACCCCTTAAGTTCCGCCTTCTCGAGTGGAGAGACTTCTTCTTTGTCTCTTACCGAGTATCCTGAAGATAGCTCACTGAGTGGCTATGCGCTCAGTGACTTGTTCCTGTTTAAAGGACTATTCACTGAACCCAACAGTCTCCCCCTATTTGGATATTCAAATAGCCTAAGTTTTTGATCAGTGTAAGTGAGCAAATGGCTTCTTCTTACACTGAATGTACTAATGAACATAATAAGGAACACTAAATATTTTAACAAAACATACATCGTTTATTCATCAGATTAAAAGGTTCCTATTACTAGTACAAAATACAAAATGATAAAGCTGTTAGTGATGTCAATCAAGGTGGATTCCCAGCGCTTCTAGCTTTGGTTTCTTTGAGAGGAGGGTTTCTTTGTCAGGGTGCTCTCTTATCTTGGCATTCGTCGGTCTGCGTAACTCGATGTTTCGTGAGTTTTGATTTGAGAGGCCCTTTGTAAGTAACTTGCCATTGTAGCTATGCTGCTCGATCAATGTCACTCCATCTCGGAATCTTTGGGTTCCATAGACATCAACAAAGAAAAGTCCTCTTCGTGATTTTCTATGACTAAATAGTTTACAAACTTAACCCCAGTGACTCCACATTGCGATCAAAGCCGAGCACCTTGGCTTCGTGCTCGATTCAACCTTTTCCTTTTGCCTTGGGATGATTGAGGTTGAGATCCTTGAGCAAGATGAAATTGTTGTATCCCAAGTCTTGGAGCATCCCCGAGTCTTTCATAACGCTTCTTCGAGGATTTCATGGTTCCTTGACCACGCCATTTGCTTTTTGAGATGATAGGACCAAGCTCATCAAGTTCGGTGATCCCAAAGTCGGTGAACTCGCGGATCATGAACCCCAAAATGCCTTTTATCATCCTCCCTGTAGACATTCATTGCTAGTGGTTTGGATCCTGGGATGATTTTCACATCGTTGATTTTCTCGGTGTAGCCTACGCTTGTCATGGTCCGGTTGTAGTGATTTATCCTTTCTTGCACGATTGCGCAGCCTTCTTGTTCTTTTCATCTAGCCTTTTCTCATAGCAACCATTTCAAAGATTATGAGCATCTTTGAAGCTGTTGGCTGCTGTCCTTTTCAAGCTTTTTAGGATCAATTCCAATCTTTTCGACTTCTTCACCACTACTTTAATCAAGGCATCCTTACTTCTTTGCTCTTCCTCTTTGTTTCTTGAGTCTTTCTTCTTTTCAAGATATGCACTTAGTTGTTACGGACCGAGCTTGTACTTTTGCCTTGAATTTCATAGAGGATTTTTCGTGCTCGAAGTGATCATGATGGCTTTGCCTTTATCCCGAATCGATGAAGAAGATGATACCAGTGGGGGTGTTGTGATTATTGGTGTTGTTGTTGCTGATGGTGGGATGGATGAGATTGGGATTGCTGATACTGGTGGTGTTGGCTCCCCCTCAGTGTGAGAAGGAGTCTCTTCAGCAGCTCTCTCCCCCTCAACTGTTGCCGTAGCGCCAGTGAGGGCAAGAGTTGTTTGTGACACTGAGGGAGAAGGAGAAGCTTGACCTTTGAAGGCTAGGTAGATCTTCGAGACCATGGACTTAATGTCTAATGTATCTTGTTAAAGACCTGTGACCTTGTCAGCAAGATTGGCCTGAGATAGTTCTAGCGCTGTCATTCTAGGCCCGAGATTCCAGGCCATAGAAGATGATGATTTAGCCAGGTCAGTAACTCAGGGTGGATTCAAGAGACTGTACTAAAGAATGAAGACCCTGAACATTAACAGAGTTGAGCATGGTGATCAGTTCAGTAAGACTGGAGGAATTCTTTATATAGACCTCAAAGAGCCTTGAGCACTTTGGAGTCGAGTGATGGGTCTTCTTTAATGATTCCCCGAGTTCATCCGACTTTCGTGAGTATCTGAAGAATTTGAGAAACTTACGCAAATTGTCATCCAAGATGTGTAGGTTATCATACATGAAGTCCCCTGTTCATCGGTGTTGGCATTGGTAGCAAGTACTTCAGCTTTTAGATCAAAGATAACTTCAAGTGCTTCAAGATGGTGATCCCGAGTATCAAGAACCCTAGAGTATAGTGATAAGGTTTTAAAAGGTACCATTTTGAGGGTCGTTTAAGTCCTTATTTGATCACTTTGTATCCGTTATTGCTTAATATCGTTCCTTTTCACTTTTTAGGTCTCGTGAAGGCAAAATCTTTGGAATGGCACTTATTTGGACGAAAAGGCGCGAATATATGAAGAAAATGGCCAAAGTCGAAATCGACACTCACATCGCCGAATGTAGAAGCACGTCGGAGTTCTATGTGCGGCGCCGTCGGAGATTATTGTGTGGTCGAACTCAAAACTCGTGTTTTCAAGAGGCGGCGTCTAGTTGTGAAAGAGTAGGCCGTCGCTACTCGGACGGCCTAGATGCGATCCGACGACGCCGGAAAGTCAAGAGGACGGCGTCACGGACATAAGGTGACGCCGTCGCAAGGTTAACGTGGCCAAGACGAAACCCAATGGCGGCGACACGGCGGCGTCACTAAACATAAGGTGACGCCGTCGCAATTGTAATCTTATATATAGAATCCGAATTTTTCGGTCTTTGTGTGGAGAGTCTTTGGGTAAAACCTAAAACCGAACCTAAGGTGTCTTGTACAATATTTTAGGGTTTTAATCCTATCTTACACCAAGATAAGTCTTTGCTTCATTAATTCAATTATGTCTTTGATTATTTGTGTGTATGCTTGCATGTTCTCCATGTCCGGCTAATTTATTTGTGTGTTTGCTTAGGAAGTATGAAACTTAATTATTGAATATTGATTGGTTGTTTCTTATCTTAGTTGATTAATGATCTAGTAATGCGATAGGTCATTCGTTGTGTACTTAATGCTTGATTCATCTTTGTGAACCTTAGAGTATGATTACCGAGTGATTGTAGGCTAAAACATCCGAAGAGTGCCTTAGAGTAGAGTCTATAATCTCGTGGATTTGTAGACAAGACCCTTTGGTAAGTTCAAAGAGTTGGGAGAAACGCATACCCTACAACTTTAGAAACACAACGCAACTAGGAATAAGACGTGACACTCAACCATCAATAGGAGACAATTAAGGAGTAATACAAACTAAGTAAACACATCTTTAAACTATCATACGAGCACACATTAATTAGACATAGACTCCCACAACCTTAGTTTAGATAATTAGATAATAGTAGAGTAATCGGTGAAATACCAACCCCCAAATCCAATACCCGAGATTCGTACCTTTCCATTTTCATAAAATATAAAAGATAAAAATAATCTTCCTCAACCTTAACCTTAGCGTAGTAACTCCCTACTAGCATTCCTATTCCCCTGAGAACGATATCAATACCCGTGGCTTACCCTAATTACTACACTACAACGATTAGGTTCATCGCTAGGGTGTTATAAAACTTGCTCGAAGAAAAGGAAGTTTCCTTGACCCCGAACACGCGTGTGGCGTTATCAAGTTTTAGGCGCCGCTGCCGGGAATAGAATAGCTAGTTAGTAGTCCACCTCGTTTAGGTTTCTTTGCTTGATTCCTATCAAGTAAACTTTTTCTCATTTTAGATTTCTCTTAGTCTATCCCCTTCTTCGTGACCCCGTTCGTAAAACCATCGTTAACCATGATCCGTATTTTCATCGAAGATTCTTTACTTTACCGCTCCCAATCCCGAGATTGAGAACGCAATCCCACAAAACCCTTCACCCACCCACCATTTTGGTAATCACCTAGAGCATAATGAGATGAATTGGCAACAACAAAGTCCTTTCTATTACTCACGATTCGATGAGGAATTTGATTATGATGCGGCACTTGATAGCGGGAGGTCATTAATGAAGGAGTTAGTTCGAAATTAAGGAAGACCCATCCCAATGTTTTGACCCTAGGTGCGGATTGAGAAAGATGGCCCTTTAATATGCAATTCCTTGCAAAATAGGACTAGAAGGGTTCGATGCTTATTTGAATTCATTCTTACCTATAAACTTAATTTCAAGGGACCTATACAACAAAATCAAGGTCAAAGAGTTAACTTATCAAGGGAACAATGTTGTTGAAGCAGTCATTTATTTGCATGTGTTTGTCGGAAGTTTTACTTATTTGGTAGAGTTCATGGTCTTAGAAGACTTAGGAGAATTTATAGATAAGGACCTCACTCAAATAATTTTTGGGAAACCTTTCAAGAAATTGACTAGGTTGAATGAACGGATGATTGATGGTCTAATTACATTCTCGATGAAGTGAAGATTTTATCTACCATATGCCACGCGCTCATCCCAGGTTTAAACATAAGGACATCGAGGTTTGTAATAGAATGACCCCTATTCCATTGCTTAGTGAAAGGGATAAGCAGAACGGGCTTAGGTACCCACATGAGAAAACAGAGCAGTATTACAAAAAATGCTTTGAATTAGGAGATGATTACAAAAAGAATGAAAGAGCGTTAGAATGGCTTAAGTATGAGCAAGAGAGGGATGATGAGAAAACGTAGGATCACGACTACGAGTCTAGCTACAAGACTCTTAAATAAAGAAAAGCGCTTCGTGGGAGGCAACCCATGCTTAATTGTTTGCTTGTTAGTGTCATATATCTTTTATTAATTGTTTATCCTCATGTTTAAATTTGTAAAATGCTTTATTTTGTTTTTAACCGTCTTAATTACATATAAAGGTATTTTACATAAGGGATAAGTGTAGGGAGGATTACACACGTTTCAAAAGAAACGTAAACATGAGAATAACAATTAAATAAAAGATATATATGTTTGTTTGTTCGAGTCAAATGCTTGTATCGAGTCATAATGGATGTTTTTGCGAAATTTTTTCCAGATCTAAAGATGTAAATTTTCGAAATTTTTCGAGAAAATCGCACCGCTTTTTGTCGGGATAACTTTGACGGCGCCAGATTGCAAACGCACGCGCCAGAAGGAGTAAAATATCGATTACTTTTTCTCGTTTTCGAGCTACTTATAAATTTTGGAATTTTCGTGTCTTAATTTTCTTAGAAATTTGTAAACATTCATTCCACAAGCATTATATCCTAGTTTAAATCGAGTCTTATATATATTATTACCGCCGATTTTACGAAGGTTTCGTTTGTTTTCTTCAAGTGTGCGGGTTTAGTTTGTCAAGAAGAAGTTACATAAGATTGGAAGGAGCTTTTCACGCAATAATTCTTCTTGAAAAGAATTTAACCACCACTTCACACACGGATCCTACCGAGCTAATCGAGGGAGTATTAGTTTCTTCGTTTTAATTACCTTCTTTTATCATAACTTTGATACTTTCGGGAACATTGGGACAATGTTCGGTTTAAGTGTAGGGAGGAAAATAAAACGGAACTTTGAAACTATGCTTATCCTTGACTATTTGCTTTGTCCAATTGTGATTGTGTAATAAACCATGAGAAATGTCGGTTAGGGTAATTTTGGCACCAAATTTAAATTTTTCATGACATGTAGGAGTGGGCCATTAGTCTTAACAAAAGCGTCTCATGGATAGGAAGTTATATGACTAGCACAAAACCCTTACCACCCAAATTCCACCCAAAATGTGAGGATCGCCCTTAGATTAGTAGGAATTAAAAGCATTCATCTTTAATGCTTAGAGTGTGAACCGGTAGTATATTAGATTCTAGAACTTGTTTTGTGATGCATTCGAGATCATAGAGTGAGGCTACACTTGTGTAGTTAGGAATAACTAAATGATAAGAGGCATTAGGATAACCCTTGTTTGATACACCGTAATATAATTACTTCTTCCACATCGGTTGAGTAATTCCCCACACCCTTTGCGTTGTACTCATCTTTAGTACACGATACCCCTAGTTAACCCCTCGAGCCTATCCTTTTCGCGGTTCTCGTGATATTTCGGTTTTCGAAATATCAATGAAAACATTGTTTACACCCCACCCCAAATATACACCCAAATCGCCTTTAGCCTACCCCTTATGCACTCACTTTTAGTGCAAATATTTGTTATCACCCTAAACCCTTAGTTCAATTATCTAGTTGCTTGCATAAGTTGCTAAGTCGAGTCATATCCTTTGTATCTGATTTTGGGATGATTGGGATTCATGGGAAAAGTTAAAGTTTATGAAATGACGGGAAGGAGCGTTAAATTCAAATTCCTTTGTTTACATAATAATGTACCCCAAGTGTTTTGATCTTTTCGATTCGGGTCAAATTAGTGTTAGAATAATAAAAACTCAAGTGTAGGGATGTGCTGTAAATCCCTAGTATTTTGATGTTATCGTAGAGGATGGTAGAGTAAAAGTGTATGAAAAAAAAAAAAAAAAAATCGAAAAAAAATAGAAAAGAGAAAAGAAAAAATAGAGTGATAAAAAAAAAAAAAAAAAAAAATACGGGCTACCATCCTACATCTATCTTTTAATTTATGTTTGTTTATTTCAGTTATCTAGAGTTTAGAGTGTCGAGTCTTGGCTTAGCAACGCCATTCTTCATATGCAGTTAACATAAAGATTTTTGACTTACCACCACTAAATAGCCTATCCCACCAAACCCTTATTTCCCTACCGTAAGCCTAACATTACAACCCTTTAAAAGACCTCTTTGATAGTCTTTCCTAGGTGCTTACGCCAAAGCGATGGAGGTTTGATCTATTCTCAAGCCTATGGTAATCTATGTACTAGGACCGGTTAATGAGTGTTTATCTTCCATTTCCTATATTGTTATATTTCATTTATACACGAGAGAGATGTGAGTATCCAAACACCCCATGTGAGGTGCTAGTATGTAATTCCGTGCTTGTTATGACTTTTAAGGGGCTTATATGTGTTGTGGACCGTTTTGAATTAATCTTTGAATGACCCCTAACTTATAAATTAATTGGCTAAAAGCACATTTGCTTGAGGACAAGCAAATAACAAGTGTAGGGATATTTGATAAGGTTTTAAAAGGTACCATTTTGAGGGTCGTTTAAGTCCTTATTTGATCACTTTGTATCCGTTATTGCTTAATATCGTTCCTTTTCACTTTTAGGTCTCGTGAAGGCAAAATGTCGGAATGGCACTTATTTGGACGAAAAGGCGCGAATATATGAAGAAAATGGCCAAAGTCGAAATCGACACTCACGATCGGCGAATGTAGAAGCGGCGGCGTCGGGTTCTATGTGCGGCGCCGTCGGAGAATTATTGTGATGGTCGGAACTCAAAACTCGTGTTTTCAAGAGACGGCGTCTAGTTGTGAAAGAGTAGGCCGTCGCTACTCGGCACGGCCTAGATGCGATCGAGACGACGTCCGTCGAAGAGGACGGCGCCACGGACATAAGGTGACGCCGTCGCAAGGTTAACGTGGCCAAGACGAAACCCTAATGCGGCGACACGGCGTCACTAAACATAAGGTGGCCGTCGCAATTGTAATCTTATATATAGAATCCAATTTTCGGTCTTTGTGTGGAGAGTCTTTGGAGTAAAACCTAAAACCGAACCTAAGGTGTCTTGTACAAGATTTTAGGGTTTTAACCCTATCTTACACCAAGATAAGTCTTTGCTTCATTAATTCAATTATGTCTTTGATTATTTGTGTGTATGCTTGCATGTTCTCCATGTCCGCTAATTTATTTGTGTGTTTGCTTAGGAAGTATGAAACTTAATTATTGAATATTGATTGGTTGTTTCTTATCTTAGTTGATTAATGATCTAGTAATGCGATAGGTCATTCGTTGTGTACTTAATGCTTGATTCATCTTTGTGAACCTTAGAGTATGATTACCGAGTGATTGTAGGCTAAAACATCCGAAGAGTGCCTTAGAGTAGAGTCTATAATCTCTCGTGGATTTGTAGACAAGACCCTTTGGTAAGTTCAAAGAGTTAGGGAGAAACGCACCCTACAACTTTAGAAACACAACGCAACTAGGAATAAGACGTGACACTCAACCATCAATAGGAGACAATTAAGGAGTAATACAAACTAAGTAAACACATCTTTAAACTATCATACGAGCACACATTAATTAGACATAGACTCCCACAACCTTAGTTTAGATAATTAGATAATAGTAGAGTAATCGGTAGAAATACCAACCCCCAAATCCAATACCGAGATTCGTACCTTTCCATTTTCATAAAATATAAAAGATAAAAATAATCTTCCTCAACCTTAACCTTAGCGTAGTAACTCCTACTAGCATTCCTATTCCCCAGAGAACGATATCAATACCCGTGGCTTACCCTAATTACTACACTACAACGATTAGGTTCATTGCCTAGGGTGTTATAAAACTTGCTCGAAGAAAAGGAAGTTTCCTTGACCCCGAGCAGCGCGTGTAGCGTTATCATATAGTCTCCTTGTATTCCTTTTAGCCACATGACAAGTTGTCTTTCGATAAGTGGAAGAGTGTTGTCATATTGCTTCCATTCATCAGATGTTGAAGAGTCGGAGGAAGCGGAGGTTATCATCTTCATGAAAGGGTGACTCCTCGGGCTTTTGGATCGGTGAGGTTCTTGTTCTTGTTGAACCTCGATCCATTTCTTCTCGGTGAGAAAGGATTTCATCTTCACTATCGATGAGCTCTTCATCGAGAAAAGAGTATTTCATTAACCTCGACAGCGAAGCAAACCATTGGTGGTGATGGGTTCCGTGTCGGTGGTGGTTTTGTCCTACGAGTCTTTGTCCCCTGACCCCTCGAAACTAATGGGTTTTCGGTGCCTTGCCGGAGTCGAGATTGGTTGTGAGTTCCGTATCGGTGGGTTGTTTCTTTCCCTCAGTAATTGTCCCTCTGTGCTCCTTCAAGCAATTGGTGGGTGTTCAGTGCCATCCTTAGAAGCGGTGGCGGTGATATCCCTATCGATGGGTTGTTTGTTTCCCCGAGTCTTTGGGATCATTCGTTTTGCCCTCGACAAAACCGTGGTTTGCGAATGTCCTCCTCGGTGAGTGGAAGCGCCCCTACCAGTAGGTTGTTTGTTTCCCTACGGATCTTGGGGAGTAGTTTGTGGGACCAAGGGCACTGACTGTGATGTATCAGTGTCCTTCGATGTCACTGGGGTGGATGTTGCTTGGTCTCCCTTGGGTGGCATATCAGTCTTGGGCTTTCTTTGCCTTTTAGGCTATGTTCCAAAAGCCTCAAGGCCCTGAGACTTGGGTTTGGTTTTAGCTCGAGTCTGAGACTTACCCTTTCTCTTTTTGGGAGCAGGGTTTAGAGACATTGAGTCCCTCTAGTTGTTTACAACAACCATATGGGCCGTCAATTCAATATCAGTGACAAGGGATGGGTCTCTTTGAAAATTTGAGGGGCTCAGGATTGCAGGTAAAGCGCAATATTTGTATTCCTGAGGATAATTGCAACCACGTAACACTTTCAAAGCACATGAGACAAACCTAGGGTATGAAACATATTTCGCCTAGTTTTGCTCGAGAGCTTGGTTACGAGATCACGTAAATGATCTCCCTATGTCAATGATGAGTCCCTGTCATCAAGCTATATGTCATCATCAACCGAATAGAGTTAACTTGTTCGTGGATGAGTGGTTCCCACGAGAACACAGAATCACAAAGTGAACAGCTCTTCCAAGCCATGGGAAAAGAGTTCTTGGTGACTGGGTTCTGTCCAAAATTTTGGATCTAAAACAATTTTGCCTAACTCACTATAACATGCAGGCCGGGTCGGGGTGAAGCAACATATTGTCCCGGATTATAGTCTAGCCCTATTGATGTATAAAAAGTTTTATAGTCCAGGGTGACTGATTGTTCCTCGTTTAAAATAGTAAACTTGATGAGAAACTCCATGAGTGGTCGAAGGTCTTATTAGTTTCCCATATTAGTAACACAAGCATCAATATAAGAAATAGAGAAGAGATAGATCGGTTGAACACACTAACACACACGAATACAATATAAGAAAGGTTATGCGTTGGAGTGATATTAGAAATGAACAACCAACCTTCAATAGAAGGTTTACAAGAGGTATTTATAGGGCAAGGAGCTAGGGCAACACATCTAGACTCCTTCCCTTCTTATGGGCTTGGGCCAAGGCATATGGGCCTTCTACATAAGCCTTAGCTTAATAACAAACATAAAGGCCATATTAAGCTAACTATTACATATGAATCACTAACACTTGAATAAAGGTTTAGAAGTGATTCCAACAATCTCCCCAAGTGTTGGTGATGAATGAAAGAGTAATAAGCGTTGTAGGTGCGAGATGTAATAGTAGCTTTGGCGTCTTCCGACATTCTTCTTTCTTGTGAGAAGAAATGTCTTGATTCGAACAATCTCCCGTAGTAGAAATTGTTTCCTTTGAGCAGTTCTGCTTTGGCGTCATCATTTTCTTTGTTCTTTGATCTTTGTTCTTTGTGATGATAGTGATAGTATGTTGTTGTTATGATCGCATCAGTGCCTTCGTTGCTCCGGTGTCTCACGTCTTTCTCCAACATGCCGACATGCTCTTTAACGTTGGATTATAGTATGATGAAGTTCTCTTAGTCTTTAAACTTTGTAGATTCTTTGATGACGAAGAATCATTCGACTTTTGTGTTGCCTTTTGAGAGAACTTGCATTAGTGATGATGTTGGTATGAGCATGTGAAGAATCAGCACGATCGATCCGCCTCCGAGCTTCCATAAGAAGAAAACATACACACGGTTAGTAATAAGCGGATTCCGCACTTACAAGTTTGAATTTTGAGGTGTTAACATCATAGTGTGAAAACACATCTCTAATTCTCACAAAGGCCGTTCTGAACCGGAGTCCCACAAGTGAGATAACACGATGTGCAAGTACACCTCTGATTCGGATGAGTCGTGAGGTATACGAAGCATCACCTCACGATTGTAGACCGTTTGAGACACACTAAGCGTAATCCATGGGAGTTACCAAGTGACTGCTTTGGAGGCTGTTAGATGTTGACCCTGGCGGAGTTTCCATTCAATCATTGAGGATCACATATGTGAACCTCTCATAAATGTTCTCGACAGATTGCTAAGATACGTGAAGGACATGATAATATATCACTTGCGTTCTTATTGTTGAGCGACAAGCGATGAATTGTCAAGTGTACCTAAGAGATCTTTTGATGAATCTCGTGGCTCTAGACTCAATAGTGCACTTTGGTTTTCTGGCGGAGACTAGGGAGAGGTCTCCTTCTTCAATACCGGCAATCTCTAAGAAAGCCGATAGTTTACGTAGGGTTCCCTCATGAGAATGAAACAAGCTTACATTGGGAGAAACTTGAGTGGCTAAGAAGGTTTAGTGCATGCATCACTGGGTCCATGACGACTTTTATCTTCAATACGGTGTCATCTAGTGACGACCAAGAGTATATGAATTGAACCCGGTTGTGCGCCCTAAGTTGAATAAACGGAGGGCTATTTCTTTTCACCCTTTTATTTGCATTTCCTTTTAATTCTTCAACTCTTTCTTTCTCCGATTCTCATTTTCTCCTTTTTATAATCATACCTAAGGACTTCTAAGTACTAACTATTTGTAATGTCCTTGGGTAGATCCCTCCGGCTCTGGCGGATCATAAGACAGTTATTCTAACCTTAGTCACCTTATAACCCATGACTAACCTATGTTGCCATAAAACCATTTTCTTGAAAATCTCTCAAAGTGTTTGTGAATGAAAACATTTTGTACCTTTGTGAGAGTTTTATCTTTATGCGAAATACTCCCCTCCACACGTGCTTAAGTGTTTAGGCGGAAATCTGCGGTGAGAGTAGGCAGCGCTTTTGAATTGATCGACTCAAGATAGACAGTCCCCTGTGAGACACGGTTACGTTGCATGGTTAAAGAGATACATTGTCAGCTTTTGGGTGACAACTAGCTCTAATAACTACCTTGAAGGTGTGGACAAACCTCGAAAGGTTGTCAAACCCGTCAAAGTTCATGTCTACCAAGAGTTTCTCGAATGGTACATTCTACTCAGACAAGTCCTTTGCGAGACACGTTTACATCACTAGCGAACTAGCTTGAAATTATTACCCGTCCCGGATAAGTTTTCGAGTTACTAACTTTTAAGATCTCGTCAATTCATTGGTTAAGTCTGTAGTACAATGATTATTTGCAGTTTCACAACATATTTCTTATCACATTAATTTTCTGCCCCTAAAAAATGGCATATAAATATGTTATTTTTGATGAAATGTTGAGAATAAATATGACCATTTTGAGTTCTGAGGGAAGATTACACGAAGAACAATTTGTGAACAAAGTTTTTAATCAAATACTCCCCCTCAACAAGTGATATTAACGGTTGAGGTTTTGAAAAACATAAGGGGAAGTACTTGTTCTTTTGAGCAAAACCTTTGAAAAGTGAAAGGTTTGATAAGTTTTACTCAAAATTAAGAAGCTTTTGCTCCTTTTATAAGGATTGTGCCACTGAAGCGTACCATAGGGTCCTTTCATTACAAGAACGGGTTGTACACTGTTATGTGTGCACAAGCCATTGTCTTTAAATAATCACATATCCAAATCAATATAGATAATGAAACAATTTAAGGGTACCGGGAAGTCCAAAGAATATTTCCGGGAATGCGAGCAGGCGTTGATAGCACGTGAGTGAAATCTGGGACGACCACCCACGAAGCTATCTAAAGTTACGAGGCGGTCCCTTCAGCAACCTTTCATCGATCCGAGTGATGATCCTCTTAACATCCCGTCTTTCCGAGAATTCCATCACTTTGGAGACCCAATACCTTCATGTATCGCCTTCAACCTATAAGCCAAGCCGTCCCGACCTTCTTGGTGTGTGATCCCTAAACTTATGAAGATCTCTACACGCCATCAGCGGTTGCGTTGTAGTTCACTACGATAAACTACTCCGAATGGTTTCTTGACGAGATTGTGGAAGTCGGTTGATGTCAAGAAGTTCTAGCCGAGGTCCAGTGAGGTTGACACGAGTCGATATGATTCAACATCAAGTTGTAAATCTTCTACACGCCTCTGGATCACTATGCTTCGATGAAGATGAGCAAGGACTTGATGTATTCACGTTGAATTTCGATCGAGAATTATCTCATTCTTCCCCGTACCTTGGCAAGATCTGATCTTCAATGTCGTTCGAGACAAGTTCGAAAGTCCGCTTCACGTAATTCATAGTCCTTTCGTCTTGTCTTTTGACAACGATAGTCTTGAGGAAGGTGTATTCCCATTTAGACGAAGAGTGACATTTAAAAGCAACGATCCATTTATCATTGTACACTTCATGTTGAGACTTTTGAACTGGCGACTTTTGTAGTAGATTCATCGGCGTTCCGACGATCGTTGAATCCGTACATTGCATCAATGTCATACCGTTCCACGCTGTTGGAAAACATGTGGGTAGCCTTTTCTTCGATGGCTATGCAGTTGGAGTATATGGCTTTCGGGAACGGAAGTGTAAGTGATGTAGCGTATTTCTTTGAACCATCACTACCGTGTAGAAGAAATTCCAAATCATTTTTGAAGAAATAGTGGAATGGGATCTTAGGTTGATCTGGTTGGCCAATCGTTGGTAGAGGTTTAGACCAATCGGTATAGTATGGAGCCTTGTCTCTTCTGGTGAAGTCGATGTTTGCTTCATGGTTGAGCCAATCAATGTTGTTAGACATGGCTCATGCTATGTTTTCAAGGTGATATTCAACTTCAATAGCACTTTCCGAAATGTCTTTGAGTAGTTGAAAGGCTTCATTCTTGATTCGTTTCAACTCGATTTCGTCATCTTCTTCACTCGGAACTTTTCTTGCAAGCAACTTATCATGCTCCAACGTCGACCTTCTACCATATCCGGATCATCGGTTAGGCGGGAGTAGCATCAACAAGTGTGGAGAACCAATCATACTCGGTGTCATCTTCGTCTAGCCATGAGACGACATCACCTTTAGCGTCTTCTTCTTTTCTTTGGCCTTGATGAGGATGATGGTTTCTTTGTTGAAGCGGGAGAGGTGGGTTGTTGTTGGGGCTCGGGGACTTCTCATCTTCACCACTAGTATACTCAAGTGATCACCGGTTTTCTCTGTCTGGGTGGTAACTCGAGTCCCGAGGTTTGTCGGTAGAAGAGCGTGGAGGAGATCGTTGTTGAGATGGAGTCTGTGGAGTGGAGGTGGCATGGAGGATGATTCTCCAGACTTCTTTGAACGCTTAGGTTCGTTATCTTTATCCTTATCCTTATCTTCATCATCTCTTGGACGTTTAGGCCTTTGAGCTTCTTCTCGCATCTTGATTTGAGTTGGTATTCCAAAGAATGCTTCAAACAATTTACCTTCGTAAAGTAAATGTTGCGCATCGTTTAGACTTTAGACATTTGAGTTACCCACTGAAACCAATTCAAAGATCGGAGAACACTATAGGATCGATGAGGGTTGATTGTTACGGTCATAGGTGTTGATCTTATAGTTTCCTTGGCCAAATGCATCAGATTTGGATAGAGTTGTCTGTTGAACATCTCTCTTGTCACGCAAGGAATGGTGTCTAGTAGGAACTTTTGAGTATAGCCCCTAATCATTTCGTTCAGTTCCCCTTGGACATCACGTTGCATGAACTTCTGAGTATACTCTCTTTCATTTGACATCTTGTCTATCTCGTCATGAAGATGTTTGATGTTGTCGTGAGTATATCTAACTTTTTATTGGTCACATCTTTCTTCCCGACACCTTGATGCCTTTAACAATCCTTGTCTTGCCCGAGATATCCAAGAGTCGGTTGGTTTCTTCACATTTGGATGTGGATCCGGTTGTTCCTTTGGATGGTGGGGGTGAAGAGTGAGAAGGCAATTTGATGATGAGGAGTCGTGAGGTGATTCGGGGTCCTTAGGAGGTTCGAAGTTTCCTCCTTAGAGCGAGTAGGACTATTAAGAAGACAATCATTATAATTCACTTCGTCATCTTGTCAGTTAGCCTTTACTTGACTGAATCCGGGCCTCTTCATCTGCTTTGGCTTGAGCTGCGACCTCTCCATCTCTTTTCTTTCTCGGACTTTTCCTTTTCGGTTCCTCAAAGTCATAATCAATAGAATCCTCCAGCGCTTTTGTTGTTACTCAAGAGTGGTGGCACAGTTCCCTTATTGGGTTGATTAACCGCATCGGGAATTGGTGTAGATTGGACACCACCACTTGACCCTCCGGCCACGCATTTGTTGTTTGTTCGAACTCTTTTGCGTGTTGGAGTCTTATGATTTTGAACTTCTTCCCGTAGTCGATATCTAGTGGCTCTTCATCGAGCTTTCTTCTTCATGCTCAAATCTGGAGTTTTCCCTTTGCCTTGGTCGCCTTTTGGACCGGGAGGTTTAGCCTCTTGTTTGAGTGTCGCCGATTGCGACTTTAGAGTAGGTGACCTCTTCGTCGATTCGGTTTCCTCGAGCTTTTATCCACTAGCTTTCTTTGCGGTTCGACTTGGGAATGGGAATAGGAACAACTTCCTTAGAGGAATTGTCCTTTTGAGTGGAGGTTTCCTCTTAGGGAACTTTCTTTGACTCTCGGTGCTTGTAACACTTCTTGCACTTGCCTCTTACGGTTTTCCTTGTAGGTGTACCAATGGACTTTTCATCGAGAAAACCTACTTTGCCTTCTTCAACTGCCGCGGATATCGTTTATACGAGTACGGTTGTTTGATATCATCGGTTATAAGGTGATCCGCAAAGACCTTGCACCTTGTTTCTTTGTTGTAGAGTCCTTAATCGGCGAGAGTATGGGCTCATACAACATGGAGTGTGTTTGGGGTCATCGAGTCTCGAGGAATATCGAGATTATACCCTAGAGCTCGTTGGATCAACGATTTGGTATATCGATATACGAATTTTGGTGCCAATCATTTTAAGGAAAGTCATCATATCGTCCCATATCAGAGCTTCAACTTCTATGTCTTTCTTGTTCACCAAAGCCCAAAATATTTGTAGTTCCATGAGCTTGGGATTCTCATAACCACTATCACGTCCAGAAACGGATTTGGTGATCATAATGTAGAGGGTTCTCCATGGCTGGGGAATGTTCTTGAGATCAACATATGAATGCTTTGTAACTACCCCGGTAGCTTCGTCATAGCCAATGTCGATCATGAACTGGAGAACTACCTCTTCAGTTGGAGTGGCATTGTATTCAGTAAGTTCGATGACCGGAATGAGAAGAATAGCCCTCAAATCTCTTTGGTGTGATGGTAACTTGTTTGTCATTGAGCCACCGCCACATCGTTTTGACCTTTGATCTTCGTATTGTATGCCGGTGGTGTATGTAGACCTCCGATGCAAGCGAGGTGGTGAGCATGTTCGATAGGGGTGAGTCCTCAGAATATCCACTGCAATTTCACATGAAGATTCTGAGCAGAAGAAGTTCTCAAAATCAACTATGAGGTTATTCTTTCCGATCTTCATTGAAAAACCATTCGGGAAGATATCAGCAACGGTGAGAACATTTGGTGCATCCACATTCTGCATTTGAGCATCCATGTCGTGATCTAAAAGATATTTAGCCAAAAGAACCAACATATCGAAAGACATTACGTTAGTCAACAAATGGTTTTATTGTCTAATTATTGAATGTGATATGTCGATGATTGTTACGAGTCCAATGTCACTTGTTTGTCCAATAGTCCAAAGACGTCGTGATAAGTTTCGTGAGTTGATTAACTTTAAGTTTTAAAGTCCATGTTTTCACTTATTTTTTTTCACAACTTATTAAACTTTTAAGTTAATTAGTGACATTATGGTTTCGTGGCGTTATTATTTATTTATTTACAAGTTTGCACGCGTAACAATTCATAATTAAGGTTAAAACTAGACTTAGGCGTAGAAATGGCAAGCTTATGCGTAAACAGGAGTGGTATACGCGTAAACATAAGCTTATGCGTAGGTTCTTGACTTCTGGCGTGGAAAAGAGGGCCTTATCGTAGAGCTTACAGCGTAAGTGTATAAGGAACCTTATGCGTAAGGCTTACTCGTAAGAGTCAACCTTATGCGTGGGAGTTCTTGTTTACGCATATCCTTCACGGGATCACGCGTAGTCCCCAATGTAGAACCTTACGCGTGCACGTTACGCGTGCGATTTCTCTTACGATAACATGCTACAGCGTAAGGTGATCCTTATCGTAGATTGCAAGTAACCTTGATTACGAATTTTCAAGCGTAGAAAAACGAAATAAATTCATCTTAGCATCAACATTAACATCTTCATTCAATTCCTTTGATTTGAGCATGTAAACTTATTAAGACAATTGTCGAAGAACATACTTTATCGTAAGACTTAAAACCCTAAGGCTCAATTTTTACGTGTAAGTTATCTAGCCATAGGAATTGCACCAAAATGATTACGGGATGTCTAGGAAGCCTATTGAGTTGTTCTATCCATGTTTTAATATCAAACTCTAAGCGAATAAAAATACCCAAATTACAAGAACATAAACCCTAATTCTTAATAAACTAGCAATTAATATTACTGGGTTGATTCTGAGCCTAGATATGATCAATTCAACATGAACAAAACCTCATTCAACTACCTATTCAACTAGAAACACTCTCATATGAAAATACCCAATTTCACGCATAAACCTTATTTTTCAAATTCAATCAATTCGTGTATCTGGGTGTGTTTTAATGATAGAAATGGAATCATTGATGTTAGAGAAATGTTTTGACACACTCATTTTAACCATAAACACACAAACTTGATTGTGTGTTCATACGCTTATGCGTAGAACACAAAATCAATCCTAGATAAAAATCTAGCCGTTAGATTTCAAAACGATTTAAAACCATTGCTTAGAAAGTTACAAGGAATGATTTTCCACTTACAAATTGATGATCAAACAGACGGATTTGATGGTTGATTTTTATGCGTAGGATTAAGGTGGTTAGGATATTAAATGTTGTAATAAATGTATTTTTGAAAGTTAGGTGAGGTGTTTTAGTAAAAAAATACTTTGATCTTTTGACATATTTAGTCCCTGCACCTTTTCCATTTACATCCATTGTCCATAACTTCCGTTTTGGTTACCAAACGAATGATATTTTTGAAAAGAAACTTGTGACGACTCCCCTCGACTTAAGAAATAATGAAATTTTATAAATTTTAGTCCAGGAGTGTCGATGAAACCGTAAATGTGACCACCATTCTTAAAGAAACAACCATGATAAGGTAACATGCAAGTACAAGGTTTTATGAGACCGTAAAATATTTGAATTCTCCCCCTCAACACTTGATCGTAAAAATACTGAATTTTGAAAGATAAGAGTGTTGGCGGAAGATTTGTACTTGCCATGTTAAAAGAGATATAGATAGAAGAATATTTTTGTTGTTTTATTCGATTTTATATTTTTGTATTTTGTTTTTGAAAAATATTTACAAAATAAGTTTTGGTGTTTCACCGGTTTTAAGAATGTTTTAAGAGTTCATCGAGTTCCTCTTGAGTCAAACACCGCATACCAATCCGGTGGACCAACTCATTAAACCTAGCGGGAGCTAAGGCTTTGGTGAGAAGATCGCTTGGTGGTATTCATTACCCACAAAGTATAATTCAACTGTACCTGTTCCACGTGGTCCTTGATGAAATGATATCGAAGATCGATGTGCTTTGATTTGAATGTTGTCTTGAGTTGCGAGATCGCAATAGCACTCCGATTGTCGCGATTACATCGATTTTGTCAAACACGTAACCATAGTCTTTGAGTTGTGTTCTCATCCAAATGACTTGAGCACAACACGCCGACATGGCTACATATTACGCTTGTTGAGGAGGCGATGTACAATCCTCGCTTCTTCGATTGCCATGACACCGGTTTATCACCAAGAAATTGTAATGCTCTGAAGTACTTTTCCGTGAATCTAAGCATCCTGCGTGGTCGTGTCTGAAAAAGCTATTAGTTCAAAACCGAATCCTTTGGATACGGATCCCCAAATTAATGGTTCCCTTGATGTATCGAGGATTCTTTTAGCCTCGAGAGGTGGGTTTCGATTGGTCTCGATCGATAACGGAGCAAAGATATCTGGCAAAAACAATGTCGGGCCTGCTAGTTATTAGATACATGAGAGACCTAATGATCTGCGGTATTTGGTAGGGTCCACCAATTTCCCATGTAAATCGTCTAGCTTCTTGGTATGAGCCATTGGTATGGCATAGGTGTCCTGATTTTGCATTCCAAATTTGTTTAACAGTTCAAGGGCATATTTGGGACCGACTCAAGAAAATACCACGGGGTGATTAATGAACTGCGGTCCTAGAAAGAGCGTAAGTTCACCCATCATTGACATTTCAAAATGTTTCTTCACTAGTTTTGCAAAAGCGATTGAGTACTTTTATGTGTTGACCCAAAATGATGTCGCCCACGTAAATTTGAACAATTAAGATATGTGCCCGTGATATTGTATGAAAAGAGTTTGGTCGACCGAACCTTTGGTGAAATTATTGGCAATGAGGAAAGATGATAACTTATCGTACCACGCTGAGGAGATTGTTTGAGTCGTCTGAGCTTTGTTCGGTTTGTAGACATGGTTAGGGAACTCGGGATCAACGAATCCTTACATTTGGTGTCATAAACCGTTTCTTCAGGTTGCCCATTCGAAAGCGCTTTGGCGTCCATTTGAAAGACCGTTATATTCATATGAGCCATGACGATAGAAAGATCGAGCGACTTCAAGGCGAGCAACCTGGATCGAATGATTCTTCAAAGTCAATACCCTCTTCCCGTCTATAACCCTTAGCCACCAGACGTGACTTGTTTCGATTCGTTCCTTGACATCAATTTGTTCTTCCAAATCCATTTGAGACCAATGACGTAGACCCATGTTGGTCTTTCAACGATTCCCATACTTCAAGACGTTTGAATTGGTTGAGTTCTTCTTGCATGGATTCAATCCATTGTCTTTTGTCATTCGTCTTTAATGTTTTTAGGCTCGATTGGTGAGAGCGGAGTGCATAAATGCAATGTTCACCATCTGTGTGAAGACGTTGTCTCGTAATGACTGGTTGATTCGGGTTGCCAATAATATTCTCTAGAGGATGATCTTTTGTCCAATGATGTGTAGAGGGTTGATGTTGGTATACATTGTGTAGATTTTGAGGATTCAAATGGCTTGTAGATGATTTCGCAACATCAGGTGCAGCAGTTTCATTAGAAAACGGGTTAAAGAACGTATTTGGATCAAAATCTGCAGGTGGGGTACTTCATTAAGAACATCATCAGCTGGTTCAGTGTCGTTGGAAGCAGTTTGTTCAAGCATTGTTGTAGAGTCAATCGGTGGTGCTTCTTCAATGATAGTTGTTGTAGCAGTGTATCGGTATAAGAGTATGATTAGGTTGAGCAACGGAATCCGGATACACCGAGCACGTTCATCAATGTCATCACTAAACAACGGAGCAAAGAGCTTTTCCATTTGTTGACGAGTAAGATGGGGCTTGGTTCGGTGATGATGGGGTTTGAGGAAGTTTAAGCGGTTGTAATCGGGTTCCAAGCTATTATGCTCGAAGCCATTTGATAAGTTCATCGAAATTTGCATGAATCGTTTCCATAACCTTGTTTTATCTGACGATTCGGATCCGGAAACCCTTAGAATTTTCACAATATCCTATAAAGACTCCAATGTCACTTTGGCTTTGAGTTTTCCAAAGTCATCACGATCATTATTTGGGTAGCAAAGGATCCAAATACATGAAAGTGTTTGAGATTCGGTTTATGGTGGTGGATAAGCTCAAAAGGTGTTTTGTTGTGGCATTTTGTAATCATTGAGCGATTTTGAGTATAGCATGCGGTTGATCGACACGCCCACAAGTAACGGAATTTTAGCATTGATTAACATTGTTCTTGCGCTTCCACTAACGCACGGTTTCGTCTTTCAACAACTCCGCTTTGTTACGGTGTACGTGCAATAGATGTCGATGCTCAATTCCTACTTTCTCATAAAATTCTCGAAGAGTTTGGTTCACAAATTCGAGTTCCTTTATGCATTACGATTTGGCGGACGGTGTTCCAGGTGAACTTGAATTTTGTGAGAAAGGTGATGATCATCCGTGGAGCTTGATCTTTACTTCAAGAAAGTAGACCCAAGTCCATTGTGAGTAGTCATTGACAATTACCAAGATGTAGCGTTTGCCATTAATCGTTTGCAGCGCATTGGGCCACAAAAATCCATGTGAAGAAGATGAAGCACATCTTTGAGAGTGTGTTCCACCTTTGAAGGAAAATGAGCATGAGTGCTTTTCCCTTGTTCAAGTCGAGCATGTGATCTTTGAATACCGGAATCTCGGAGACCTTCAACAAGTTTGTGTCGAGCAAGGTTGGTGATGGTTTGAAACTTTAAATGTGAGAGACGACGGTGCCATAGCCAAGATTTTGTAGATGTAGCCTTTGAGAGTAGCGGATGGGAGATGAAGCAACCATGTCTTGCATTGAGATTGTGTCTGCACTAAAATTGCAGAGCCGGACATAAGATCGTTTCCTTGTAGATCACGAATGAAACAAGTTTTCACCGAAAAGCAACTTCCAAGTCTCCATCACGAATTGACCGATCGAAAAGAGATTGTGACCGAGGCCTTCCGGATAATAAACCCCGCTAATTTCGATATTTCCATTGATATAATCTCCGTAGCCCATGATAGTCGCGAAGTGATCATTCCCGAATCTGACGGTGCCAATGAACTTTGCAATAAAGTTTGATAACAGTTTAAGATTGCTCGTCATGTGTCGGGAACATCCGCTATCAACAATCCAAAGGATGATCTCAGATCACCGCATTACACACATACGACATAGATGGAATAGAAGTAGATGTGGAACCCGAAGTGTTAGAGGGTTCAAGCGATTATAGTTGAAATACATACATCAATGACTTTAGGCATCCATTTAAATCCTAGTGTATTATGTATCCATTTCTGCCATCTCCAACTGGTATTTGCTTTAGTCTTAGTGAATGCACTAGGTGGCACTACAGTCCTTGGAGGTGATACAGGACCTATAGGGACATTAATGCGTTTCTTAGAATCGAAAGAGGGCGGTTTACCAAGCACAGACTTAGAAGCATTAGTGGGCCTAGAGGTATTCTGATTCTTAGGATTCCTTAAACGAGACAAGATAGCTCTAGCAACACATTTTTCATGACAATCAGAAAGCATACTTTTACGACAAATAACACAAGAAGCATCAGACCGAATATCAAAAGTACTTAAAGGTTTAGCATTCGTTACAACACTTTTCCATTACATTTGTCGACGCAATATCTAAAGTGGGTGCAACTTGAGTCTTATTCAAAGTCCTAGGGTGTTCTTCTACTTGAGATTCTTTATTGTTCTTTTCTTAGGTCGCAACTTCCTATTCTTCCTTGTATTGCTCTAGGTCGTGAAGTGCGAGATGTTTGGAAAAGAGGCAACTATTCTGCTTTTAGTAGAGGAAGCACATTAGTATCTTGTGTTTTGGCGGTAGGCAATCTGGGATCACGTTTTCTAAGTGTTACAGTGCAATTTTCTTAATGATGCTAGTTGAACTTGTTCATACTTTCCTAACATTTCCTTAACTTAATGATAGTGTGCACCAAATCTTGATTTTCGAGCGAAGATTTAAAAATTCATGACTTCTTTAGTGTGTGCAAGATAATGATCAAGTTCGTTTGATGCTTCATTACGAGTCTATTTGAGTAAATCAAATATGACACCATATTCCTTTTTAACTGTTGCAAGTTCTTGTTCATATTTTGAGATTTGACATTTCAAAGACACGTTTTGATCATCCAGTTGCTCAATTTTAGGATCAAAAGATTTTGAGCGCAACTGGGTGAGTTTGTTTTGCAGAGCAAGTTCACGATTTTGACAATCTTTTTGACACCATTGAAGACGACGTTTTGAATTTGAAAGTTCATTTAACAATCGTTCATTTTCAACTTTTAAAGATTCGATCTGATGCACATTATCAGTATTCTCAACAATTTCAACAGAATCAACAGAATCAGCAGAGATATGATCAGATGCATATGCAACAGATTGTAATAAAACAAGATTATTGATATCGGCACAGATAACATCTTCCAAGAGTAGATCAACATCTTTTCTCAACAATTTCTTTTACGCTTAGTATTTGAAATCGATGTTTCATTTTCTCAAACTGCTTTCATGAGACCAAGTTCCTTGTGAAAATCCTTTCCCAATATAGTGCACAAGTTTTCAAATTTTTACATGGGGTAAAATTCTTTTTCGAAGAATATCTCTTTGTTCTCGCGCCATTGGTGATTGAAAATGTTCAACTTTTACTTGAGAATGAAATTCAATCTCACGTTCCAAAATTTTGAGGTCGATAAGAAAGTGTCAAAATATTTGATAACGCGACAACTTTCGGCTTTTGTTTTAACTTCACCGGTGAAGGTAAAGGACCATTAATTTGTGCACCATTGTGTTGGGGACGAACTTTAAACGTGTGATAACCAAAGTTTTGTTTGAAGTATCTTGTTGTGTGACAAAAGTTACTGCTTTTGAATAGTTAAATGGTTTGTTATAAACGACATTTTCCATTTTTGACCGACTCGCCATCTCATGCATCTAATTCCTCCACGCGATTATATTCAACAACAGTCATAATTAAATCATCAATTCTATGTTCTCCTTTGTAAACTTTAGGATTTGGTTTAAATGCTCATTTGAAAACTTAGGTTTGTAATCAAGAAGAATTGGTCCATATCCATTTGGATTTGGTTTAAAAGTAAACTTTTGAATAGTTGTGATTGAGTCACCATGTTTATAAACAACATTTCAAACTCTTTGATTTTGTGTTTGTAAGTTGACAAGTTCTTCAAGATAGTTATCTATTCGTTTTGTGGAATGCTTTTGTACCCAGAACTGCTTTTGACAAGTTAACAACTCACCTTGGCTTTTGAGTTTCAAAGTAAGAGCGTTAATTTGTTGTTTATGTTCATGTTTCATTGTTCTATTTGAGACAACAAAGCATTCTTGGATGCGGCTAGATCACGATCCGTCGCTCTAATGATTTTTGTTTTGATGAGATTTAGCAAAAGCGACTTCAAAACCTTGTTCACGCTTTTTCTTGAGTTTTAAAAACGTTGATTTGTCTAATTAAGCATTCATTATCACTAATTAACAGTGCCTTTTTATCTTTTAATTGCTTGCAAATTTCCAAACGAGATTCTTGGTCTTTAATTAAGGTCAGGAGCTCAATTTCTCTATTAGACAAAAGCTCATCTTGTTCAATGTGAGTCTCAACATGAGCATTATTTAGATCCTCAAATATAACCACGGAGTCAACTTGATTATCAATATTAACCATAAGGTTATCTTGATCGTCAAATATAACTACGGGATCTATTTGATAATCATCGAATGAGATGTGGATGGCTCATGTTGAACACTCGATCCTTGTCGTATGGAGAAATTGGCGAGATATCGATCAATGATGAGTATATTTTGTTCCCAGACGAGACAAGCCATCGATGTCATACACGGGCTCAGATCACTCATGTGTAGAGCTTGCATTTGTGCCATCAACATCATCACGCATTAGCTCGCAAGTCCTCCATATCATCATCGAATCAGCATCCGCCATAAAGCTCGCTCCTTGTTGGTAAGAGTTCCACCGCCTTCATCCTCGAGAGCCAAGAGCAACGCCTCTTTGTGATAAGACCGCCTCTTGTCCTCGGCTTAGGCATGCATTAGCTGATGACCCTTCTCATTACGCTTATAACAACGAAGACCATTAACCCCATTATGAGCATTCCCTGTTCAACCACTTGAGCCCTTTGTTGTTGCGGAGTACCCATGTTATTCCTTCCCATAGCATTAAACCCTTGACCACCTCCCATCTGACGACCATAACTACGATTCTGAACTTCAACGCGTCCATTGTTCACAACAGCCTGATTCCTTGTGTTTGATGAGGAACGAATGCAATTGTTGGATTTGTTTGTATACCTACCGAAGGCTTTAGAAATCATGACAAATCCTTGTTGCAATTCATCGAAAGCATCGGAGTCCTCATCAGCTTCACTGTAAAGTACTTGAGCATTGTTGTTGTTGTATGGAACCAATTGAGTTTGTTGAGGTTGTTGCTGTGACGGATCATATTGGGTGATGGTTGCAGTTGGTTGAGGAGCGGGTTGAGGAGCTGTTTGAGGAGGAAAACTAGTTTGAGCCCACAAAGCAAGTTGTTGATTGTCCGGAAGTGACTGTGAAGCCGGAGTCCACGGATAGCCCTTTCTTTGTCAACTTCTTTTGGTGAGGCTTTAGATAGTCGTACAACAATCCGTATGTAGCATGATGAAGATTCTTAGCTTGACGGAGAAAAATGACATACTTCTCCCATTCCGGACCAAGACTACTTAGGAACTTAGTGTTGACATCAATTCGTGGCATGATGATGTTGTGTTTGTCCAAATCATTAATGATGTCTGAAAAACGATGATGATATGACTCTAATGTCTCTCCTGGTTCAATCATGAAGTGTTCATAAGCCAAGTAGATTTTGGATTCCATGTCTTCCTGATTGAGTGTTGTGCCTTCTATAAGAAGATAAATATGTTCCCACATTGCTTTTGCAGTCTTTGAGCATCAACACTTCGAAGGATTGGATTGGGTAATCCTAAAAGGATGTATTGCATTGCTAGTTCATCGGCTTCAAAATGTAGAAGTTCATCGGCAGTGAGGTGCGAGATAGTTGCAATGTTGGTGACATCATCTCTTGGTGGATTGGCGTTTGGATCTGGGTGTGACAACGAAGAGCATCTAAAATGGACCTTCCATAATGACCTTCTTTAAGAACTTTCCATGTGGCTTCTTTAGATCACAAAACCTAAAGAACCTTATCACCCATTGATCATAATTTCCGGGAGTGAGCATTGAAGATCTATCAAGTGAGCCGACTTCATGAATTGATTGTTGGCTACTTAAGGCTTCACACATCTTGCCAAACCATGTCGGTTCCTTCATAGTACTCTGGATGGATGCCGATTGTAGAAGTTGTGTAAGGTTGTACTTGAAGACTAGGTGGTGGTTGAACCATTTGTGGTGGAATTGCTCCTAGTTGTGGAGTATGTTGTTGATTAAATTGTTGTTGATAAATTTGTTGTTGTTGATTAAATTGTTGATGTTGTGGACTTAGTTGTTGTTGTTGTTGTTGATTATAAGTGTAAGGAAAGTAGCTAGAGTATGGTGGTTGTGACATGTTGAAAACTTGTGTTGTTAAATGGATCTTTGTAGTCGAATGAAACGTTGTTGATGAAGTATCTTTAGGCTTAGAAACCAAGTGTAGGCAAAGTAACATTTAAGCGTAAAAACACCAAACTTACGCGTAAGAATTGAGAAACACTAAAGTTATGCATAAACTGAATGTTAAGCGTAGAAAACTTAGGCGTAGGATTAGCTTATGCGTAAGACATAGCTTAGGCGTAAGAAAAATCTTATGCGTAATGAGTTCTACGCATAAGTTTGAGCTTATGCGTAAGATTAGGGTTTTGCCCAAAAGATCTTTTACACTATCACAGTGCCAAGGATATCCAAAGTCGAAGTGTTTTCGGGCTTATCCAAGCAAGAAAACACCGAGTAAACCACTGGCGAAGATCGATCCAAGGAAAAGTTACTGGCGTAAAAATAGGGTTTGCTACACGTAAAACTTGACCAAAAATGATTTCTGCCAATGATGTTTCTAAACTAGATTTTTGTGATGAGACAGCTTCAATATCACCAAAATAACACAAAAGTGTGAAACTTGATGATCCAAAACTTCTAAACACCTTATGCGTAGAAATAAACCTACGCTTAAAACCAAGCTTTAAAACAATGATTCACACGTAAAGTTTGAAACTTTTTGCCAAAAACAGATATTTTAACACCTAAAAATGTTGAAAGTACAAGAATCTTGGATTAAAAAGTGTAAAAAATAAGTTTTTAAGCGTGACAAAGTAAGAAACGGTTTTACGCGTAAGACCAAAAAAATAACTTCAAAAACAAAAGATGTTCACCCAACTATTTGGCGAATGATATCACTGTTAGTTTCCCATATTAGTAACACAAGCATCAATATAAGAAATAGAGAAGAGATAGATCGGTTGAACACGCTAACACATACACGAATACAATATAAGAAAGGTTATGCGTAGGAGTGATATTAGAAATGAACAACCAACCTTCAATAGAAGGTTTACAAGAGGTATTTATAGGGCAAGGAGCTAGGGCAACACATCTAGACTCCTTCCCTTCTTATGGGCTTGGGCCAAGGCTTATGGGCCTTCTACATAAGCCTTAGCTTAATAACAAACATAAAGGCCATATTAAGCTAACTATTACATGTGAATCACTAACACTTGAATAAAGGTTTAGGAGTGATTCCAACAGGTCTGTCTGATCAATTGTGGGTGTCGGGTCATAGGCCACTGCAGTTGCCCAAAACTCCCTGAGGAGGTTTTGGTACATTATTGAGGGACACTGAACAAAGGCCTATTTTAGTGGGCAGTTAAGTAACAATTTCATGATTCCCTTATAGGTTGGGACATCATGTGGGTATTCAAAGTTGCCTATAACGTTATTTGTTTTAAACTCAACGTTTTCTAGACTGCCCACCCACTAAGGTGCACAATGAAGAGACTGTGTTCTTGCCATTTCCATTGAAAGATTTTCAGGGCTTTTGGAGAAACTTTTTTTGACAAGAACAATCAAAGAGGTGAAAGTCTCTTGAGTTTTGTGATGAAAAATCTTTTGTAAATTGTTTACAGAGAAGATTTTGCTTAAAAACTGGTTGAAGATCAAAGAACACACAATGTTTTCTGGGTTGAGAAAAGATTTTGACAGAGTTTTGATGCAGAAAATAGTTTGTGTGTGTTTTAATGTGTTTTGAGAGGGGTTTTTATAGAGTGGTGAGAGGGTAGATTTTTCACATGTGAGGATTTATAAAATTTTTATTGAAAACGTTTTATTTACCTCATTTAATGCAACCACTCTACTGCCCGCAGTTTTCTCACGGTTTTCAAGGGAATAGTTGCAGTGCACAGTAAAAGTGCATCTTGCAGGGTTAAAATATCCCAAGGATATTTGTTGTGAGAGGAGGCATTAAATGCCAAGTGGGATGGGGTAAGGTTGTGAGAGACCCATGACATGGATGACAGGAGGATAAAGAGACATATATTCCTATATTAAATTGGTATGTTTATCAACCTAGGACATTAAGTAACTGAAATACTTATAGCATTTAGTTACTCATTCAATGCTCAATATCAACTGTCAGGGAGCCTGAATGAGTCTTACTCATTCAGTGAGAAGATGATTTAGGGGTTTTGTTAGGGGACCGGGACCATTTCGGGGAAAGCTAGGCGAGATTAGGATTGATTATCGTTGTCGACTTTTAATGTCGAGCATTCCTAATTCAAATTTTCGGCCTCACGGAGGTAGGTTCATCCAAGGGTTTGGTGAAGATATCGACAAGTTGATACTCGGTAGGGATGAAGTGGAGTTCAATATCTCCTTTCATGATGTGGTCCTTGTTGGGTTCAGTAAATACCCAAACCCCTTAAGTCTAGGATTTGAATAGAAAATACCCCAAGTGTTTAGTCCCTTAAACACTAACAATTCACTGAGCGCATAGTCTCGGTTGAGTCATCTTCGAGGATACTCAAGAAGTGACAAAGAAGTCTCTCCACTTAGCAAGGCGAAATTTAAGGGGTGAAGACTAAGTCAAGAAGAAGATGGTGGATTCAGTGAGTGATGACAATAACTCACTGAATCCCGAAACTCCTCACCAACTACTAAGACTAAAGACAAACTAAAGACTGAAGGCTATGAAGATTGAAGAATGAGCGGGACAAGGCGGGATAAGTTTGAACAGATAAGAGGAAGTCCTTCTCAACCAAAGTCAAACTTTCCACGAATCATTAACTATCGTGCTCGGTGTCATCAACCGACAAGAAGAAAGCGACCTTGTCACTTACCCAATATAGTTAATGAATGAGACAAAATACATCAAGATTTTGTCTTCAGAATTTGTCGCTTGTCCTCTAGAAAGAGTCAAAACCACGCTTGTATAAATAGCATAAGAGATGGAGTGAAAGAATTTCAAGCTTGTGGATTAATTGTAAAACACACACAAGCCATCTTTCACTCCTCCAACATAACTCGTCCACGAGATAGCTCGGTGGTTCCTTGTAGTTGTGCTCCACTTAGCCCGAGCTTAGTGAGAGATACCATACTTTGTCATTTCAATCCCAAGTACTATTCAAGTACTTGGGTAATGTATTCTTTTGATTTGTTTCTAATAAAAATATATAAGTTGAAAATTATTCAGTGTGTTTTTACTTACATTATTTCAGTCATTGTTCACAATAAGTTGGTTTATTGCTTTAATTGTTTTTTATACGATTGTGAAACGGGAACAACAAGTGGTATCAGAGCATGCTGATTATAAAACCTTTTTTTAAGCCGCTCAAAATGTTTTTAAATCAGGATCCTAATGGCTGAAATTGATGTACCCCAACTTGTCGACAAAAAGGGTGGAGCTGATTGATAACGCTACAAGCGTCGTTAGGGGTTAAAGGAACTTCCTTTTCGTCGAGAAAGTTTTTCAACACCCTAGGCAGTGAACCTAATCGTTGTAGTGTAGTATTAGGGTAAGCCACGGAATTGATATCGTTCTCTAGGGAATAGGAATGCTAGTGAGAAGTTACTACGCTAAGGTTGGGGTTGAGGAAGATTATTTTTATCTTTTTATGTTTTTAGGAAATGGAAAGGTCACGAATCTCGGGGTTTGGATTTGGGGTTGGTATTTCTACCGATTACTCTACTTATCTAATTGTCTAATCTAGTGGTGTATGTAGTCTATGTCTAATTATTGTGTGCTCGTATGATGATTTAAAGATGTGTTTACTTAGGTTTTATTACTCCTTAATTATCTCTTATTGATGGTTGAATTGTCACGTCCTTATTCTTAATCACGTTGTGTGTCTAAGGTCGTAGGGTATGCGTTTATCCCTAACTCTTTGAAACTACCAAAGGGTGTCGCCTACAAAATCTCTAGGATTTATAAACTTTAACTCTAAGGTACTCTTCGGATGGTTTAGCCTACAACAACTCTAGGTATTATAAACTAAGGTTCACAAAGAATAATCAAGCATTAACTACACAACGGATGACCTATCGCATTACTAGATCATTAACAATTAAGATAAGAGACAACCAATCAATATTCAATAATTAAGTTTCATATTCCCTAAGCAAACACACAAGTAAATTAGCTGGACATGGGGAACATGCAAGCATACACACAAGTAATTGAAGACATAATTAAATTAATTAAGTAAAACACTTATCTTGATGTAAGATAGGGTTTGGAACCTAAAATCTTGTACAAGACAACCTTGGTTCGGTTTAGGTTTTACTCCAAAAGACTACACACCAAAACTAAAAATTCGGATTCTATATATAAGATTACATATGTGGCGCCACCTTTGATTCTTGACGCGTCGGGTCGCCGTTATTAGGATTTCGTCTTGGCCGCGTTAGTCTTGCGACGACCTACTCTTTTAAAACCTGACACCGTCACTTGTAAATAAGCAATTTGGCTACTGGGCCGTCACAAAAGTGATGCGACGGCGTCGCAGATAACACATGACGCCGTCCCTGATACGCTTACGCAGCGCGTTCGGGGTCAAAGGAACTTCCTTTTCGTCGAGCAAGTTTTTCAACACCCTAGGCAGTGAACCTAATCGTTGTAGTGTAGTATTAGGGTAAGCCACGGGAATTGATATTGTTCTCTAGGGGAATAGGAATGCTAGTGAGAGGTTACTACGCTAAGGTTGGGGTTGAGGAAGATTATTTTTAATCTTTTTATGTTTTTTAGGAAATGGAAAGGTACGAATCTCGGGGTTTGGATTTGTGGGGTTGGTATTTCTACCGATTACTATACTTATCTAATTATATAATTAACTAAGGTGTATGTAGTCTATGTCTAATTATTGTGTGCTCGTATGATGGTTTAAAGATGTGTTTACTTAGGTTTTATTACTCCTTAATTATCTCCTATTGATGGTTGAATTGTCACGTCCTTATTCTTAATCGCGTTGTGTGTCTAAGGTCGTAGGGTATGCGCTTATCCCTAACTCTTTGAAACTACCAAAGGTCATCGCCTACAAAGTCTCTAGGATTTATAAACTTTAACTCTAAGGTACTCTTCAGATGATTTAGCCTACAACAACTCTAGGTGTTATAAACTAAGGTTCACAAAGATTAATCAAGCATTAACTACACAACGGATGACCTATCGCATTACTAGATCATTAAAAATTAAGATAAGAGACAACCAATCAATATTCAATAATTAAGTTTCATACTCCCTAAGCAAACACACAAGTAAATTAGCCGGACATGGAGAACATGCAAGCATACACACAAGTAATTGAAGACATAATTAAATTAATGAAGTAAAACACTTATCTTGATGTAAGATATGGTTTAGAACCCTAAAATACTGTACAAGACAGCCTTGGTTCGGTTTAGGTTTTTACTCCAAAAGACTACACACTGAAAACTAAAAAATTCGGATTCTATATATAAGATTACATATGCGATGGCGTCACCCTTTGATTTGTGACGCCATCGAGTAGCCATCATTAGGGTTTCGTCTTGGCCACGTTAGTCTTGCGATGGCGCCACCTTATGCTTGTGACGCCGTCCCTTCGGCCTCGCGCCGCCTCGATCAAATCTAGGCCGTCCGAGTTGCGACGACCTACTTTTAAAGCCCGACACCGTCACTTGTAAATAAGCAATTTGGCTCTTGAAATGTCACAAAAGTGATGCGACGATGCGACGGCGTCGCAGATAACACTGACGCCGTCCCTTCGGCCCAAAGCACTGAGTGGCTCGATTCTTGACTTTGGCCATTTTCTTCAGATATTCGCGCTTTTCGTCCGAATAAGTGTCATTCCAAAGATTTTGCTTTCAAGATACCTAAAAGTGAAAAGGAACGATATTAAGTAATAACGGATACAAAATTGATCAAATAATGGCTTAAATGACCCTCAAAAGGTAAATTTTAAAACCTTATCAAATATCCCTACACTTGGTATTTGCTTGTCCTCAAGCAAATGTGCTTTTAGCCAATTAATTTATAAGTTAGGGTCATGAAGCATTGGTTTAGAACAATCCACAACACATATAAGCCCCGACAAGTCATAATGTTGGGAATTATGTGAAGTAGAATTCTGCCGACATTATCGCAGAAGGTTTCGCTAAAGGAGAAGTAATCAATGAAGATGCAATTCTATCAAGAGTACAAGCATTGCCGTGTTATTTGAAGGGTGAAAGTCGACTAGGATCAAGATGCGCCTATGAATTAAATGCTCACTCATTATTATCTTTGAACGACCCAAGATTGCATAGGGTGATTATTAGACTACTCTATATTTGTTTAATGTTTTAGTCATTAAATGCATGCAAACATGTTTAGTCGATTGGGTAGTAAGAGATTAGGGTTCCTTGTCTATAAAAGGAACCAAATAGTTTGTAATAATCAACTGATCTGAAACATAGAGTTTCAGTGAATAAAAAGATCCATAGAGGATCTAAGTGTTCTTAGTTATAACATCTTGTGTTTACTTTTCGCTTTAGAATACAAGTGTTAGAGACTGTCTATTAGTTTGCTTATGATTACATATGCAATACTAACGATCCACGAGTGCTTAAGATCTGTCAAGGTCTGAGAGTTTTCAATAAGTGGTATCGAGCCTTGGGAGAGTCTCTACGATACTTAGAACCTTATTTACCTCACCCCATACAACCAAAACATATTTACAATGCAGGCGATGATGAATCAGAAGTCACCACATCAAACATCAAACACAACACCACCTCTATGTCAGAATCGAGTCTCTCCAACAGTAATGGCAAATTTCCTTACTTGAAAAAGGAAGAGTATGAATTATGGACCATGAAGATGCAGAACTGGATCTCCAATATTGATTGGAATTATTGGGAGATTGTGAAGAATGGCAACAGTCTAAAGAAGACCATTCCGATCTTGATGGTAAGTTCACCATTGCTCCTCCCAAAGCTGGCCAAGAGATTCTTGCAAGACAAAGAGAGCACAAGGTAAGAACCATCCTTCTTCAATCCATTCACGAAGATCACTTAGGTGATTCACCACATGGTTGATGCTAAGGACATCTGGATGGCTCAAAGCAAGGTTTGGTGGGAATGAAGAGTCCGGGAGGATAAGGAAGTCTATGCCGAGACAACACTTCCAAGAGTTCAATATCTCGACGAAGAGGGTATCCACAAGGGATACTGACGTGTTTCACAAGATTCTCGAGTCATTAAATCGGTGAATCTAAGCCCCGACAATGATGATTGCAGCTCTAAGTTTCTAAGATCTTTGCCTCCATCATGGTTACTGTTGAAACAGACAAAGACCTTGATAGATCTTGAGCTCGTGGATCGTTATATATGCCTATGTAATCACAAGCACAATAAAAGATAATCTCTACTACTAATGTTTATCAGCGGAATATAAACACAAGTAACAAATAACTAAGAACTTCTTGATCCTCTATGGATCGTTATATTAACTAAAACTGAGTTTTTCCAATCGATACATAACTCTTTCTAATGTGTTCCTTTTATAGACAAGGAACCCTAAACAATATCGCTAAACCGTTTTCCAAGAAACGTATAATCATAAAACTAAATAAGATATACACAATCACTTCCTAATAAAGCTCATGTATATCCACACTAAATAAACTAAACACGGAATAAACACTTCATGTAATCAAACTAATCACTATTATTCTTCGTGAGAATAAGTCTTGGCAGAATCTACTTCACTTCAAGAGAAACACTTGACATTAAGTTCAAGATAATCAAGACTTTCACATAATTCCCAACAATCCTCCCTAAACCGGAATTTGACTAGTTAAGTTCCAGTTTCTTGATAGATCATCAACACTGGAGGATTGGACACGAAAAACAAAGAACAAAGAAAGAATCTAAAGAACATCTCTATGATGAAGAAACTCAAACTCCATATCTTTGTAGCAAAAATGACAAGAGGTACATCAAAACAGATTAGTTTCATACTATTCTCATCACATCCGTGTGTGTTAACTCCCGTGAGAGGTGAATCATTGAAAATAAATGGATTTGATGTCTCTTTACCAATAGCCATCACTACCGGAGTAGCCATATGTTTCGGTTCAGTAAACTATGGTACATCGATAACCATCCGATTTATGAGCAAACCAAAGAACCATATAAACGGATTTGAAATGTCTTTACCGTAGCCGCTTGCTCAGACTAGTCAATTTTAGAATTGGTGAATGGAGAACCAAATATGGAATGCCACCGCCTTTACCACAAGCCATATACAAGTGGGCTAGCCAATTCTTGGATTCCAAACAGAATAAACCATGGTGAATTGAAAACCATACAACACTCAAAGAATAAAGCATAGGTGGTTGCATACCCTATGATTTTAGCAAATCATTACAGCCTATCAACATTTGATGTGTCTTTACCAAAGTCAGCACTTTGACTAGCTAACTCTTTGACATACCCAAAATATATTAGGTGAGTCAATAACCAAAAATATACAACAAACGCAAGAAAAGTTAGATAAAACCAAAAGCATTTTTTTTTTTTTTTTTTTTTTTTTAACTAATAAACAAAGAAAACAAAGATTACAAAAGATTACAATCAAGATGAACCTTTATGTGATAGAAGTTGATTCTTAATCAAACCAACACATTGAGTAGCATGAAGGTCATCATTGCTAACCGGATTAGGAGGCACTTCCAACTTGTGTCTCAAAGAATCTTTCCATAAAAGTATCGATAAAGGATAAAGCCTATCGATAGCATACACAAAATCATCCCACATGTAGTCCGAACTACCCGAACACAAGGCGAGGATAAAATCTCCAACTCTCAATCTCCCATTTATGAGAATTCTTCCAAATAGAATACCCTTTACCATGTGGAGAATCGTAATCAAACATAACTTCAAGATCACCCAATGATATAAACCGTAACCGTTGTTTGATGAAACTTATAATATGAATGACATGTTCATACAACATCTTCAAATCATGTCTATTCACCAAATGAAGAATATCCTTCAAGAAGTTGAACTCAAGAACAAGTTATCCAAATTTATACATAAGTGTTAAGCTTACCACCGGTCCAATTAACCAAAACCACATGATTACCTTCAGAAAAACTTCAATGATCCAACCTCAATAAATGTTGATTCATCACCAAGATCTAAATTAGTATTCCTTGAAGCATGTTTCTTAGCCAATCTATCCGAACTTATAACCAAACTCTGCTGTCCCATATCAAGCAATGTTATCGAGATCAAGTTGTAGATCGCCTCGAATCGAGAATCACTTAACTCCACACTTGACAACATTTCGTAAGAAACCAAAGAAGATTCACAGAAACACCCATATCGTAAGAAGGAGTATCCTCGAAGTTGTATCAAGGAACAACGAGTTACCACCAAGGCAAATCATCATCAAAATTATCCACAATTTCAACTGTTCTCTGCCTCGTTTGAGGAACATCGACATTGAAGCACTATTTGCCAATTTAGAAGAAGAAGTAGAACCGTAAGAAGAGAATTTCATAACCATATAATATCGTCTAATCAAAGCATCATCGATAAAGTCATGATTTGCTTCATAGTCATACCGTAATTATACATAGCAAAGATTCTTCACAACTCTCCTCATATAATTCCTCTTCTCGAGCAAAATCATAGGTTTATCTCTTTTGCTTTATTTCTCGATCAATAAGAGCTCTCTCTCGTGCGCAGATTCCTTCTTCCTTTGATTACCAAGTGCCACCATTTTATCCACAAAATCATCATCATTAAAAGATTCTCCTAAGATAAGTTTTGCTAGATCGGGATCAAGCACCTTGAGAAATATAACCATCCCATTGATCATCTCAGAATCGTAGGAAAGAATGCATCAAGCTCTAACTTTCTTCAGAGACAAATCGAAGCATCCGATCTTGAAGAAATTTAGCCACAACACGACTCTTCCGGATATTCTCATAATCAAGAAACAATCCACTGAGCTTGATATTGTTCTTTAGTCACTTTACCCGACTTCAAAGAAATCATCAATCACGGGATCCGTCTGTCTCGTAAGATGTCTCACAGAACCAATTTCAACAGAACCAATGTGAGCTTGTATAATCAAACCCTTTTGGAGGAAATAGGTTGAGACAATTCCTCAACGGTGTAGAGAAAACTTCAGAGAAGCATTCAATTTATACATTCTACCAAAGAAGAAAACCTCTTCATCATCTCACGAAAGTGAAACATTTGAATGTTACGGTATAGATGAAGTCGACCATCAAGAGTAACCTCTTTCATTAAACCATCGGTAGATGCATCCTTCATATTTAGCTCCTTTGATGTGTCACAGATACCTTATCCAAAGACCTGCCTTCGCCTTTTGCTAGTATATAGAATAGGCTCCTTGTTAGACTCCTTTCTTCGTGAAGATTTAGCAATAGAAGAAGAAACATTAGATGTAAGTGCCACATTAGCCAATATATCAAGAGATTCATTAAGATTCTCTTCATCCTCCTCCTCAGAAGAAACCAAACATCTCTTTTACCCTTCCGACTTAGCAAATTCTCCAAGTGTTCAACTTTAGTCTCCAAGTCCACAATTTTTCGACCAAGAACAGACTTGGTTTCGTAAGTTCTTTCTTAAGACCACCACCCCACCGTAAGCTTGTTCACCGATCATATAATGAGGTAAGTGAAATAGGATCCTCGAATGTGATTGCTCACCACAATTGGAACTTCATTAGACCTGCTCAGGAGCAACATCAACCCCGATCAACATTAGAACATCCTTCACTAAATGGAGTCCTAACAGACTTGGTGTAAGTAATCTGTCAAGATCAACTCGAACTTCATCAATTTGATCCTGAATTTCTTCAATAGGAACTTGGATAAATCTTTGGACTAGAACATGGTCTTGGTGAAGGTATAGATGCTTCAACAACAATGAAGGACCCTCATCACCATCTCTTGAAAGATTTCCATCAAGAGGATTGGAAGAAGGTACAACAACATTAAGCTCATTATCAATCTCATTCTCCTGAGGTAGCATTGCAGCTAACAAAGGAAAATGTGTCCCTTCAAATTTGGTCCTCATTGTAGCAAATAACTTAGAGGTCAAAACACTTATGGGATGAAAAGCCTGGGTTTGTGTAGAAACATTCAATATAATCTGTAAGAACCTAGGGTACATTAAAAACTTACCCTTTTTCCTAGTTATGTTTTCTACCATATTATCAAAGATATACTTAGAGAAATTATAAGTCAAACCCTTAGATAAGCAAACAATACCACATCCCATTTGTGTTGAAAATCGATCCCATCCTCCGGACTTATTGCTCATGCATTGTAACAAAGTATGAACCAAGAACCTCCACATAGGATGTAGCTTATTTTTCAACCACATATCGTCCTCGCACTTTGATATCCAATAGCTCTAAGTCCTTCAAGCACCATCGTAGAATCAGAATGATAAACCCCATTCTCATCATCCAAGCGAAGTTGTCTTCTGATCAAATCCTCTGTCACCACATATTCTTTCCCATCAATACTTGCAACTATCTCAGTATCACCTCTCTTTTCTGCCGACGCCCAAAATTGAGTAATCAAAGTTTCATATATAGCATCTGGAGAATGCGTCAATGCATATACAATCTTTGATCTTAGTAAGAAAGAAATCATCGGTCTATAAAGTTCATCTCCTCGAAAGCGGATCCAAGAAAAGCAACCTTATTATGATCATGTTTGAATTGAAGCGCCATGAGAGTTTTGAAGATTAGGGTTAGGATTTTGCACAAAAGGAAGTGTTTTAATGAGAGTAATAATCGAATTACTTATTATGGAGCGAAACTATGCCAGAGAGAATAAATAGAAAATATCCCAAATTTGGTCAAAGGTTGACCAAGGATGACGTGGACTTCTACTTTTACTAGGATTTACTTATAACCCGGTAGAAATGAGAACCATTCTCATCAAGTAGAACAATCGTGAAATGTAAGACTTACTCAAGCTTCGATAAATATCTTTAACCTGCTTCACCCACACGCATTAATTCTCTTACCACTTGAACCCGGCTATAAAACAATCCAAATGCACATAGACTTTTCATCAAAATCCCCAAATAATATTTCAAACCCTAATTCCTTCAATCCTTCAAAATTAACCAGAATAACCATGAGTACCAAACCTGAGATCATAGATCTCACAGCAACATCCTCATCATCATCCTCATCATCTAGTGAAGATACCAATTCATGGTTTTACTATTTTCTAAAGCCATACCCACTACCAAAGAAGTCACCTTTTCTCTCCTCATCAGAAGATGAAAGTGTGGAGAAACCAAGTGTATCTGCTGAAGATTCTGATGAATCCTATAATGAGGGAACATCTTACTCCCAACCCTCAGCACCTAGGCCTCAACGAAGGCCTCGGGCAAAAAATCCCCCACTTCCTATGGGAAGAAAGGTGGTGCTTGGTCTCTTTGCATCATGTTTTAGTGCATCATCACATATCGTATCGAGGAATGGAAAAAGGAAAATGATGTAAGTTGATGTATGATTGAAAGAGTAGATGATGCGCAAATGAAAATCTTTCAGTCTCATCTCTCTGCCACAATCAGCTTCAGCTTCTTCGTTTGCATCAATCCATCCTCTCCATTTTGATCCTTAGCATCTGTTAGGGTTGGTTATGCTTTCACAAAGGCATAGCCAGCATTTAGTGCCAAAAGATGTGAGCGATCGTGCATATCCAACAATTATTAGTGTGAAAGATGTGAGCAAATCATACTCATCGTGCTCATCTTTAGATGTTGGAATAGATGACATGTAATAGATTAGGACTATTAGATCATGTAGATGCTTTTGATGTTGCTAGTACTCAGAATCAGAAGTCGTAAACTGTTTCTTGAATGAATGAATGATCTATTTGTTCATACTTCTTTTGATTGAATCATATAACTTGAGACTTCAACTTCGGAGGAAACAAATAACACACTTCAAAGACAATGAATTCGGTGGAAACCGACTTAAGCTTATTTGACCATTTCTCAACTGATCAGAGACAACTATTCTGCAAAACAAACACAGAAACATACACAAACCAACAAAGAAACATACTAATTTTACATTAGCAGGTTAGAGTTAGTTAAAACACACTAATTATACAAAATTACATAGCAAAATGCAAAGTTATACAAATCCTCCCCTGAGGCATATGCCTCCCCTGAGGCCTATGCCTCCCCTTAAACTTTGCAGCTAAGGGTTAACATGCAAATATGGACCACAAGGTGTTGAAACCTTGGTCCTTCAAACGCATATAGTTAACGGATCCGCCACATTATCATCAAGATGAATTTTGACCACATTTATCAAATTTTTATCATATGCATCTCTTATAAAGTGGTGCCCGATTTCAATATGTTTTGTTCGACCGTGAAAACCTGGATTTTAACAATGCATATGGTACTTTGATTATCAATAAAAATTGTTGTGTTCATGAAATTATACCCATAATCCAACAAGCGATTTTGAATCCAAAGAACCCGTCCTGACAAAGAATTAGCAGCAGCCTACATACTACGCTTCAAGAGATGAGGTAGCCACAATAGTTTGTTTCTTGCATTGCCAAGAAATCAATCTCTTTCCAAGGAATTGGCAACCTCCAGTGGTGGACCTCCTATCCGATTAGCACCAAAGATAGTCACTATCACTATAAGCTTCCAACTTAAAAGGAGACTCTTTAGGGTACCAAAGACCTAGAAAAGGTTGGCCTTTAAGGTACTTAAAGATCTTCTTAACAAGATTGAGATGGGAAGTCGGTGGAGTAACTTGATGTCGCGAACAAACACTCACAAAGAAAAGTAATATCGGGCTCGAAGTCAGTTAAATACATCAAAGACCCAATCATAGACCTGTATAAATGAACATTCACAAAGTGGATCACTTCATTGTTGGTCTTTGACTTTGGAGCTTCATAAGGTGTAGTAGCAGTCCTTACACCCTCCATACCAAACTTCTTCAAGATGTCCTCACATATTTGTCCCGACCGATAAAGATACCATCGGGTTTCTCACGAACTTGAAGACCCAAAAGAAAGTCATATCTCCCATTGCACTCATCGAAACTCTCCTTCATAAGCTCCTCAAACTCCCCGCACCAAGCTTCCTTTGTGGATCCAAAGATAATGTCATCCACATAGACTTGCACAAGAATAATGTCGGTGGAATTCTTCTTTAGGAAAAGAGTCTTATCAATTGCACCTCTTACGTAACCATGCTTCAACAGAAATGTAGAGAGCCTAGCATACCGAGGCTCTCGGTGTGCTGATGTAGTCCATAGAGAGCTTTGACCACCTTATAAACATGATTAGGATGATCGGATCTTCAAATCCTTTAGGTTGAGTGACATACACCTCTTCTTCAATTTCACCATACAAGAAGGCTCCTTTAACATCCATTTGATAGACCATAAAGCCCATATAGGATGCATAAGCTAAGAAAATCCATTATAGCCTCAACTCTTGCCATGGTGCAAATACTTCATCATAATCGATCCCTCCTCTTGTCTATAACCCTGCAACTAATCGCTTTGTTCTTTATGACAACACCCGAGCATCTCTCTTATTCTTCAAAATCCATTTTGTCCCAATAGCATACTTACCATCGTGTAGTGGTACCAATATCCAAACCTCGCCGATTTTGAAATTGTTGCATCTCATCACGCATTGCTTCAAGCCAACTTGAATCTTCAAGAGCACGAGTAACACCGGTTGGTTCCACTTGTGAGAGAAAACAAGCAAATGACAATGTTGATAGTCGTGTGATTGTCTCTCTCGTGATTTGAGACATAAGAGACAAAAGCCACCGTCCATATTTAGAACCCGCCACGGTACCTCTTGTTCTAACAGTGCATTAGGATCACCAATAATATTAGTGCGTGGATGAACATTGTTGATCCTTGTAGTAGTAGTGGTGTTGACATCAAAGGAAGAATCAAGATTAGTCATGAGGTTCAAAGTCGATATCATAGGAAGGTGTGTTGAAGATGCCCGCTTTAGGTTGATGATGACCAAGATCAAGGTTTGGAAACCTTGTATAAGGTTCACCAAGATCTGTTGACACTTTAGTAGAACTAGGAGTAGTGTCACCATGTCTTTTAGCCGAATTGGAGAGGTGAGGAGAAAGCAGAACTACCTTCAACAGAATTGAAGTTTACTGCAGATTGCTTCATTTGATCCTTCTTCAACATTCCTCTCAAAGATCTAAATTGGCCGCATACTCTTGTTTCTTCATCCGCAAGGTCCTCAAGATAATAGAATTCATCTTCACCCACATCAAGATAATCTTTAGAAGTGTTACCTACAAAATTGTTAGGAGAGAAGGAAGGCACTACAATGGGTTGTTCATCATCGGACCTTTGTCGCCGAATGAGCATCTAGAGTGTCTCGCATTAGTAGTTGGAGATGTTTGAGAATCGCATTTTGATCACCTTATGTCTAGCATAACCCAAGTAATCGGTCAAGTAGTCAAGATCAAATGACCAAACATGACCACGGCCTTGAACATTAGGCTTGTCTTCAAGATACCTCATTCAATGTCTCCTCAATCTTCTTTGCGGATACATTATAAACTCAGATGCCTTACTATGAGCGAATACCCACAATGTAGCCATCATCGCCTTTCTCATCAAATTTGCCCAAAGGATCTTTGGTATTCAAGATTGTCACCGATGACCAAACGGTTTAAGGTAATGAATAATGAGGAACTTTTCCAAAGAGAAGTTCATATGGTGTTTTCGGATGTGGTCTAGTAATGGACACTCTATTGAGTACATAACAAGTCGCACTAACAAATGACCTCATCCAAAACATGGTAGGAAGTTTAGAGTCCGCTAGCATTGATCTTGCAGCCTCTATTAAGGTTCTATTTTTCTTTCGCCACCCCATTTTGTTGAGGGGTTCTTGAGTACTATAGTCCCTTTTATTCCCTTTATCCTGCAGAGTTCTATTAGAATGGCATTTTGAACTCGTCCCATTATCACACCTAATTCCTTTCACCTTTTGTTCAACCGATTCTCAATAAGGGTAATGAAGTCTTTCAATATTTGAAGTTTCATCTTTGGTCCTTAGAAAGAATACCCAACAAAATTTGCTAAAACCATCGATGATCACGAGACAAAAATATTTATGATCAATGCTTCTCACTTTAGTTGGACCAAGCAGATCCATATGAAAGCGGTGAAGAGGTTCGTAAATAATGGTTACTTCTTTATCAGAACTCCTTTATATGAGGCTCTGTCGCTTTCCTTTGTTGCATGCAACACGGTTATGATCATTGGTGAATACTTTGGCGGGAAGACTTGAACAAGGCCCACTTTGAGAGGTCGGTTGATGGTCTTGAAATTGACATGGGCCATCCTTCATGCCATTTAGTGGACTCATCCACGATGCTTTAGCCACCAAACATGTTAAGTCACCTTTGGTTGAACATTAGTTAAGTTGAATGTATAAAGATTATGACTTCTAGGAACCTTGATGAGAATTGAAGTATTTTACGGGAGTTTGAAGTCTTTAGACAAAGACAAGACATTCATCCTCTGTGAAGAGTACTTTGTTCTTAGTGTCACGATTTGTGAGACTGAAAACAAATTGAAGTGTTGAAGTTCCTTGACATAATAAACATTCTCAAAGTCCGGTGAGGTGTTTTGATGGTCCCTTTTCCGTAATGCGTCCATCACTCCTCCAAAGGTTACATTGCCTCCACCTTCAATAGGTATAAAGTTATGCATCATGTCCCTGTTTCTGACATACTTCTAGAACAACCACCGCCAACAATTCCAACATCTTTATGCTTAAGGGATGATCCTACAACAACAACAAAATATACAAAGAATTAGTACACTATGGAGGCTCAAGTCATTCTTGACTTGAACACGCCTTAATGGATCATATGAGTTGTGCCATGTAGAAGTATAAGATCCACTATTGTTCTTGGGTTTCCAATGAAACTTAGGTCTCTGTTTATTCCAAGAACAACTCACGAGGTCTTGACAAAGAAGATATCGATACCCTCTCCCATCACCATAGGGTTAACATATCTAGGCCAAAACCATTTTTAAAATATTCTTTGGTTGGTTGAACATATGGTTTTCCAAATGATCTTCTCAAGGAAAAGAAGTATTATAATTAGCGACTTGTGGAACATAAGGTGGTATAGCATTAACATTGGTCCACATAGGTCTAGATTTCCTAGAATCACCACACCTACTCATTCTTTGCTCATGATAATCACAATCCTTAATTAAATGAGATTTACTTCCACACAAAACATTTCTTTCAAGAGAAGATTTATTCAAACCAAAGGAAGTATTCTTACAAGGTAGTATTCAAACCAAAACCATGAAAAGCATTGTTTTAACGAGATTATTATGCAAAGAATTAAAAAGCAAGTCTTGAGAGGCAACTGTCTTGGAAGGGCATTCCTTGGCAAACAACTCATCATGCTTATTGGTAGTCTTGGAGTGCAGTGAGGGGTGAAGACTTGGGAAGGTCGAGACTTGGGAAGGTCGGACTTGTCATTTGAATCACACTCTGTAGACCCTTGCTTGGAGGACTTGTCTTTGTTAACACAAGAGACAAAGTCATTAGAGGAAGTATTAGGTCTGCAAGTCTTTTGACTTTTGCCATACGGATGGTGTGATCCATCAAAGTCATTAATAGTGGAAAGGTCAATGGGCATGTGCTCACCTCTAATTGGTCCACGAACGGCATGTAGGTCACCTTCTTTCACAAAATTAGCTAGGCCGGTGGTGTAGTTCTACGTGTGTCATCCCTAGCTTCTAGGCCTACATATTTCTTAAAACCTAAAGCCATTTGAGAATTGGGAGCTTGACTGCTATAAATTAGACTAGCCAACTTATTACCATTCATCATCCACTCATTATTCCTAGCAATTTCCTCCTTAAGTTTCTCCTTAAGCTCTAGATTTTTCGACTCTACATCGCTCTTAACTTCTCGAGACCATTTTAATTCATTTGTAGCACATTCGAGATCTCTTTCTAAAACACCCATTTTCTCACCATAAGCTATTTCATTCTTTTGTAACCAAACCTTTTGTCTTTCTAGTGTTTTTAAAGCACATTTATAAGCTTCTACTTCACATAGCATTCATTATATTTTGGTTCCATAATATCATAAGCTTGTTTGAGTTCATTATAACGCTCACTACAACCAAACAAACAGTTTTGTACCGAGAGATACCCATCAAGGCAATCGATCATGCCTATCCTCAAATCTGACTGCAATCAACCCAACATTATCGGGACCATCATTATCGGACTCCTCATGTTGCTTCCAGTCCACATTGCTATCCGAGTGACCAAAGCGGTTGATCCCTTTGAAGTTCTGCCTCATTCGACATCTGGCGATAAGAAGTGTATCTTGTCTCATCACCGACTTTCCTGTCTTTGCACTCTCTAGAAAAGTGGCCCATCTGTTGGCATGTGAAGCATTTAACCTTTCTCTTGTCAAACCTTCTTTGGATCACGCCTTTGAATCAAACCTTCTTCCGACTTTTCGCTCAAAACTCTTGATGTCCATGGAAAGCATAATAGCTGCCACCGCCACTTCATCTCTTCAAATTCAAGTGAATCCACCGATCAAAATCCTCATAAGCGGATCCCGCCGAGGATCATAATCAACAAAGAAAGAACCAAGAACATCTTCCATAATTCCATTGGATCTAGGAAGAGAGCTCGATGAAGGAGCAAGATAGGATGATGATGGATATGGGCTTGGACCATAGCTAGACTTTGGAGTAGAGGCTCCAACAAATGCGATATGACTAGCGATGAAGATGATCGAAAAGGGCTTCTAACATCATGTTCAAGAGCTTTAAGTTTGTTATCTGACTCATCAAAGGTCATCATGTCCAAACCACCTTTAGCTTTTAAAGCTATGCTTACATGTAGCTGAGGATGGAGGTAATGACCTCGAAACTTAGAGTTCTGATCATCATTATCCGGCTTAGCCATGTAGTGGTTCAATGACTTAAGATCTTGTGAAACTTATCATAGCCCTTGTGAATTCCTTCCTCTTGAGAGATCCGAAAGTCCCAAACTGTTGTCTTAGCATGGACTTCTTGACCTTCTAGACTCCTCATTCCCACGAACTTCGCCTTAATAGCTAGCCATATATCCTTGGCGTCATGCATGAAGTGAAAATCACTTAGGTGATCCTCGTGAATAGCTTGCGTAAGAATGGTTCGACCTTTGTTTTCTCTCGAAGCGCGGCAACTCTTGATGGTTTTGGGAGGAACATTAATCATGTTCCCAAGACATCCGTGGTAGTTCTCTTCAAACTGCTCCCTTCAAAATTATCTCGCCATAGATTCCAATCAATGTTGGAAATCCATTCTGCATCTTCATAGCCCAAAGATCATATTCCTCCTTTTAAGGTAAGGAAACTTAGCATTGCTATTAGGCAGACTTAGTTCTTTGCAAATGGGTGGAGTTTTGGTTGTTGGTGAGTTCGATGTCGACATCCGAACCGTGCATGATGTTTTGTTATGGTTGTATGGGTGTTTAGAAAAAGCTTGTCCTTAGTATCGTAGAGACTCTCACGAGGCTCGATACCACTGTTGAAACAGACAAAGACCTTGATAGATCTTGAGCTCGTGGATCGTTATATATGCCTATGTAATCACAAGCACAATAAAGATAATCTCTACTACTAATGTTTATCGTGGAATATAAACACAAGTAACAAATAACTAAGAACTTCTTGATCCTCTATGGATCGTTATATTAACTAAAGCGAGTTTTCCAATCGATACATAACTCTTTCTAATGTGTTCCTTTTATAGACAAGGAACCCTAAACAATATCGCTAAACCGTTTTCCAAGAAGCGTATAATCATAAAACTAAATAAGATATACACAATCACTTCCTAATAAAGCTCATGTATATCCACACTAAATAAACTAAACACGGAATAAACACTTCCATGAGAATCAAACTAATCACTATTATTCTTATTGAGAATAAGTCTTGACGAATCTACTTCACTTCAAGTAGAAACACTTGACATTAAGTTGACATAATCAAGACTTTCACATAATTCCCATGATTTACATGTGAGCATAGCCCCGAAAGCTAAAGGTGGGGTGGACATGCTCACCTTTGATGAGCTATACAACAAACTCGGATCTACGGAACACGATGTCGATCTCCTACCGTGAATCCTCATACGGTCATACGACCTTTGTTGGGACATCTCACTCCAATATGATGATGCATGCTTCAAGTCCATCTTATATGCCATCATCATCTTATCGTCCACCCCATCACATCCTCAAGCCAATCGGCCGTATATTGGAGGATGTGCTTCATTCATTGTTGTCGATTATGATACTCGTGACATCTTGTTTATGAAGATTTTGACCGGTGGACCCACTTGATATGGAAGAAATGAAGCCGAAATGGCGGTGGCCATGCTTTGATGAGATATCAAGAGGTTTGAGAGAAAGGCGGAAGGAAGTTTGGGTTCAAGGGAAAGGATCCATTTCGGTTTGATAGGAGAAAGGTCAAGTGTTTCTCTTGTCATCGGATGGGTCATTTCTCTGAGAGTGCAAAGACGGGGAAGAGTGAAGAGAGTACTAGCTACAATTCCTATCGCTGATTCGAGAGAGCTAGCACTTGACTCTAGTCACCATGGATGAATATGTCAACTGGCCGCTCATGAACACATGGCGAGGAAGCTCTTGATACAGAGAAGCTAGGATTGTCGGCAAGGTGCACTTGGAAGATAGGCATGATCGGTTTGCCTTCATGGGACTTTCTCGGTACTGGCTGTATATTTGGTTGTAGCGAAGATACAATGGTGAAAGAAGCTTATGATACTATGAAACCTAAGTACAATGCATGCTATGTTGATAATGAAGCTTATAAACTCTCGTTAAAAACATTAGAAAGACAAAGGTTTGGTTTCGGAAGAATCGATAGCTTATGAAGAAAAGATTAAGGTGCTACAATTTGATTTAGATATTGCTAATATTAACGTTAAACTTGAAAAGAAAAAGGCGATACTATCACCGAGAATCTAGAGCTTAAAGAAAAACTTGCAGAGGAAATAGCTAGACAAAACAATGGTTGATATCGGTGACAATCTAGCTAGAGAACTCTATAATAGTCAATCTGTGAACTCGGGAATAGGCTTAGGCTTTGTAAGTATGTAGGATTGGAAACTAGGAATGCGATGGGCGTAAATCTACACTGCAGCTTAGAACACTATAGAAAGGAAGGTGATTTACATCTTTGTCCCTGGACCCATTAGAGGTGAATTCATGCCCACCGACTTATCTATGTTGACTTTGATGGATCACACCATTTGTATGGTAGAAAGTCAAATGACTTACAGACTCGGATGATTCATCTTATGACTTTGTCTCTTCTCTCGGCGGTGACAATTCATCGGATCAAGGGTCTTACGCTAGGCGTGATTCAAATGAGAAGTCGACCCTCCAAGCCCTCACCGAGCCTACTCCCAAGCCTGCACCAAGACTATCTACAAGCCTTCTAGGATAGGCACGAGGAATCTACTTCCAAGCCTGTTTCCCCTGAAGACTTGTTTTTTAAATCTTTGAATAATATGTCTGTTAAGAACAATTCCTTTAATGCTCCTGTTTTAAGTACTTCTAGATACAATCAAACATTTTCTTTGTTGAATACTTCTTCCAAAAGGAAGACTTGTTTTGTTTTTGGAAGTAAATTTCATCTTATTAAGGATTGTGATTTCTATGAGCAAAGATTGGGTGGTTGTGCTAATCAGCAGAAACCAAGACCAGTGTGGACCAATGTTAACAATATTCCACCTTATGTCCCACAAGCTAGAACTGACTCTCCTTGGAGGAGATCAGCAAATAGACCTTATGTGCAACCTACTAGCCCATATTTTAAACATGGTTATTGGCCTGCATATGTTGATTCTATGAATAAAGGGAAAGGATGTTGGGGCACTAAAAGAGGTTGGGGCACTACTCTTAAAACTTGAGAGTTATTCTTGGAAGGATAAAGGACCAAAATTTTCTTGGAAACCCAAGAACAATGGTGGATCTTCTCTTCCTTAGCGCAAAGTTTAAGGGGAGGCATATGCCTCAGGGGAGGATTTCATAGTAAACTTTGTGTTCATGTTGTTTACTAACACCTGCTTGTTCATAGTTTTTGTTTGTTTTATCTGTTTTGTCTTTGTGTTTCTATGAATTTGTTTTGCAGAATGCCCTGTTCAGTTAAAACTCCTCATGTGTGGTCCTTTGGTATATGGTCTCGTAAGCTCAAAGCTTGTTTCCTCTGAAAGCTAAGTAATGGAGTGAGCAATTGATCTCCACTGAAGATATTATACTGAAGACAAGTATTGAAGTTAAAATTGTTCATTCATTCAAACTACAGATTACAGCTTACAATCAACCTCAATGCAACTACAAGAAAAGAGCTATTCTACTTATCCTAATCTAGTACATATCATCTATTCCAACATCTAACATAATGTTGGATATGCATAATCGCTCACATCTTTCACACTAGATGCTGGATATGCGTTTGTCAAATCTTGCATAACCACCCATTCCTTCTATATTAATGGATGGATATGCATGACCAGTACGACGAAGAAGCTAAGGATCAAAATGGAGAGGATGGATTGATGCAAACGTTGATGATGACGATGACCACACATGATGATGGAGAAAAATAATATGTCCTTTGTGCTTCATCTATTCATTTCAACCAAAATGCAATCCTTCCACTCTCCTTTAGCCCGTCCCTTATACGATGTGTGTTGATGCACCAAACACGGTGCAAAAGACCAAGAACCACCCTCTATCCTTAGGGGTGGCGGTTTTTGCTCGTGGCCTTCGTGGAGGCCGAGGTCTTGGAGGTTGGAAGTAAGTTTTCTCTCTTACAGGAGTTATCGGAATCATCAACGGGAAGGGAAGGCTCATTCACAACAGTAAGGGGAGGCTCTTTCACTCTCTTTGAAGTTGCTTCCTCATCTGAGTCTTCATAAGGTGATACATAAGAACTTAAGGATGAGCCCCTTAGACTGCTTGCCAAATAATTCTTTTTCCACCTCTCAAAACTACTCATGGAGGGTTCATTGTCTTATGATGAAAGGATGATTGGGTTGGAACTACTCATGGTTGATTGAAATTCATTTTGGGACATTGAAGAAACTAGGGTTTATTATGATATTTGGGGATCTTTGTTGAAGTGTTATGTGTGCATTGGGATCATTTTATAGACGGATTCGAGGTTCAATGGAAATTAATGCGAGTGGTTGGCACAATAAATCTCTAGAATATTACCGAAGATATTTTTATCTTTGATGGTTGCTACTGAAGTGTATAACTTTAGCAGATTGACCATCTGTTTCTGCTGAAGCGTTACACTTTCACTTGGTCAAGTTGAAATACACGTAAGCTACGGTCAACCAAACGGTCAAATTCTTTTGACTAACTTGGACAACAACTACCACTCCACCATTCACATTCTTCCACTTCAAAACATAACGATTCCCTCTCCTTCATCCAATAACACCTCATTTCGAGCATCATAACCCTAAAATCTCAAATCTTCACATGGCACTGGAATTTAAGAAGGATCACAACAAAGTTGCTTTTCTGGGAGAAGCTAAAGATGGTGAGTTGTATGAACCAATGGTGGAATTCTTAAAAAGGTCCAAGATTTGCTATGCTCTAACACATTCTCCGAATGCAATTTATGAATCACTTGTTACTCAGTTTTGGGCAACTGCCTCAAAACGAAGTGAAACAGAGATTGTGGCTACAATTGACGGAACAGAGCATGTGGTTACGGAAGAGTTGATAAGGAGGAAGCTTCACTTGGAAGATGCTGATGGGGTATATCACTCTAAACAGATGGAGGTGCTTACTGGGCTGAGAGCGATTGGGTATCGGGGTACGAGGACTGATATGTGGCTGAAGAAGCATCTTTGCCCTATGTGGAGGTTCTTGGTTCTACGTTGCTTGATGTATTAGCAACAAGTCGGGGAGGATGGGACGATTCTCACCCAACGGGATGTGGTATTGTGTCTTTCCCAAGGGGGTACTTATAATTTTTCTAAGTTTATTTTTGAAAATATGATTGAGAATATTCAAAGGAAGAAGAATAAGTTTTTGATGTACCCTAGGTTTCTTCAAATGATTTTAGACACCTCTACCCAAGTCCAATCCTTTTATGCCGTAGAAGCTCTGTCAGCCAAACTTTTTGCCTCTATGAGAACTAACTTTGATGGGGCACATTTTCCCTTGACAGAAGCTATGTTGCCTCAAGGCAATGTGGCTGCTGATGAGGAGAATGTTGCCAACATCCCACCCTCTTCACCTGTTGCTACTGATGGTAATCCATCAGTCAATATTGATGAGGGCCCCTCCTTTTCTGCTGAAGCTTCTCATGGTGCTCCAGAGCAGCCTCCACCAACTCCATCTCTAGCACATAGTCCTAGTCCTCCACCTGCACATGATACTCTTGATGATTTTGAGTCTGATCTGTACAGAATGGCCTCTCCTAGCCCTCCAAGGGTACCTGTTGTTGAGGTATCTCCTCATGTTGAGAATGACCTTGTTTCCACTGAAAGGTCCAATGAGGCTCCCATTACCACGAGCAATCTGTGGTGGGCCGAGGACCCCATTACTCTCTCATCGTGTATGATCTTGTGAGCAGTATGCGGTGAAGTGTCCAGTCTGAAAAAGGAACTTGCAGAGACCAAGTCTTCTCTTGGGAGTAAGATTGAAGATCTACAGAGCAAAGTTAAGGACCTTGAGAACAGACTTGAAAAGGAAACCAAAAGGAAGTTTGTGGTTTCTTCTGAGGAGGAAGATGATGAACCTCAGTTTGGGTCTCTTGATATGTTAGCTGATGTGTCTCTTAATGATCCTTCATCAGTAATTACAGAATCTTCAAAGGAGAAGGATCCTGTTCTTTACAAAAGGAGAAAGAGATCTTACTTAGCAACTACTGAAGTATCCAAGGAACTAGAGTATGTTAAAGCTGCTTCTGCTGATACCCCAATGGAGGATGTTGCTATTAAACTTGGTCAGTCTTCAATCATACAAAAACTTTCAGTGTCCACTCCTGCTGAAGCACCCTCACAACATGTTTCTGAAAGAGACTTGGGTGTTTCTACTGAGATTCCTGTTATCGACATTGCTGATGATGATTGTGCTAAGGAGACTGCTGATAAAGGAAAAGGTTTACTGGTAGATGATGACCTTGGTCCAGATTTGATAAGTGAAGAGGAAAGGCTAGGACAAGAAAGTCGGTTGGCTGAGTTTGAGAAGTCTAAGGAAAGTGAAGTATTGGCTAAACAACTTGAAGCAAAGGATGTCTCTACCTTAACTCCTGAGAGACGAAGAGAATTGGATGCATTGCGTGTTCAGATGCCTGCCGATCATTGGGATGCTTACACTCAGCAAGTCATAGCAAACCCTTCACTTGCTCAGAGTATCTTAGGAACAGACTTCCACGGTGGAAATTTTGTGGATTTGATGATGGCTCTGGAAGACAAATGAAGAAGGAAGTAGGCGAAAAGAGGAGAGCCATCAAAGCTCAAAGGAATAAAGATAAACCTCTGCTAAAAGTCGAAATGAAATTGTGGTGAAAACCGAGCTCATCTACAGATAACTACGGGTTGTCAATGAAGCAAGTCAAGGCTTTCCCGATCATATTTTGACTCGCAAATATAATCAAATCATGAAGCTTTATTCTTCGGAAACTTCAAGCTTAAAGAGAATTGCTGGTAATTCAGGTGCCCCTAAGGCCAAGAGGTCAAAGACAGCTGAGATTGTGGACAATTTTGATGTTGTGTCATGTCCCTCCAAAGTCTCTACTGAAGCTACCATAGAGACTACACACTCATCTGAAACAAATCAATCTGCTGAACCCTATGCTTCCTCTGAAGCAATTTTCATGTTCTCTTCCACCCCAACCATTGCATCTGCTGAGGCAGAAAAAGATAATTTGGATAGGAAAGATAACAAGGTTCTTTCTGCTGAACCATCTATGGTTTCTGCTGAAACTCCCTGATTGCTAGCTCACTGTCAAAAATTCATCTCTTGAACTAGTTGCCATTTCTTCTGAAGTACCTATTGTACCAGCTACCACTCCATCGGTGGCATATGTTTGCTCAGAAGCTGATATAACAAGTATAAGAACAAGGAAGGCTAGAAACATGCTAGTAAGAATGAATGCCATTCGAGAAGATACACCATCTTTAGGAATCTATAAGCCGGGAATAAGGAAGAAGAGGATGGCCAAAATCACTACTCTGGACCTTGAAGCTGATAACGCAACATTCATTATAGAAGGTTCTACTTCTGATTTTCCTGAGGGAGATCAAAATGTGCTGGTCAATTGGACTCTGAAGCATAATGAGATGAATGTCATTCATCGAAAGGATGACACTTCAATGGAATTCACCTTGTTGAAGGAAATACTCCATTTGGTAGACAGGGCGGACTTGATTACTCTGTACTCTCGAGTTACCGACCATTCATCGCAACATTGCACCACAAGGTTCGGGATGTTCTTACTAGGAGATCTTCAAGTCTGTTTAAATCTCATTCTCCAGATAGTAGAGGACATTCCATTTGGGAGAACTCACATTTATGGCGAGTTGTGTCCGGAGACTCTATCCTCTCCTCGTGTGCATGTGCTTGAGACCAAGGTGGAATCACAGTCGCATGTTCTTTGAAAGAAAGTATCCATTGCCCAAGAGACTTATGGAAAGGATGCGTGTCGAAGTTGGAAATTCCTCCGGATCCGATGGGGAATGAAAGACCGAGATCTTTGACGATGGTTGGTTTGATCAAGACTCAACTTCGCAAGCACAAGTCGCATCTTCATCATGAATGTGGTAAAATATATTATCCTCTGTAATTTGTCTTGATTTTGCTTTGTCATGTTGTTTTGTTTGTTTGGTTTTAGCTTCTTAGTTATAAAAAAAAAAAAAACTAACTTTCATTTGAGGGTTGTTGTATCTTTGATGGTTTTAACTCACAAGATATACCTTGTGTGTATCAAAGAGTTAGCTAGTCCAAAGTGCTGCAGCTTTGGTAAAGACATGTCAAATCTGTTGATAATTTGTAATGATTTGCTCAAAATCATAAGGTGCGCAACCACCCATGCTTAATTCTTTGAGAGTTGTATGGTCATCAATTCACCATGATCTATTCCTTGTTGGAATCCAAGAATTGACTAGCCCACAAGTATATGGATTGTGGTAAAGGCAACTATCTCCATATTTGGTTATCAATTCACCAATTCTAAGAATTGACTAGTCTGAGCAAGCGGCTACGGTAAAGACACATCAAATCTGTTTATATGGTTTCGGTTTGCCTATAAATCGATGGTTATCGATGTACCATAGTTTTCGAACTTAAACATTTGGCTACTCCGGTAGTAATGGCTATTGGTAAAGAGACAACAAAGCCATTATTTTCAATGATTCACCTCTCTCGGGTGTGACCACACCGGATGTGATGAGAATAGTATGCAACTGATAAGTATTGATGTACATTATGTCATTTGTTCTTTGCAAAGACACGGCGTTTCAAAGTTTGATCATCATAGAGATGACCTTATTCTTGGTTCTTTGCTAATGATCCGAGAAAACAATCCTCTAATCTTGAAGTCTCAAAAGATCTTTCAAGGTCGTGAAACCGGAACTTAACCAAGTCAAATTCCAGTTTAGGGAGGATTGTTGGGAATTATGTGAAGTAGAATTTCGCCGACATTCTCGCCAAGGAGAAGCGAGTCTGCTGAAGATGCAATTCTCTTGAAGAGTACAAGCATTGCGTGTTCTTCTTTGAAGGGTGAAAGTCGACTAGGATCAAGATGCGCCTATGAATTAAATGCTCACTCATTATTATCTTTGAACGGCCCAAGATTGCATGGGCAGTATTATTAGACTACTCTATATTTGTTTAATGTTTTAGTCATTAAATGCATGCAAACATGTTTAGTCGATTGGGTAGTAAGAGATTAGGGTTCCTTGTTTATAAAAGGAACCAAATAGTTTGTAATAATCAACAGATCTGAAACATAGAGTTTCAGTGAATAAAAAGATCCATAGAGGATCTAAGTGTTCTTAGTTATAACATCTTGTGTTTACTTTCCGCTTTAGAATACAAGTGTTAGAGACTGTCTATTAGTTTGCTTATGATTACATATGCAATACTAACGATCCACGAGTGCTTAAGATCTGTCAAGGTCTGAGAGTTTTCAACAATAACAAGCACGGAAATTACATACTAGCACCTCACATGGGGTGTTTGGATACTCACATCTCTCGGGTGTATATGAAATATAACAAGTTGGAAATGGAAGATAAACACTCATTAACCGGTCCTAGTACATAGATTACCATAGGCTTGAGACTAGATCAAACCTCTAATTCTTTGGCGTAAGCACCTAGGAAAGACTATCAAAGAGGTCTTTTAAAGGGTTGTAATGTTAGGCTTACGGTAGGGAAACAAAGGGTTTGGTGGGATAGGCTATTTAGTAGTGGCAAGTCAAAAATCTTTATGTTACAAGCATGCGAAGAATGGCGTTGCTAAGCCAAGACTCGACACTCTAGACTCTATATAACTGAAACAAACAAACATAAATTAAAGATAGATGTAGGATGGTAGCCCGTATGTATTTTTTTTCAACACTATATATTTTTTTCTTTTTCTCTTTTTCTATTTTTTTTGATTTTTTTTATATTTTACATATACACTTTTACTCTACCATCCTCTATGGTAACATCAAAATGATAGGGATTTATAGGCACATCCCTACACTTGAGTTTTTATTACTCTAACACTAATTTGACCCGAATTGAAAAGATCAAACCACTTGGAGTACATTATTACGAAAATAAAGGGAATTTGAATTTAACGTTCCCTTCCCGTCATTCCATAAAATTTAACTTTTCCCATGAGTCCTAATCGTCCCAAAACTGTATACAAAGGATATGACTCAACTTAGCAACTTATGCAAGCAACTAGATAATTGAACTAAGGGATTTTAGGGTGATAACAATAATGCACTAAAAGTGAGTTCATACAAGGTAGGCTAAGGCGATTTGGGTGTACATTTGGAGGTGGGGTGTAAACAATGCTCTTCATTGATATTCCGAAAAACCGAAACATCACGAGAACCGCGAAAAGGATAGGCTCTGAGGGGTTAACTAGGGGTATTGTGTACTAAAGATGAGTACAACGCAAAGGTGTGGGGGAATTACTCAACCGATGTGGAAGAAGTAGTTATATTACGGTATCAAACAAGGTTATCCTAGTGCCTCTTATCATTTAGTTATTCCTAACTACACAAGTGTAGTCTTACTAGCGATCTCGGGATGCATCACAAAACAAGTTCTAGAATCTAATATACTACCGGTTCACACTCTAAGCACTAAAGATGAATGCTTTAATTCCTACTAATCTAAGGGTGATCCTCACATTTGGGTGGAATTTAAGTGGTAAAGGGTTTTGTGCTAGTCATATAACTTCCTATCCATGAGGACGCTTTTGTTAAGACTAATGGCCCACTCCTATATGTCATGAAAAATTTTAAATTTGGTGCCAAAATTATCCTAACCGACATTTTTCATGGTTTATTACACAAATACAATTGGACCAAGCAAATAATCAAGGATAAGCATAGTTTCAAAGTTCCCATTTTATTTTCCTCCCTACACTTAAACCGAACATTGTCCCCAATGTTCCCGAAATTATCAAAGTTATGATAATGGAAGGTAATAAAGATGAAAGAAACTAGTACTCACGATTAGCTTGGTAGGATCCGTGTAAAGTGGTGGTTACATCTTTCTTCAAGAACGTTTGCGTGAAAAGCTCCTTCTCATCTTATGTATCTTCTTCTTGATAAATTAAACCTGCACACTTGAAGAAAACAAACGAAACCTTCGTGTAATATCGTGTAATAATATATATAAGACTCTACTAAACTAGGATATAATGCTTGTGGAATGGATGTTTACGCACTTCGGAAAATTAAGACCGAAAATTCCAAAAATTATAAGTAGCTTAGAAAGCGAGAAAAAGTAATCGTTGTTTTGCTCCTTCGACGCCGTCAGTTGCGATCTGACGCCCAAAGTTATCCCGACAAAATTGGTGCGATTTTCGGAAAAATTACGGAAAATTTATATCTTTAGAATCGGAAAATTTCACGCAAAACATCCATTATGACTCGATACAAGCATTTGACTCGAACAAACACACATGTATATCTTTTAATTAATTGTAATTCTCATGTTTACGTTTCTTTTGAAAACGTGTGTAATCCTCCCTACACTTATCCTTTATGTAAAATACCTTTATATGTAATTAAGACGAGGTTAAAAGCAAAATAAAGCATTTTTACAAATTTAAGCATGAGAATAAACAATCAACAAAAGATATATGACACAAACAAGCAAACAATTAAGCATGAGTTGCCTCCCACGAGCGCTTTTCTTTATTTATGAGTCTTGTAGCTAGACTCGTAGTCGTGCCCTTACGTGACTTCATTACCGTCACCTTTTTCCTTATGACGATCTCTATTGGGGGATTCCATGTTGTAAAAGTGCCCTATGATGCACCTTTCTAAGAGGTCGTCCTCTCCCCAATCGGTTCTATATTCCGGTCCTAATTTGAAGCAATCCTTATAGAATCCGAAAATCTTGGCCATAACATAATCTACTCCTTTCTCCTTGTTCTCCTCATTCCTATAATAGACCGATAGTTAAGTTCCTTTTCATCATTGGAGAGTGATGAAAACTTCTCAATCTTAAACGGCATTTGGTAAGCTACATCGTCGGTCTCATCCTTGAATCGCACTATTCCTAATGAGGGATCATAAGTCATCTCGGTGTTTTCTATGAAAGGTTTTCCTAGAATAACGTGGGACAAGCTAGGATCTATGGCCGTACTAATATCATCCAAAATTATGAAGTCTGTAGGAAATGTGAAACTACCTACATAAACGGGCAATCCCTTAATTCTACCAAGAAAATTGCACCTAACCCTAGGATTATCGGGGTCTTGCCTAGTTGGGATAGGCTTCTTTATTACCCAATTATAGTAGGTGCTAGTCATTATGTTTATTAGGGACTTGCGGTCAATGTAGGCCTTTGCCACGAAAAGGTGTCCTATGCAACATGGTATGTTAAGATTCCAAGGGTTCCCAAACTTAATCCTAGGGCTTTTCCTAACATACATGTGACGGTGGTCACACACTAAGTGAGGGTGGCGAGATAGTTCTTCTTCCGTAGGAAATTTATTGAAATAGTCATTGTCTACTTCATCTACTTCCTGGGTTGTTTCATTAACCTCAAGTATAGTTTCATGGTCCGCTTCGTCATTTGTTCTATTAGGTTTCACTAAGGTGATGGTATTGAGGAATTGGACGTGTTTAGCTAACTTACTTGGGTCCTTAATCTTAACACCGGAAGGTTCGGGAGTTGAGATAGCATTAACCTTCCTATCACTATTGGTCATGGTTTTCAAGAGGTTATCTATCTTCCTATCCATCTCGACATTGTTGTTGGTTAAAGCGGTCCGAGAGCTTAGCTATTGAGCTTCTTGGGATGCGACTAGGTGTTGCAACATCCTCAATGTTTTGTTGGTTAGGGCCATGAGATGGGGCAATGAGAAATCATTGGAAGTGAATTCTTTGGTTTGTCCCCAATAGAAGTCAGACTTGCCCTTCCATGCTTCTCAAGGCCATTAAAAGTTCTAGGTCCGGTGTTGTAGGAATCTTCCTCCCGTTCCATTAATACGTGAGGATGCGTAGTCAACGGAAGCTTGTTCGGGGAATCGGGTGCAAGTGCGCGTGTTATGAGGATCACTACACGGCTCACACGAGAAAGAAACTTTCTTCACATGGCGTGAAGACTTAGGATTTTCGTAGGAACTCATTAGGAATTTGACTTGATCTTCAAGTTCGAGCATCCTACGGTCGGAAGGTTGTGAGTCAATGGGAGGCAAGGAGATTGCCTTAACGGTTTTGGGCAACTCACGGGGGTTATTCCAACTTTCATTGTCATAGAGAGCAAGGTCCTCTATTATACCCCATGATTCTTCCGCGGTGAGATCACTAAGTTTTCAACCGGCCGCTTGGTCAATGGATCGCTTGGTGGGGAAGTTGACATGATCATAAAAGAGTTGGACTTGGAGCCAAAGATCAATGCCGTGATGAGGGACTTTATGAAGTAAGTCCTTGAATCGAGTCCATGCTTCGTAGAGAGATTCACCTTGACGTTGTTGCAACATCAAGATATCATTCCTAAGCTTAGTGGTTCTCCACGGTGGGAAAAATTGAGCAAGGAAGCGAGAGGTGAGATCATCCCAACTTGAGATGGAGCCATGGAAGTCGCTTAAGCCAATTACTAGCTTGGTCCCGTAGAGAATTAGAAGAGCGCAGACGCGTGGTCTCTGAGTAGTAGCATCGAGGTCGATGGAATCGACAATTTTAAGGAAATCCTTAAGATGCTGATTAGGATCTTCGGAACGAAGTCCATGGAACGCACATTCATTTTGCACCAACCGGATAGTGTCGGATCGCAGGGCCGTAGTTTGGGCTTGGTCGGGAAGCTCAATGGTGTTCCTATAGCCTAGGTGGCTTGGTCTCGAGTATTCACCAAGAGTACGGCCTCTTGGCGGCCTCTTGGCGGGTCATTTAACTAAGGTGTATGTAGTCTATGTCTAATTATTGTGTGCTTGTATGATGGTTTAAAGATGTATTTACTTAGGTTTTTATTACTTCTTAATTATCTCCTATTGATGATTGAATTGTCATGTCCTTATTCTTAATCGCGTTGTGTGTCTAAGGTCGTAGGGTATGCGTTTATCCCTAACTCTTTGAAACTACCAAAGGTTATCGCCTATAAAGTCTCTAGGATTTATAAACTTTAACTCTAAGGTACTCTTCGGATGGTTTAGCCTACAACAACTCTAGGTGTTATAAACTAAGGTTCACAAAGATTAATCAAGCATTAACTACATAACGGATGACCTATCGCATTACTAGATCATTAACAATTAAGATAAGAGACAACCAATAAATATTCAATAATTAAGTTTCATATTCCTAAGCAAACACACAAATAAATTAGCGGACATGGAGAACATGCAAGCATACACACAAGTAATTGAAGACATAACTAAATTAATGAAGTAAAACACTTATCTTGATGTAAGATAGGGTTTAGAACCTAAAATCTTGTACAAGACTGACCTTGGTTCGGTTTAGGTTTTACTCCAAAAGACTACACACTGAAAACTAAAAATTCGGATTCTATATATAAGATTACATATGCGACGGAATCACCCTTTGATTTGTGACGCCGTCGGGTCGCCATCATTAGGGTTTCGTCTTGGCCACGTTAGTCTTGCGACGGTGTCACCTTATGCTTGTGACGCCGTCCCTTGATCTCGGCGCCGTCTAAATCAAATCTAGGTCGTCGAGTTGTGACGATCTACTCTTTAAAGCCTGACACCGTCACTTGTAAATAAGCAATTTGGCTCTTGAGCCATCTCAAAAGTGATGCGACGGCATCGCAGATAACACCGATGTCGTCCCTTAAGTTCCAAAGCAACTGAGTGGCTCGATTCTTGAATTTGGCCATTTTCTTCGTATATTCGCGCCTTTTCGTCCGATTAAGTGTCATTCCAGCATTTTGCCTTCAAGATACCTAAAAAGTGAAAAAGAACGATATTAAGTAATAACGGATACAAAAGTGATCAAATAAGGGCTTAAATGACCCCTCAAAAAGGTACATTTTAAAACCTTATCAGCCCCTTTCAATTTTAGCAGCCTGAGTGTCTCGATTCTTGACTTTGGCCATTTTCTTCGTATATTTGCGCCTTTTCGTCCGAATAAGTGTCATTCAAGCATTTTGACTTCAAGATACCTAAAAAGTGAAAAAGAACGATATCAAGTAATAACGGATACAAAAGTGATCAAATAAGGGCTTAAACGACCCCTCATGCTATGTTTTCAAGGTGATATTCAACTTCAATAGCACTTTCCGAGCTGTCTTTGAGTAGTTGAAAGGCTTCATTCTTGATTCGTTTCAACTCTGATTTCGTCATCTTCTTCACTCGGAACTTTTCTTGCAGCAACTTAGTATGCTCCAACGTACGACCTTCTACAATATTTGGATCATCGGTTAGGCGGGAGTAGCATCAACAAGTGTGGAGAACCAATCATACTCGGTGTCGTCTTCGTCTAGCCATGAGACGACATCGATATAGGCATCTTCTTCTTTTCTTTGGCCTTGATGAGGATGATGGTTTCTTTGTTGAAGCGGGAGAGGTGGGTTGTTGTTGGGGCTCGGGGACTTCCTCATCGTCACCACTAGTATACTCAGTGATCACGGTTTTCTCTGTCGGGGTGGTAACTCGAGTCACGAGGTTTGTCAAGAGAAGGCGTGAAGGAGATCGTTGTTGAGATGGAGTCTGTGGAGTGGAGGTGGTATGGAGGATGATTCTCCGGACTTCTTTGAATGTTTAGGTTCGTTATCTTTATCCTTATCCTTATCTTCATCGTCTCTTGGGCGTTTAGGCCTTTGAGCTTCTTCTCGCATCTTGATTTGAGTTGGTATTCGGCAATGCTTCAAACAATTTACCTTCGTAAAGTAAATGTTGCGATCGTTTAGACTTTAGACATTTGAGTTACCACCGAAACCAATTCAAACATCGGAGAACACTATAGGATCGTAGGGTTGATTATTACGGTCATAGGTGTTGATCTTATAGTTTCCTTGGCCAAATGCATCGATTTGGATAGAGTTGTCTCATTGAACATCTCTCTTGTCACGCCAGAACGGTGTCTAGTAGGAACTTTTAGTATAGCCCCTAATCATTTCGTTCGGTTCCCTTGGACATCACGTTGCATGAACTTGAATATACTCCCTTTCATTTGACATCTTGTCTATCTCGTCATGAAGATGTTTGATGTTGTCGTGAGTATATCTAACTTTTATTGGTCACATCTTTCTTCCCGACCGCTTGATGACTTTAACAATCCTTGTCTTTGCCCGAGATATCCAAGAGTCGGTTGGTTTCTTCACGATTTGGATGTGGATCGGTTGTTCCTTTGGATGGTGGGGTGAAGAGTGAGAAGGCGAATCGATGATAAGGAGTCGTGAGGTGATTCGAGGGTCCTTAGGAGGTTGAAGTTTCCTCCTTAGGCGAGTAGGACTATTAAGAAGATAATCATCATAATTCACTTCGTCATCTTGTCCAGTTAGCCTTTACTTGACTGAATCCGGGCCTCTTCATCTGCTTTGGCTTAAGTCGCAACCTCTCCATCAACTTTTTCTTTCTCGGACTTTTCCTTTTACGGTTCCTCAAAGTCAAAATCAATTGAATCCTCCAGCGCTTTTGTTGTTGCTCAAGAGTGGTGGCACGGTTCCTTATCGGGTTGATTAACCGCATCGAGGAATTGGTGTAGATTGACACCACCACTTGACCCTCGGGGCCACGCATTTGTTGTTGTTCGAACTCTTTTGCGGTGTGTTAGAGTCTTATGATTTTGAACTTCTTCACGTAGTCGATTATCTAGTGGCTCTTCATCCGAGCTTTCTTCTTCATGCTCAATCTTGAGTTTTCCTTTGCCTTGAGTCGACTTTTGGGTGGGAGGTTTAGCTCTTTGTTTGAGTGTCGTCGATTGCGACTTTAGAGTAGGTGACCTCTTTATCTCGATTCGGTTTCCTCGAGCTTTTATCCACTAGCTTTCTTTGCGGTTCGAGACTTGGGAATGGGAATAGGAACAACTTCCTTAGAGGCTGTCCTCCTTTGAGTGGAGGTTTCCTCTTGGGAACATTCTTTGACTCTCGGTGCTTGTAACACTTCTTTTGCCTCTTCCGGTTTTCCTTGTAGGTGTACCAGCGGACTTTTCATCGAGAAAACCTACTTTGCCTTCTTCAAGCTGCTACGGATATCGTTTGTACGAGTACGGTTGTTTGATATCATCAATTATAAGGTGATCGCAAGACGCACCTTGTTTCTTTGTTGTAGAGTCCTTCGTCGGCAGAGTGTGGGCTCATACAACATGGAGTGTTGTTTGGGGTCATCGAGTCTCAAGGGAATATCGAGGATTATACCCTAGAGCTCGTTGGATCAACATTTGGTATATCGATATATGGAATTTTGGTGCGAAGCATTTTAAGGAAAGTCATCATATCGTCCCATATCGAGCTTCAACTTCTATGTCTTTCTTGTTGACCAAAGCCCAAAATATTTGTAGTTTCATGAGCTTGGGATGCTCATAACCACTATCACGTCGAAGCGGTTTGGTGATCATAATGTAGAGGTTCTCCATGGTGGGGAATGTTCTTGAGATCGACATATGAATGCTTTGTAATTACCGGTAGCCGTCATAGCCAATGTCGATCATGAGCGGAGAACTACCTCTTGGTTGGGTGGCATTGTATTTATTAAGTTCGATGACGAGAATGAGAAGAATAGCCCTCAAATCTGCTGGTGTGATGGTAACTTGTTTGTCATTGAGCGTCACCGTCCAAGCGTTTTGACCTTTGATCTTTCGTATTGTATGCGGTGGTGTATGTAGACTTCCAGATGTGAAGCGGGGTGGTGAGCATGTTCGATGGCGTGACTCTAAAAATATCCTTGCAATTTCACATGAAGATTACGGCGGAAAAGTTCTCAAAATCAACTCGAGGTTATTCTTTCCGATCTTCATTGGAAAACCATTCGGAAGATATCAAGAACGGTGAGAACATTTGGTGCATCCACATACGCATTTGGCGTCCATGTCGTGATCTCGAAGATATTTAGCCAAAAGAACCAACATATCGAAAGACATTCGTTAGTCAACAAATGGTTTTATTGTCTAATTATTGAATGTGATATGTCGATGATTATTACGAGTCCAATGTCACTTGTTTGTCCAATAGTCCAAAGGCGATCGTGATAAGTTTCGTGAGTTGATTAACTTTAAGTTTTAAAGTCCATGTTTTCACTTATTTTTTTCACAACTTATTAAACTTTTAAGTTAATTAGTGACATTATGGTTTCGTGGCGTTATGATTTATTTATTTACAAGTTTGCACGCGTAACAATTCATAATTAAGGTTAAAACTAGACTTAGGCGTAGAAATGGCAAGCTTATGCGTAAACAGGAGTGGTATACACGTAAGCATAAGCTTATGCGTAGGTTCTTGACTTACGCGTAGGAAAAGAGGGCCTTATGCGTAGAGCTTACGCGTAAGAGTCAACCTTATGCGTGGGGTTATTGTTTACGCATATCCTTCACGAGGATCGCGTGGTCCCCAATGTAGAACCTTACGGCGTAAGCGTTCTGTCACGATTTCTCTTACGCATAACATGCTACGCGTAAGGTGATCCTTATCGTGGATTGCAAGTAACCTTGATTACGAATTTTCAAGCGTAGAAAACACGAAATAAATTCATCTTAACATCAACATTAACATCTTCATTCAATTCCTTTGATTTGAGCATGTAAACTTATTAAGGCAGGTTATCACGAAGAACATACTTTATCGTAAGACTTAAAACCCTAAGGCTCAATTTTTACGTGTAAGTTATCTAGCCATAGGAATTGCACCAAAATGATTACGGGATGTCTAGGAAGCCTATTGAGTTGTTCTATCAAGTTTTAACATCAAACTCTAAGCGAATCAAAAATACCCAAATTACAAGAACATAAACCTAATTCTTAATAAACTAGCAATTAATGTTCTTGGGTTGATTACGAGCCTAGATATGATCAATTCAACATGAAAAAAACCTCATTCAACTACCTATTCAACTAGAAACACTCTCATACGAAAATACCCAATTTCACGCATAAACCCTATTTTTCAAAATCAATCAATTCGTGTATCCGGGTGTGTTTTAATGATAGAAATGGAATCATTGATGTTTAGAAACGTTTTGACACACTCATTTTAACCATAAACACAAACTTGATTATGTGTTCATACGCTTATCGTAGAACACAAAATCAATCTAGATAAAAATCTAGCCGTTAGATTTCAAAACGATTTAAAACCATTGCTTAGAAAGTTACAAGGAATGATTTTCCACTTACAAATTGATGATCAAACAGACGGATTTGATAGTCGATTTTTATGCGTAGGATTAAGGTGGTTGGGATATTAAATTTTGTAATAAATGTATTTTTGAAAGTTAGGTGAGGTGTTTTAGTAAAAAAATACTTTGATCTTTTGACATATTTAGTCCCTGCACCTTTTCCATTTACATCCATTGTCCATAACTTCCGTTTTGGTTACCAAACGAATGATATTTTTGAAAAGAAACTTGACGACACTCCCCCTTGACTTAAGAAATAATGAAATTTTATAAATTTTAGTCCAAGGAGTGTCAGTAAACCAGAAATGTGACCACCATTCTTAAAGAAACAACCATGATAAGGTAACATGCAAGTACAAGGTTTTATGAGACCGTAAAATATTTGAATTCTCCCCCTCAACACTTGATCATAAAAATACTGAATTTTGAAAGATAAGAGTGTTGGCGGAAGATTTGTACTTGCCATGTTAAAAGAGATATAGATAGAAGAATATTTTTGTTGTTTTATTCGATTTTATATTTTTGTATTTTGTTTTTGAAAAAATATTTACAAAAGAAGTTTTGGTGTTTCACTGGTTTCAAGAACGTTTTAAGAGTTCATCGAGTTCCTCTTGAGTCAAACACCACATACCAATCCGGTGGACCAACTCATTAAACCTAGCAGAGCTAAGGCTTTGGTGAGAAGATCGCCAATTGGTATTGATACCCAAAGTATAATTCAACTGTACCTATTCCACGTGGTCCTTGATGAAATGATATCGAAGATCGATGTGCTTCGATTTCGAATGTTGTCTTGAGTTGCGAGATCGCAATAGCACTCCGATTGTCGCGATTACATCGGATTTTGTCAAACACGTAACCATAGTCTTTGAGTTGTGTTCGCATCCAAATGACTTGAGCACAACACGCCGACATGGCTACATATTACCTTACATTGAGGAGGCGATGTACAATCCGCTTCTTCGATTGCCATGACATCGGTTTATCACCAAGAAATTGTAATGCTCTGAAGTACTTTTCCGTGAATCTAAGCATCTGCGTGGTCGACGATCTGAAAAAGCTATTAGTTCAAAACCGAGAATCCTTTGGATACGGATCCCAAATTAATGGTTCCCTTGATGTATCGGAGGATTCTTTTAGCCTCGAGAGAGGTGGGTTTGATTGGTCTCGTGATAACGGGAGCAAAGATATCTGGCAAAAACAATGTCGGGCCGGTGGTTGTTAGATACATGAGAGACCCAATGATCTGCGGTATTTGGTAGGGTCCACCAATTTCCATGTAAATCAGCGTCTAGCTTCTTGGTATGAGCCATTGGTGTGGCATAGGTGTCCAGTTTGCATTCAAATTTGTTTAACAGTTCAAGGGCATATTTGGTGACTCAAGAAAATACCACGGGGTGATTAATGAACTTGCGGTCCTAGAAAGAGCGTAAGTTTACCCATCATTGACATTTCAAAATGTTTCTTCATTAGTTTTGCAAAAGCGATTGAGTACTTTTTATGTGTTGACCCAAAATGATGTAGATCACGTAAATTTGAACAATTAAGATATGTGCCCGTGATATTGTATGAAAAGAGTTGGGTCGACCGAACCTTTGGTGAAATTATTGGCAATGAGGAAAGATGATAACTTATCGTACCACGCCATGGGAGATTGTTTGAGTCCGTACAAAGCTTTGTTTGGTTTGTAGACATGGTTCGAGAACTCGGGATCAATGAATCCTTACATTTGGTGACATAAACCGTTTCTTCGGTTGCCCATTCGAGCGTTTTGGCGTCCATTTGAAAGACCGTTATATGCATATGAGCATGAGCGAGAAATATCGAACGACTTCAAGGCGAGCAACCGGATCGAATGATTCTTCAAAGTCAATACCCTCTTCCTGTCTATAACCCTTAGCCACCGGGCGTGACTTGTTTACGATTCGTTCCCTTGACATCAATTTGTTCTTCCAAATCCATTTGAGACCAATGGCGTAGACCCATGTTGGTCTTTCAACGGTTCCATACTTCAAGGCGTTTGAATTGGTTGAGTTCTTCTTGCATGGATTCAATCCAGGTTGTCTTTTGTCATTGCGTCTTTAATGTTTTTAGGCTCAGTTGGTGAGCGGTGAGTGCATAAATGCAATGTTCACCATCTGTGTGAAGGCGTTGTCTCGTAACGGTTGGTTGATTCAGTTGCCAATAATATTCTATAGAGGATGATCTTTTGTCCAATGATGTGTAGAGGGTTGATGTTGGTATACATTGTGTAGATTTTGAGGATTCAAATGGCTTGTAGATGATTTCGCAACATCGGTGCGATAGTTTCATTAGAAAGCGGGTTAAAGAACGTATTTGGATCAAAATCTGCGGTGGGGTACTTCATTAAGAACATCATCAATTTGGTTCATTGTCGTTGGGCAGTTTGTTCAAGCTGTTGTTGTAGATTCAATGGTGGTGCTTCTTCAGATGAGTTATTGTAGCAGTGTATCGGTATAAGAGTATGATTAGGTTGAGCGGTGGAATCGGCGGATACACAGAGCACGTTCATCAATGTCATCACTAAACAGTGGACAAAGAGCTTTTCTATTTGTTGTGAGTAAGATGGGGCTTGGTTCGGTGATGATGGGGTTTGAGGAAGTTTAAGCAGTTGTGACCGGGTTCCAAATTGTTATGCTCGAATCCATTTCGATAAGTTCATCGAAATTTGCATGAATCGTTTCCATAACTTTGTTTTGTACGATGATTCGGATCCGGAAACCCTTAGAATTTTCACAATATCCTATAAAGACTCCAATGTCGACTTTGGCTTTGAGTTTTCCAAAGTCATCACGATCATTATTTGGGTAGCAAAGGATCCAAATACATGAAAGTGTTTGAGATTCGGTTTATGGTTGTGGATAAGCTCAAAAGGTGTTTTGTTGTGGCATTTTGTAATCATTGAGCGATTTTGAGTATAGCATGCGATTGATCTGACACGCCCACAAGTAATCTAGAATTTTAGCATTGATTAACATTGTTCTTGCAGCTTCCACTAACGTCGGTTTAGTCTTTCAACAACTCTGTTTTGTTACGGTGTCACGTGCAATAGATGTCGATGCTTAATTCCCACTTTCTCATAAAATTCTCGAAGAGTTTGGTTCACAAATTCGGTTCCTTTATGCATTACGATTTGGCGGACGGTGTTCGGGTGAACTTGAATTTTGTGAGAAAGGTGATGATCATCTGTGGAGCTTGATCTTTACTTGAAGAAAGTAGACCCAAGTCCATCGTGAGTAGTCATCGACAATTACCAAGATGTAGCGTTTGCCATTAATCGTTTGCACGCGCATTGGGCCACAAAATCCATGTGAAGAAGATGAAGCACATCTTTGAGGCGTGTTCCACCTTTGAAGGAAAATGAGCACGAGTGCTTTTCCCTTGTTCTGGTCGAGCACGGTGATCTTTGGAATCTTGGAATCTCGGGAGACCTTGACAAGTTTGTGTCGATGGTTTGAAACTTTAAATGTGAGAGACAGCGGTGCCATAGCCAAGATTTTGTAGATGTAGCCTTTGAGAGTGAGCGGATGGGAGATGAAGCAACCATGTCTTCCATTGAGATTGTGTCTGAGACTAAAATTGCGAGAGCCGGACATAAGATCGTTTCCTTTTAGATCACGAATGAAACAAGTTTTCTCCCGACAAGCAACTTCCAAGTCTCCATCACAATTGTGATGAAAAGAGATTGTGACCGGGGCCTTCCACATAATAAACCACCGCTAATTTCGATATTTCCATTGATATAATCTCTGTAGCCCATGATAGCTGAAGTGATCATTCCCGAATCGGCAGTGCCAATGAACTTTGCGGTGAAAGTTTGATAATGATTTAAGATTGCTGTCATGTGTCGGGAACATCCGCTATCAACAATCAAAGGATGATCCGTATCACACCGCATTACACACATCGACATAGATGGAATAAGTAGATGTGGAACCCGAAGTGTTAGAGGGTTCGAAGCGATTATAGTTGAAATACACACATCGGTGACTTTAGGCATCCATTTAAATCCTAGTGTATTATGTATCCATTTACGCCATCTCCAAGCGGTATTTGCTTTAGTCTTAGTGAATGCACTAGGTGGTACTACAGGTCCTTGAGGTGATCACAGAGCTATAGGGACATTAATGCGTTTCTTAGAATCGAAGAGGCGGTTTACCAAGCACAAACTTAGAAGCATTAGTGGTCCTAGAGGTATTCGATTCTTAGGATTCCTTAAGCGAGACAAGATAGCTCTAGCAACACATTTTTCATGACAATCGAAAGCATACTTTTACGACAAATAACACAAGAAGCATCGGGATCGAATATCAAAAGTACTTAAAGGTTTAGCATTCGTTACAAAACTTTTCCATTACATTTGTCGGGCCTTAATATCTAAAGTGGGTGCAACTTGAGTCTTATTCAAAGTCCTAGGGTGTTCTTCTACTTGACATTCTTTATTGTTCTTTTCTTAGGTAGCAACTTCCTATTCTTCCTTGTATTGCTCTAGGTTGTGAAGTGCAAACATTTGGAAAAGAGGCAACTATTCTGTTTTAGTAGAGGAAGCACATTAGTATCTTGTGTTTTGGCGGTAGGCAATCGGGATCACGTTTGCTAAGTGTTCTGAGTGCAATTTTCTTAATGATGCTAGGTGAACTTGTTCATAATTTCCTAACATTTCCTTAACTTAATGATAGTGTGCACCAAATCTTGATTTTCGAGCGAAGATTTCGAGAAAAATTCATGACTTCTTTAGTGTGTGCAAGATAATGATCAAGTTCGTTTGATGCTTCATTACGAGTATGTTTGAGTAAATCAAATATGACACCATATTCCTTTTAAGCTGTTGCAAGTTCTTGTTCATATTTTGAGATTTGACATTTCAAAGACACGTTTTGATCATCCGGTTGCTCAATTTTAGGATCAAAAGATTTTGGAGCGCTGGGTGAGTTTGTTTTGCGAAGCAAGTTCACGATTTTGACAATCTTTTGACACCATTGAAGGCGGCGTTTTAAATTTGAAAGTTCATTTAACAATCGTTTATTTTCAACTTTTAAAGATTCGATCGATGCACATTATCGATATTCTCAACAATTTCAGCAGAATCAACGAGAATCGGAGAGATATGATCGGATGCATATGCAGCAGTTGTAATAAAACAAGATTATTGATATCGGCACGAGATAACATCTTCCAAGAGTAGATCAACATCTTTTCTCAACAATTTCTTTTTCGTTTAGTATTTGAAATCGATGTTTACATTTTCTCGGCTGTTTTCATGAGACCAAGTTCCTTGTGAAAATCCCTTTCCTAATATAGTGCACAAGTTTTCAAATTTTTTACATGGGGTAAAATTCTTTTCGAAGAATATCTCTTTGTTCTCGCGCCATTGGTGATTGAAAATGTTCAACTTTTATTTGGAAAGAAATTCAATCTCACGTTCCAAAATTTTGAGGTCGAGATAAGAAAGTGTCAAAATATTTGATAACGCGACAACTTTCGACTTCGTTTAACTTCACTCGGTGAAGGTAAAGGACCATTAATTTGTGCACCATTGTGTTGGGGACGAACTTGAAATTGGTGTGATAACCAAAGTTTTGTTTGAAGTATCTTGTTGTGTGACAAAAGTTACGGCTTTTGAATAGTTAAATGGTTTGTTATAGCGACATTTTCCATTTTGACCGACTCTCGTCATACGCATCTAATTCCTCCATGCGATTATATTCAACAACATCATAATTAAATCATCAATTCTATGTTCTGCTTTGTAAACTTTAGGATTTGGTTTGAATGCTCTGTTTGAAAACTTAGGTTTATAATCGGCAAGAATTGGTCCATATCCATTTGGATTTGGTTTAAAAGTAAACTTATGAATAGTTGTGATTGAGTCACCATGTTTATAAACAACATTTGAAACTCTTTGATTTTGTGTTGTAAGTTGACAATTTCTTCAAGATAGTTATCTATTCGTTTAGGTGGAATGCTTTTTGTACTTTCGAGCTGTTTTGACAAGTTAACAACTCAACCTTGGCTTTTGAGTTTCCAAAGTAAGGCGTTAATTTGTTGTTTATGTTCATGTTTGAGTTGTTCTATTTGAGATAACAAAGCATTCTTGGATGAGGCTAGATCACGTATCTATCGTTCTAATGATTTTTCGTTTTGATGAGATTTAGCAAAAGCGACTTCAAAACCTTGTTCACGTTTTTCTTGAGTTCTAAAAACGTTGATTTGTCTAATTAAGCATTCATTATCACTAATTAACAGTGCATTTTTATCTTTTAATTGCTTGCAAATTTCCAAACGAGATTCTTGGTCTTTAATTAAGGTCAGGAGCTCAATTTCTCTATTAGACAAAAGCTCATCTTGTTCAATGTGAGTCTCAACATGAGCATTATTTAGATCCTCAAATATAACCACGGAGTCAACTTGATTATCGATATTAACCATAAGGTTATCTTGATCGTCAAATATAACTACGGGATCTATTTGATAATCATCGGAATGAGATGTGGATGGCTCATGTTGAACACTCGATCCTTGTCGTATGGATAAATTGGCGGAGATATCGATCGATGATGAGTATATTTTGTTCGGTACACGAGACAAGCCATCGATGTCATACACTGGGCTGTATCACTCATGTGTAGAACTGCATTTGTGCCATCAACATCACTGTTGCATTAGCTCGCAAGTCCTCCATATCATCATCGAATGCATACGCCATAAAGCTCATTCCTTGTTGGTAAGAGTTCCACCGACTTCATCCTTGAGCCAAGAGCAACGCCTCTTTGTGATAAGCACGCCTCTTGTCCTCGGCTTAGGGCATGCATTAGCGGATGACCCTTCTCATTTGACGCTTATAACAACGAAGACCATTAACCCCATTATGAGCATTTGTCACAATTCTCAAATTTCGGTCATTTCTTAAACTCAATATTCATCATATTAGTTATGCATGGTTTTGCATTTCACATTAAACATATAATTTCTTATTAAATAAACGTTATCGCGTAAACATTATTTTGTACAATTGATCCGATACTTCCAAAATTTATCACAATATATTTTTATACTCATACTAAGTTTATAAAAATATTATTATTAGTTTACCCGGTGTTTTAAATTTATTGCGTATATAAATTGTTATGTTTATATAAATTGCGACGGTTTTCTTAAATTCAACCCGATAAATATTTATTCACTCAAATCTTTCAAGAAATGTATTTTTATAATTTTTATGACTTCAATATATTTTATCTTGACCCGTTAAAAATTATTTCTAGTTAACGCTACCCCAAATACCTATTTTAAATTACAACTTACAAACTAATCTTACACCTTTATAAACCTACTCAAACTACCAACTTTATTTTAATACATCTTCCAAGATATCAATCTATATATTACTTTCTTGGTTTTCCTACTCATTCACGCCAACCCCATCCCTCATTTAATTTTTTGCTTACTTGTCTTTAGATATTTGGTATATTAGATATGTATACTTAAATCTTATTTCCACAATAACAACACAACATATTTTCTTTTCTATTGTTTACGTGGTTCGGTGACCTCCCACAAACAACCTCAAACACTTAATTTTGATCTTGGTTTGCTAGTTTGTTTCATCACAAGTTCAAGTCTTAAGTTCCTTATTGATTGCTAGTTCTATCTATACCACAAGTAAGTTCTAAATAATATTTCCTACTCTTTCAATATCCATACTTGCTCTATTTTATTTTTTTAGAAACAATCATGCAAGTTTCATGTGTATCTTTATACCATTTTTAAGGTTTTAAGGTTTTAAGTGTTAAATATATATAATCCATCCTATAATTACTCCTTGTTATATATTGGTCTTGATGATGTTTAGGAACCCATGACACCCTAAGAAGGTGTATGGTAGGATTAGATAGCTTTGGAGTTGTTTTGAAGGATTGGAATAGGTTTAGTACGAGAAAAACTATTTTCGACAAGTATAAAAAGTGGTCTGATCTTGTTTTGAAATTCTGGAAAATCCAACAGTGAACAAAAATTTTGGCCTAGATATTTAGAAAATATACTTTAAAAGCGAATCCGTGGCAGCTTGGCGGATTAAAACGGAGTTATAACGAAGAAGTTATGAATTTTCAAGTTTGTGACGAAATATATATTTTCGAAATTTCAGCAAAGCTGTTTTGTTTTGTACGAGTCAAAAAGAGTCTTAAGCTTTATAAATTATTTCGACTTATCAAAAATATATTAGTATACTTTGATACGAAGCTAAGGACGTATAATACGTGAAAAGCGGATTTGTAACGACTAAAATATACACGTTTTACAAAATTGCCGTAACTTTATTTTTAGAAAACTATATTATTTTTATTTGTCAAGTATTACGGTAAACAAAACGACCATATTGAAGGCTATTTTAACGTTGATGTTGAACTTTTGTAACGAGATGTCTTCTAATAAAATCGAGATCACCAAGCATATTTTCAAAGCGATCAACCGTTTGTATAGCGGGGTTGTAATAAATTATTTACTGTTGCTTAAACTTTGCGAAACTCACTTTTTAAACCACATTTTGGACAAAATCACCATATTTAACCTCTATTATCTTTATGTTCGAGACCTCTGTGATGAAAATCATGTACTAAAACTTCTAGATTTTGATACAAGCTTTCCAAAACCGTTGAGTTCGTTTCCTAACGTTAGGCGTACACCATCTTACGACTAGCTTTTCGAAGCCATTTTGTCACTTTCATGGAAATTTCAACGACATTATTTTCTGATTTAAAAGTTATATTCTCTTAATAAATCACTAAAAGTCTATCGTAGGATATCGTTTCAATGTAAATACATGTGAAGTAATTTAAAAATGGTCAAGGCGTTAAAAGATTATATTTTCGACGAGAAGTATTGTTTTCAAAAATACATAAGTGGTATAAATATCATCCGAATTGCGTGCATAACATTACATCATGACTTATTGCATATCATATCATTCATAATAGGTCGGTTTGGGATTCACGCTACATTTGGTGTAACCACTTTTGTCATCGCATCTATTCATCAAGTGAGTAATCACATCCCTTTTACCATTTTAATATATTTTGGGGCGAAATGCATGAACCATACTTGAACTAAATTGATTCCTACTTTTGTGAACTCTTTTGACTAGAACTTATGAACTTGAATCAAATCCTTGAACTTAATTATGAAATAATGCCTTACTTGAACTTATTGAACCGTACATGTTATGACCTTGACCTAAAGTCTCCTATGTTCGAGCATCACTATAAAGTCTCCTATGTTCGAGCATCACTATAAAGTCCCCTATGTTCGGATTATATCTTTGGGAAGAGGCACCCAAGTATATCTTTGGGAAGAGGCACCAGTATATCTTTGGGAAGAGGCACCCATTATATCTTTGGGAAGAGGCACCCAACATAACTTTGGGTAATGGCACCCGACTTAATTTGGTTTCATCAGTAGCATCCCCGAATTATTATATTCGTGGTAATATATTGTGAACTATTATGACCGCTTATACTTGACTACTTCATACGCTATATTTTGTGCAATGGGTTGTGAATACACAGTTGCAAGTTTTGTATGGGCGGAACTTGGGCCGAGTGGATTTACAATGCCTTTGCTTTGTGGACTATTTTTTCGTTGACCGAAAGCTTTGAATATTTCTTACGAGTTTTCTTATTTTGCTAAACATGTTTACTCACCAACTATTTTCATAGTTGACCCGTCTTTCTCTCATGCATTTCGTGTGATCGTTAGTAAGTTTTCTACGGTCTTGCATAATGAAGTTTTCACTTGTCACTACAAATCGTTATGTAATAGAGCGAAATATTTTGGAATCTAAACTTTGTAATATATTTGCCGATGTCGGCTAAACCGGTATTGTAATGGTGTACTCTTTCTTTTAAATCTTAACGTTGGTATGTTCTATTATCTTGTGCTTATGTTCCTTTCCGTTACACCTCGTGTTTCCGCCTCTGGCGAGGTGTGATGATTGGTACCGAGCCAAAGGTTATAGAGAATGCCGATTTTTCAAAAATAAAAATCACAGACTATAACGAAATTTTTTATTAAACATTGAACATCATCCGAAGTCATCTAGTCCTATCGTTGCATCGTTAATCATAAATTATACATAGCACGATCAACTATGTCTAATTTATGAAGAACCATGCAATGATAAAGTGGTAGTTTTAAATCATGTTTAGTCGAGTCTTTAGAGTCTGGTCACTGAAGTTGCATTGGTCGGGTGGGTATGCATAGCATGTTTTACGTTCACGTCTACATTACCGTATCTTATTTATACCTCTCTTTCCATCTTTCGACTTGTTAGACATAGCATGCCCCGATCTGTCATATTTCGATCACTATAACATACATTACCACCGTTCGCACCTCATCGACTTCGTTCGAATATCGTTTACTCAACCCGATGTTTTGGTCCTCTCAGGGATCATGGTGCAAGAAACACACGCTCGGAGGTAGCAACAACGACAACCCAAACAACAATGACAATCCAAACAACAACGCTCTTTGGAATAGCGGAGCTACTCACTCAAATTATAACACATCTCGATGCTAGAAGAACCAACGCCGGAGAAGGTACTTCAAACGCTGGTCAAGGATGCGACTACAAAACTTTCATGACATGTAAGCCAATGGAATTTCATGGTGCGAGGTGCCATTGAATTCGCTAACTGGTTCGAGAATGTTGAGTCGAAGCTTAGTATCACGAAATGTCTTTGAAGAAAATAAGGTTAAGTTCTCTGTTTGGTCTACTACGAGGACGAGCTTTGACAGTGGAACAACCAACTCTGAGATCGGAGGAAGAGGGCTGCAAATGCATTATCTTGGGAAGCATTTAAGAAACTACTAAGCGATGAGTACTGCGAGAAAAGATGAAGTGCGAACCGGAAGAAGAATTTTGGAACCACTTGATGGTAGGAGTAGAGATCGACAAGTACACGATCCGGTTCCACGAGTTAACTAGGATGGTTCCTCACATGGTTTCCACGTGGAGAAGTTGATTGACCGATATATATGGGGATTGATACGAAATTAGGAGGATGTTGCCGTCGAAACCAACCACTCGCAAGCTGCGTGAGTATGGCGATCGCTTGACAAATGATGTGATCAGTGCGGAGAACTAACAAAAGCAAGCGACAATGGACGAAAGCGACGGGAGGATCACCGAAACCGAGACCAAAATCGGCAAAACAAGAGGCGTGAATAACCCGGAACTATGGGCGATCACCCAGGGCGCAAAGGATATACAGTCCACATCCTTTGTATACTCGATGTAATTATCATCACTCGAGAGGCTGCCAGAAGGTGCGACAAATGTGGACAGACGGGCCACTTGCGAAATTGCTCAAACAGGCTGGAAATCAGGGCGGAGAAAAGCATGTTACAGTGTGAAGTCTAGATCACCTTCGCAATACTGTCCAAAGTGAAAGAACTCCCAATCAAGGAGGTGTCGTCCAAGCGTGGCGTTGGCAATAGAAGGCCCACAAGATCGAACATTGAAATTCCTCCCACGTGGTCGAGCATTCTATCACGGGCAGGAAGCCCATAGCGTAACGGGTACATTCTTTTGAGCAACCACTTTATTTCATACAACATGATTTTGGGTGCATAACTTCCTTCCAATTCTTACCACATTCACGATATTGATTAATTCGAGACCTATTGATATCGACCTTAGTTGTTATATATTTTGTTGATTTGATTTGATTTGTGTAAGCAAATCGAATATCAGCGAATCTTTCAAAGACTACATTCAAAGACTTGTTTCTAGCTTGATCTAGTGACGGTTCTTGTTTGATGAGTTGCGAAAGTCGAGCTAAGAAACAAGTTTACTCAAGTCACTATCTAAAGGTCTTTTGAGGGCTACGTTCGATATTAGGTAAGTTTACCCCATCAAATCTAATCACGGGCATGTAATTAGTTGGATGAGGAACCCTTATGCTTGAGCACGACATGATCATTTAGACTATTAAATACGAGCATGAACTTTTAGAACTCTTGTCGAGGTTGGGACCATAGTATCGTTAATCGAATCACAAGGGCGTGATTCGACGACATGGGAAGAATGTCACAATTCTCAAATTTCGGTCATTTCTTAAACTCAATATTCATCATATTAGTTATGCATGGTTTTGCATTTCACATTAAACATATAATTTCTTATTAAATAAACGTTATCGTAAATATTATTTTGTACAATTGATCCGATACTTCAAAATTTATCACAATATATTTTTATACTCATACTAAGTTTATAAAATATTATTATTAGTTTACCGGTGTTTTAAATTTATTGCGTATATAAATTGTTATGTTTATATAAATTATGACGGTTTTCTTAAATTCAACCCGATAAATATTTATTCACTCAAATCTTTCAAGAAATGTATTTTTATAATTTTATGACTTCAATATATTTTATCTTGACCGTTAAAATTATTTCTAGTTAACGCTACCCCAAATACCTATTTTAAATTACAACTTACAAACTAATCTTACACCTTTATAAACCTACTCAAACTACCAACTTTATTTTAATACATCTTCCAAGATATCAATCTATATATTACTTTCTTGGTTTTCCCTACTCATTCACGCCAACCCCATCCCTCATTTAATTTTTTTGCTTACTTGTCTTTAGATATTTGGTATATTAGATATGTATACTTAAATCTTATTTCCACAATAACAACACAACATATTTTCTTTTCTATTGTTTACGTGGTTCGTGACCTCCCACAAACAACCTCAAACACTTAATTTTGATCTTGGTTTGCTAGTTTGTTTCATCACAAGTTCAAGTCTTAAGTTCCTTATTGATTGCTAGTTCTATCTATACCACAAGTAAGTTCTAAATAATATTTCCTACTCTTTCAATATCCATACTTGCTCTATTTTATTTTTTTAGAAACAATCATGCAAGTTTCATGTGTATCTTTATACCATTTTTAAGGTTTTTAAGGTTTTTAAGTGTTAAATATATATAATCCATCCTATAATTACTCCTTGTTATATATTGGTCTTGATGATGTTTAGGAACCCATGACACCCTAAGAAGGTGTATGGTAGGATTAGAATAGCTTTGGAGTTGTTTTGAAGGGATTGGAATAGGTTTAGTACGAGAAAAACTATTTTCGACAAGTATAAAAAGTGGTCTGATCTTGTTTTGAAATTCTGGAAAATCCGACAGTGAACAAAAATTTTTGGCCTAGATATTTAGAAAATATACTTTAAAACGAATCCGTGGCGCTTAAGCGGATTAAAGCGGAGTTATAACGAAGAAGTTATGAAATTTTCAAGTTTTGACGAAATATATATTTTCGAAATTTCAAGAAGCTGTTTTTGTTTTGTGCGAGTCAAAAACGAGTCTTAAGCTTTATAAATTATTTCGACTTATCAAAAATATATTAGTATACTTTGATACGAAGCTAAGGGCGATATGTCGTGAAAAGCGGATTTGTAACGACTAAAATATACACGTTTTACAAAATTGCCGTAACTTTATTTTAGAAAAACTATATTATTTTTATTTGTCAAGTATTACGGTAAACAAAGCGACCATATTGAAGGCTATTTTAACGTTGATGTGGAACTTTTTGTAACGAGATGTCTTCTAATAAAATCGAGATCACCAAGCATATTTTTCAAAGCGATCAACCGTTTGTATAGCGGGTTGTAATAAATTATTTACGATTGCTTAAACTTTGCGAAACTCACTTTTTAAACCACATTTGGACAAAATCACCATATTTAACCTCTATTATCTTTATGTTCGAGACCTCTATGACGAAAACTCATGTACTAAAACTTCTAGATTTTAATACAAGCTTTCCAAAACCGTTGAGTTCGTTTCCTAACGTTAGACGTACACCATCTTACGACTAGCTTTTCGAAGCCATTTTTGTCACTTTCATGGAAATTTCAACGACATTATTTTACGACGAAAAGTTATATTCTCTTAATAAATCACTAAAAGTCTATCGTAGGATATCGTTTCAATGTAAATACATGTGAAGTAATTTAAAATGGTCAAGACGTTAAAAGATTATATTTTCGACGAGAAGTATTGTTTTCAAAAATACATAAGTGGTATAAATATCATCCGAATGCGTGCATAACATTACATCATGACTTATTGCATATCATATCATTCATAATAGGTCGGTTTGGGATTCACGCTACATTTCGTGTAACCACTTTTGTCATCGCATCTATTCATCAAGTGAGTAATCACATCCCTTTTACCATTTTAATATATTTTGGGCGAAATGCATGAACCATACTTGAACTAAATTGATTCCTACTTTTGTGAACTCTTTTGACTAGAACTTATGAACTTGAATCAAATCCTTGAACTTAATTATGAAATAATGCCTTACTTGAACTTATTGAACCGTACATGTTATGACCTTGACCTAAAGTCTCCTATGTTCGGAGCATCACTATAAAGTCTCCTATGTTCGGAGCATCACTATAAAGTCCCCTATGTTCGGATTATATCTTTGGGAAGAGGCACCCAGTATATCTTTGGGAAGAGGCACCCAGTATATCTTTGGGAAGAGGCACCCATTATATCTTTGGGAAGAGGCACCCAACATAACTTTGGGTAATGGCACCTGACTTAATTTGGTTTCATCGGTAGCATCCACGAATTATTATATTCGTGGTAATATATTGTGAACTATTATGACCGCTTATACTTGACTACTTCATACGCTATATTTTGTGCAATGGGTTGTGAATACACAGGTTGCAAGTTTTGTATGGGTGAACTTGAACCGAGTGGATTTACAATGCCTTTGCTTTGTGGACTATTTTTTCGTTGACCGAAAGCTTTGAATATTTCTTACGAGTTTTCTTATTTTGCTAAACATGTTTACTCACCAACTATTTTCATAGTTGACCCGTTTTTCTCTCATGCATTTGGTGATCGTTAGTAAGTTTTCTACCGGTCTTGCATAATGAAGTTTTCACTTGTCACTACAAATCGTTATGTAATAGAGCGAAATATTTTGGAATCTAAACTTTGTAATATATTTGCCGATGTCGGCTAAAGCGGTATTGTAATGGTGTACTCTTTCTTTTAAATCTTAACGTTGGTATGTTCTATTATCTTGTGCTTATGTTCCTTTCCGTTACACCTCGTGTTTCCGCCTCTGGCGAGGTGTGTGATTGGTACGAGCCAAAGGTTATAGAGAATGCCGATTTTCAAAAATAAAAATCACAACTATAACCGAAATTTTTTATTAAACATTGAACATCATCCGAGTCATCTAGTCCTATCGTTGCATCGTTAATCATAAATTATACATAGCCCGATCAACTATGTCTAATTTATGAAGAACCATGCAATGATAAGAGTGGTAGTTTTAAATCATGTTTAGTCGAGTCTTTAGAGTCGGTCACCGAAGTTGCATTGGTCGGTGGGTATGCATAGCATGTTTTACGTTCACGTCTACATTACCGTATCTTATTTATACCTCTCTTTTCCATCTTCGACTTGTTAGACATAGCATGCCCCGATCCTGTCATATTTCGATCACTATAACATACATTACCACCGTTCGCACCTCATCGACTTCTTTCGAATGTCGTTTACTCAACCCGATGTTTTGGTCCTCTCAGAGGATCATGGTCGCAAGAAACACACGCTCGGGAGGTAGCAACAACGACAACCCAAACAACAATGACAATCCAAACAACAACGTCTTTGGAATAGCGGAGCTACTCACTCAAATTATAAAACATCTCGATGCTAGAAGAACCAACGCGGAGAAGGTACTTCAACGGCGGTCAAGGATGCGACTACAAAACTTTCATGACATGTAAGCCAATGGAATTTCATGGTGCGAGGGTGCCATTGAATTGCTAACACGGTTCGAGAATGTTGAGTCGAAGCTTAGTATCACGAAATGTCTTTGAAGAAAATAAGGTTAAGTTCTCTGTTGGTCTACTACGTGGACGAGCTTTGATCCGGTGGAACAACCAACTACGGATCGGAGGAAGAGGGCGCAAATGCATTATCTTGGGAAGCATTTAAGAAACTACTAACCGATGAGTAATGCAGAAAAGATGAAGTCGAGCGGAAGAAGAATTTTGGAACCACTTGATGGTAGGAGTAGAGATCGACAAGTACGATCCGGTTCCACGAGTTAACTAGGATGGTTCCTCACATGGTTTCCACGTGAGAAGTTTATTGACCGATATATATGGGGATTGATACGAATTGGGAGGGATGTTACCGTCGAAACCAACCACTCTGAAGTCATTGTGAGTATGGCGTGTCGCTTGACAAATGATGTGATCGGTCCGGAGAACTAACAAAAGCAAACGACAATGGACGAAAGCGGCGTGAGGATCACCGAAGCCGAGACCGAATCAAGAAACAAGAGCGTGAATAACCCGAACTATGGGCGATCACCAGGGCGCAAAGGATATATAGGTCCACATCCTTTGTGTACTCGATGTAATTATCATCACTCGGAGGCGGCGAAGGTGCGACAAATGTGGATGAGACGGGCCACTTCGCGAAATTGCTCAAGCAGGCGGAAATCAGGGCGAGAGAAAAGCATGTTACAGTGTGGAAGTCTAGATCACCTTCGCAATACCGTCCAAAGTGAAAGAACTCCCAATCAAGGAGGTAATCGTCCAAGCGTGGCGTTGGCAATAGAAGGCCCACAAGATCGAACATTGAAATTCCTCCCGCACGTGGTCGAGCATTCTATCTGGGCACCGAGGAAGCCCGCAACGCTGTAACGGTACATTCTTTTGAGCAACCACTTTATTTCGTACAACATGATTTTGGGTGCATAACTTCCTTCCAATTCTTACCACGTTCACGATATTGATTAATTCGAGACCTATTGATATCGACCTTAGTTGTTATATATTTTGTTGATTTGATTTGATTTGTGTAAGCAAATCGAATATCGAGCGAATCTTTCAAAAGACTACATTCAAAAGACTTGTTTCCTAGCTTGATCTAGTGACAGTTCTTCTTATTTTGCTAAACATGTTTACTCACCAACTATTTTCATAGTTGACCGTTTTCTCTCATGCATTTGGTGATCGTTAGTAAGTTTTCTACCGGGTCTTGCATAATGAAGTTTTCACTTGTCACTACAAATCGTTATGTAATAGAGCGAAATATTTTGGAATCTAAACTTTGTAATATATTTGCCGATGTCGGCTAAACCGGTATTGTAATGGTGTACTCTTTCTTTTAAATCTTAACGTTGGTATGTTCTATTATCTTGTGCTTATGTTCCTTTCCGTTACACCTCGTGTTTCCGCCTCTGGCGAGGGTGTGACAGCATTCCCCTGTTCAACCACTTGAGCCCTTTGTTGTTGCGGAGTACCCATGTTATTCCTTCCCATAGCATTAAACCCTTGACCACCTCCCATCCGACGACCATAACTACGATTCGAACTTCAACGCGTCCATTGTTCACAATGACTGATTCCTTGTGTTTGATGAGGAACGAATGCAATTGTTGGATTTGTTTGTATACCTACCAAGGCTTTAGCAATCATGACAAATCCTTGTTGCAATTCATCGAAAGCATCGAGTCCTCATCGCTTCAACGTAAAGTACTTGAGCATTGTTGTTCTTGTATGGAACCAATTGAGTTTGTTGAGGTTGTTCGCGTGACGGATCATATTGGGTGATGGTTGCGGTTGGTTGAGGAGCGGGTTGAGGAGCTGTTTGAGGAGGAAAACTAGTTTGAGCCCACAAAGCAAGTTGTTGATTGTCCAGGAAGCGATCGTGAAGCCGGAGTCCACGGATAGCCCTTTCTTTGTCAACTTCTTTTGGTGAGGCTTGAGATAGTCGTACAACAATCCGTATGTCACACCCCAATTTACATTTTGCGCTGGAATGGAATTCTGAGGGATTGTTGTCATAGCACCACATCACGGTTATATTGAGCGACCTAAAGTGTCGTTTAAAAACACATCGTTGGATATTTCATAAAAACATTGAGTACAACATCGGTCCCAAAAGGTTTACAAAGTTTGCGGAAATACAAATATGTTACAAATCAAGCGATGTTTTGAAATAAAGTACCATAATGTACATAATGTAAGTCGGCCTTGCGACTCAAAATGTAGGTCCCTAAACCATGTCATGATGATAGTGCCTCGATTACACGAAAATACATTGCTAAAAGGTCAACAATAATGTTGGTGAGAAATCATAGGTTTATGTAAATGTTTTATCGACTACACAAGTATAGACCGGGCATGACAATCAAGTCACGTAAAAATAATGTTACAATTGCTCTAAGCCCATGACCCCGAAACTAGGCATTCAATAATGTATGCCCCTGCAGAGTGTTTGCGAGACAACTCCGTAATGTTATCAAATGAAATGCATCCGTTTGCACGGTTGGGATTCACCAACCCGGATGGGGCGTCACCCTCGATAGATCTATCCACTCATCCTCGCTTCAAAGATTAACGGTTCATGTTCGGGTAATGGGGACTTTCAAATTGGCAAATCGGTAACTTAAGCAATGTAATGAATTTAACATACTTGGTATCGTACAAAAAAAATGTAGTGCAATGTATTCTCCCGTGGGTTTGAAAATAATCGAAAGCATGTAAAGCGGGGCTATGAAAACTCACTTGGTAAAGCGGAATAATGGCAAAAGTGAGTACACGAGGTATAATGTGATCGTCAACGGGACCTATTACGAATGATATGATATGTCATGAGTTGCAATGTAATGTTATGCATGCATTTCGTATGTTATTTATACCATTTGCGGGTTTTGAAAATATTACTTGTCGTCGAAAAATACTCTTTTGACGTCTTGACCCTTCAAAAATCACTTTACAAGTTTTACGTCAAAATGTCATCCTACAATGGTTTTATAATGATTTTTGGTGAAATTTTCACTTTTAAATCGCAAAACAATGTCGTCGGAATTTTCATGAAATTAACAAAAATGGCTTTGGAAAACTAGTCGTAAAATGGTGTCGTCGATCGTTAGAAACGAACTCGACGGTTTTGGAAAGTTTGTATCGATATCTAGAAGTTTCGATTCGGAGTTTTCGTCCAAAAGGTCTCGATCATAAAGATATCAAGGGTTAAAGATAGTGATTTTGGCTAATTGTTGTGCAGAAAATGAGTTTCGCCAAGTTTGAACATCCGTAATTAATTTACTATAACTCCGCTTTACAAGCGACTTGTTGTTTTGAAAAATATGGCGATGAACTTGATTTTACTAGAAGACATTTCGTTCCAAAAGTTTCACAACCTCGTTAAAAGCAGCGCAAACATGGTCGTTCTGACTAATGTAACACTTGTAGCGTAAAAATAATATAGTTTTCGAGAAAATAATAGTTACGGCAACTTTATAAAAGCGTGCATATCTTTGTCGTTTCAAATCCGTTTTCTCGTATAATATGTCCTTAGCCGTATCGAAGTAAACTAATATATTTTGACTAGTCGAAATAATTTGTGAAGCTTAAGGCTCGTTTTGACCCGAACAAACTAAAAGCGCATCTTGAAATTTACGAAAATAATTTATTTAGTCGTCAAACTTTAAAATCCATAACTTCTTCGTTATAAGTCCGTTTTATCCGTTCAAGCGGCCACGGATTCGTTTTAAAGTATATTTTCTAAATATCAAGGCCAAAGTTTCGTACCAACTGTAGGTTTTCCAGAAAATCGAAATAAGGACAGAACATAAATATATAGTTATCGAAAATAGTTTTCTCGGACAAAACCTATTCTAATCCCTTCAAATCAACTCCAAAGCTAATCTAATCCTACCATACACCTTCTTAGGGTGTCATGGGTTCCTAATCACCATCAAGACCAAAGAATACCATGGGAATAATTATAGGATGACCAATATATATATATAACTCTAAAATCATGAAAAAAATGGTATAAATCACATATCATGCATACTTGCTCCAAAAATGAAAAGATACATATGAAAATGAAAAGGAAACATGAAAATGAAAAAACATGCTTACAAGTGAAAATGATGAGGTGAAAGTAACAAGGATTATCCTAAATACTCTTGGTTTTATTTCAAAACCTTATAAAGAGTATAAACTAGATTGTTTATAACACTTGAACTTGAAAATTTTGATCCCTTTGTGATCTCTTGATGTGTGGCGGTTTGAAGAAGCCAAAAAAGAGAGAAATATTTTTTCTAACACTTTGTGAAATATGATGAAATGAATGAGATAAAAATAATGTTAAGTAAGACTTTTATGTTGTGTAAAAAACATACAATTAATAAACCATGCCAATCATTAATACACCCTCCCCTTGGTCGGCCAAGGGGAGGGATAGATATATTTATATTTTTTTTTTTTCAAATCTATTACTTGTATATATTTTGTATAATTTGAAAAAAGTGTAAGAAATTGTGTAGAAATTTGTAACTTAAAGGTAAATGGAATTTTGGTACAAGTAAGTTTTAATAGGTCAAAATAGAATGTAATGAGATAATAAAATTGTAAAAATACATTCCTTGTGAAATTTGGGTGATAAAATAATTATCGTATAATTTTTAAGAAAACGTACGTAATAATTTAACTTTAACGATTTATGTACCAAATAAATTTGAAACACTAGGAAAACTAAAAATATAGTTTTATAAACTAAATGTAAGTTTAAAAATACATCGGGATCATTTTTGAAAGTAACGGATTAAATATTCAAAATAATAACTCACGCGATAAAGATTATTAAATATAAAAATTACGCGTTAAATGTGAAATGAAATGTCGTGAATGAACTAATGAGATGCAAATGATGTCAATGAAATGTAGACTAATCTTAGTCCATATGAAATGTACGTGATGTTATGATCATGAATTCGCCGCTAAACCTTTAAGGTTCTGCAATTTGAAACAAGTAAACCAAGTTTACTATAAATGTTGAAATAATGAGACATGAATTGTGTAGAAATGACACGAAAGTACGGGTTGTCACATTCGCCCATCAAAAGGAATTCAGTCCCTGAATTCAATCGTTATTAGGTCTAACGGTGTCGGTGAAAAGATGAGGATACTTGTGTCGCATCGGTCTTCCGTTCCCAAGTAAACTCGGGACCTCGTCGAGAATTCCAACGAACTTTCACAATAGGAATACGACTACTGTTTCAACTGCTTGACCTCGCGGTCCATAATTTCTCTGAGTTCCTCCACAAAGTTGAGTTTGTCGTCAAGTGAACTTCGTCCAATGGAATAACGAGCGATTCGTCCGAAAGACACTTCTTGAGTTTGAAGCGTGAAGCGTGTTGTGCACATGACTGAGTTACGGTGGAAGATCAAGTCGATAAGCTACGAGGACCAACTCGGCTCAAAATCTTGAATGGTCCAATGTATCTCGGGTTCAACTTTCCACGCTTTCCAAATCGTACCACGCCTTTCAAGCGATACTTTCAACATAACTTTGTCACCCACTTGAAATTCCAAATCCTTGCGTCTAACATCCGCATAACTTTTACATCGACTCTGGCGGTTACGAGTCTATCACAATTTGAACGATCTTTTCCGTGGTTTCCGTACCATTTACGGACCGATGAGTTGTGCGTCTCCTACCTCGGCCCAACAAGCGGTGATCGGCACTTTCGACCATAGAGTGCCTCGAATGGTGCCATCTTTATCTTGGTGTGATAACTATTGTTGTCGAGAATTCAATCAATGGCAAATGGTTAGCCCAACCATTTCCAAAATCAATTACACATGCCCTCGGCATATCTTCTAACGTTTGAATGGTCCTTTCACTTTGACCGTCGGTTTGTGGGTGATATCTTGTGCTCATCTCTAATCTGGTTCGAGCGAATCTTGCAATGAATTCCGAAGTTTGAAGTGAATCGACTATCTCTGTCGGAAATGATAGAAATTGGTGCTCCGTGCCTCGAGACTATTTCCTTGACATAAAGTCTAGTGAGTTGCTCCATGGAATAAGTCTCTAATCGGTATGAAATGGGGTGACTTGGTAAGGCGATCAACAATTACCCAAATAGCGTCGTAACCTCCCGATGTCTTAGGAAGTTTCGTAACAAAGTCCATCGTAATCGTTCCCATTTCCATTGAGGAATTTCCGGTTGTTGGAGTAATCACGAAGGCACGGTATTCGACTTTTACCTTAGGCGGTAAGACATTTGCTAACGTACGTGGCAATCTCCGCTTTCATGTTCGGCCACCAATAAAGCTTCTTAAGATCTTGATACATCTTATCCGATCCTGGATGAATAGAATACTTTGACTTATGCGACTCATGCATAATCAATTCTCGTATTCCGCCATACAATGGAACCCACATTCTATCCTTGAAACATAGTACTCCATCTGCTCTCTTTACAAAACCGTTTGCGTTCTCGGGCATACCATAAAGCTTTTCACTTGGTCGGTTTTCCTCCTTAAGTGCCTCGACTTGTGCTTCGTGGATTTTCGATGGTAAAGGAGAAATAATCGTCATTCCCAATGATCGAACTCTTAAAGGTTTAGGCCTCTCTTTCCGACTAAGAGCATCAGCCACAACATTGGCTTTTCCCGGGTGATACTTGATTTCACAATCTGAGTAACTCCAACCAACGGCGTTGCCTCATATTAAGCTCCTTCGATCAAGAATATATTGCAAACTCTTGTGGTCGGTAAACTTTGTGCACTTTGTACCGTAGAGGTAGTGTCTCCAAATCTTGAGTGCAAAACTACGGCTCTAACTCGAGATCATGAGTGGTGTAATTCTTCTCATGAGTCTTAAGTTGTCGAGAAGCATCGCTATCACCTTCTCATTTTGCATTAAAACAGCCCCAAGTCCTTTATGCGAGCGTCGCAATATACAACAAAGTTCTCAATGCCTTGGGTAGTGCCAAAATTGGCGCCTTTGCAAAGCTTTTGCTTCAACAAGCTGAAAAGCAACTTCTTGTTTCTTTCCCACTCGTACTTCTTGTTTTTCTGTGTCAACTTGGTCAAAGGTCTTGCTATCTTGAAAAACCTTGATGAACCTTCGGTAATACCGGCTAGTCCTAGAAATTGTCAATTTACGTAGGATTTGTTGGAGTAGCCCAATCTTTCACGGCTTCAATCTTTGCGGGATCAACTTGTAGTCCTTGACTATCAATGATGTGACCAAGAAATTGCACTTTGTGGTTCCAAAATCACACTTGAAAACTTGGCATACAACTTCTCATTCTTGAGTAGCCTTAAAATCGTCCTTAAATGCTCTTCGTGCTCTTCTTTGCTCTTGGAGTAAATCAAGATGTCGTCGATGAACACTATAACAAACTTGTCCAAATCGACACAAACTCTATTCATGAGATCCATGAATACCGCGGTGCATTAGTCAATCAAGCGGCATCACTTGAAACTCGTAATGACCGTAGCGTGTTCTAAATTTGTTTTGAATATCCTCTTCCGAACTCGAAGTTGATGATAACCCGACCGGAGATCAATCTTGGAATAAATACTAGAACCTTGCAACTGATCGAATAAGTCGTCAATTCTGGGGAGTGGGTAACGATTCTTCACCGTTAACTTGTTCAACTCTCGATAATCTATGCACATTCGGAAGGATCCATCTTTCTTCTTCACAAACAAGACCGGTGCTCCCCAAGGCGAGGAACTCGGCCTAATGAATCCTTTGTCTAGAAGTTCTTGCAATTGATTAGACAACTCTTGCATTTCGGATGGTGCTAAGCAGTGCGGTGCTCGCGCAATCGGTGCGACTCGGGCACTAAGTCAATTTGAAATTCTACTTGGCGTGCGGTGGAAGTCCGGTAAATCCTCGGGAAAAACTTGAGAAAATTCACGGACAATAGGTACATCTTCAAGTCGCTTCTCCTCCGACTTTTCTCGGTTACATGGGCTAAGAAAGCAAGACAACCTTTCTTTATGTACTTCTCCGTTTTGATGCGATATGATACTAAGTCTAGTTCCGCCGTTCCCCGAATAATCAAAGTTTCGCCGTTATAAGGAAGATGAACAACTTTCTCATCACAAATGATCTTTGCGATGCTTAGATAACCAATCCATGCCGATGACGACGTCAAAACTACCAAGCTCTACGGGCATGAGGTCTATGTTGAAGGATGATTAAGAAAATTGAATGTGCAACCGCGGACAATGGTGTTGGTGCTAACTACGCTACCATTAGCTAATTCGACGTTGTATGATATGTCTAGTGTAGTTGGTTTAATGTTGAGCAAAGGTGCAAATCGGTGGACACAAAACTTTTATCGGCACCGAATCAAATAAAGCGAAGCATAACGATTATTGAAGGAGCGTACCCGTGATGACATTCGGGTCCTCCTTATCTTCTCCGCCTCCAATGACATAAACCCTTCCTTGTGCCATACCTCCTTGATTCGATTTGCTTGATTTCTTCCTTCTTACAATCCTTCTTGTAGTGTCCGGGTTCCCCAACCAAAACATGTAACTTGTGGCGACTTGCAATCCCTAGTACGGTGACCAACTTTCTTGCAATTTTCACATGGATCGGGACATCGACCGGATTGTGATGACTCAAACACCTATTACACTTGGCAAAACCCCGAATATCCTTTTCCTTCCTTTTGACCCATGACATAAACCTTAGCAACCTCTTGCCTCTTGGGTGGTTGTTGAGTAGCATTTCTACCCTAGTGTTGTCCCACTTCCGTTTGTTGTTGTTGCTATTGTTGTTGTTGTAGTTGGCTCGGTTATTGTTGTTGAAAGCGGTTGTTGGGGTTGTTGTTGTTGTTTCGGTTAGTGTTGGTGTATTGCCCCTCTTCACCACTTGTGCCATCAACACGAGTCACTCGAATAGCTTCCTCGATTGTTTGTGGATCAAAAGATGTCACATCTCCTTGAATCACCTCGGAAGTCCCCGATAAAAGCCTCTAGCAACTTTTCATTATCGAAACCATGGGCGGGCATAGCGGCTAATTCACGGAATCTCCGAATGTAAGTGTCAATATCATACCCAATCGTTACTAATTCATAGAACTCCGTCTCCAACTTTTTGATTTCCGTTCGAGGACAAAACTTCTTAGTCACCAAGCCCTTAAATTGCTCCCAAGTAAGCTTGAAAGCATTCTCCATCCCAATCGGTTGAGCATAGGAATTCCACCATGACAACGCTCCATCGAGTAAAGTGCTCGTAGCAAATTTAACCTTACTGTCATCCGGACAGTTACAAAGCAAAAACACTGACTCCAACTTTTCAAACCATCGCACCATGGCTGTAGCTCCCTCGGTACCTCGAAACTTGGTGGGTTCGCCACTTTTGAAATCTTTATACGAACATTTCTTAACCCGGATCCTCTGCATTACCGATGCGATAGCTAGTCTAGCGGCTTCGCGCATGACGACCATGACCTCGGCGGCGGCGGCAGCATTGTTTCTCTTTCGACTCTTAGAGCATTAGCAATGCTATCATTCACTAACCACGAATTCTTTGCTTGGGTCATTTCAAGCTGTAGCTTTCTTGATTGCCATAACTCTTCAAAATCACAAGATGAAACAATCATGAGAACTCGTAAGTAGAAACAACCATCATACAAATATATCCACAACCACAACATGCATAAAGATAAATGGAATCTGGCGGAACAATAACGAAATATCACAAATATAATCACAACACACGTGGATAATATACATGAAAATTTCGGCCTACATGGACCGATATCATACATAATAAAAACCATTCCTACATAGTAGAGTCAATACTTGATACATTTGTTTGTACAACAACCAAAAGACAACAAGTTCTTTAAACTACGTCACACACCTCGTGACTAGGATAATAATGGTCAAAACTATACATAATACAAGTCTACATAAGGCACCTCATGGTGCTCCGCCGGCTCGATCCTGGAGATCACGAACCTGAGTAGTCAAACTATCAATCAAACTCCTCATCTCACTAATCTGACCCTGCAAAGTAACAATACTCTCACGAGCTAAAGATAACTCTCTGTGGTGACTCGTAACTCATCACGAGTCATCTCGGCTCTGTCATACAACTCGGGCATCTCACGCCTCAACTCCGTGATATCGCTCTCGGTCCTCTATCATCTATCTTTGAATACTCGATGAGATAGATCAATCGAAACCACGCCTAGCACTAAACCCTCAACCTCCTCGTGATGGGCTCAATCCTATCTACAAGCGGTTCCTCCAGCTGTCGTGTCAAACTATCAATCTGGATCTTTGAGCATCAATACGGGCTCCTAATGCCTCGGTAGAAGGCGTCGTGCAGTGCGGCCCTAGAACTCTCTCTAACACGAACCTAGCGGTGGCTCGGGCTCGGTGGATGGTGGTGTAGGGATATCAAAGCGAGCACGCTTTTGGGCGGCAAGTGCATCGTGAGTAAAGGATCCCTAAGAAAATATGATGAAGATGGTGATGATGGTCTTGGCGGTGGTGATGGTGGTAGGTGTATCGGGTTATGGTGGGCTAATATGAGGTGTGGGTGCGACTTCGCCCTCCTCGAAGGGTTCGGTCTCAGTGTCGGTCATGACTAGTGGGAAGGCTGGAGTAGATCCAATGGAAGATACGATCTCAGTGGAATGTGATGCAACATCATCCATGATGGGGTTAGCTGGAACATCATCCGAGCTAGAGTCCGATGATATGGTGATAGGGTGAGAATCTGAAGACATGTCTGTGACAACCGATGTGAAATAAAAGTAAATAACCTCGAATAAAGTGTAAGTGAATCATGATGAAAAGTGAATATGTACTATGATGAAATGATGAGATGCTATGATAATGTAGCTATAGTCTAGGGTCAATGATGCAACCTAGTTCTCTATAAGCGTAGCTCGGTACCAATCATCACACCCCAATTTACATTTTGCGTGGAATGGAATTCACAGGGATTGTTGTCATAGCACCACATCACAGTTATATTGAGCGACCTAAAGTGTCGTTTAAAAACACATCGTTGGATATTTCATAAAAACATTGAGTACAACATCGGTCCCAAAAGGTTTACAAAGTTTGCGGAAATACAAATATGTTACAAATCAAGCGATGTTTTGAAATAAAGTACCATAATGTACATAATGTAAGTCGGCCTTGCGACTCAAAATGTAGGTCCCTAAACCATGTCATGATGATAGTGCCTCGATTACACGAAAATACATTGCTAAAAGGTCAACAATAATGTTGGTGAGAAATCATAGGTTTATGTAAATGTTTTATCGACTACACAAGTATAGACCGGGCATGACAATCAAGTCACGTAAAAATAATGTTACAATTGCTCTAAGCCCATGACCCCGAAACTAGGCATTCAATAATGTATGCCCTGCGAGTGTTTGCGGACAACTCCGTAATGTTATCAAATGAAATGCATCCGTTTGCTGGTTGGGATTCACCAACCCGGATGGGCGTCACCCTCGATAGATCTATCCACTCATCCTCGCTTCAAAGATTAACGGTTCATGTTCGGGTAATGGGGACTTTCAAATTGGCAAATCACGGTAACTTAAGCAATGTAATGAATTTAACATACTTGGTATCGTACAAAAAAAATGTAGTGCAATGTATTCTCCCGTGGGTTTGAAAATAATCGAAAGCATGTAAAGCGGGGCTATGAAAACTCACTTGGTAAAGCGGAATAATGGCAAAAGTGAGTACGAGGTATAATGTGATCGTCAACGGGACCTATTACGAATGATATGATATGTCATGAGTTGCAATGTAATGTTATGCATGCATTTCGTATGTTATTTATACCATTTGCGGGTTTTGAAAATATTACTTGTCGTCGAAAAATACTCTTTTGACGTCTTGACCCTTCAAAAATCACTTTACAAGTTTTACGTCAAAATGTCATCCTACAATGGTTTTATAATGATTTTTGGTGAAATTTCACTTTTCGTCGCAAAACAATGTCGTCGGAATTTTCATGAAATTAACAAAAATGGCTTTGGAAAACTAGTCGTAAAATGGTGTCGTCGATCGTTAGAAACGAACTCGACGGTTTTGGAAAGTTTGTATCGATATCTAGAAGTTTCGATTCAGGAGTTTTCGTCCAAAGGTCTCGATCATAAAGATATCAAGGGTTAAAGATAGTGATTTTGGCTAATTGTTGTGCAGAAAATGAGTTTCGCCAAGTTTGAACATCCGTAATTAATTTACTATAACTCCGCTTTACAAGCGACTTGTTGTTTTGAAAAATATGGCGATGAACTTGATTTTACTAGAAGACATTTCGTTCCAAAAGTTTCACAACCTCGTTAAAAGCGACCGCAAACATGGTCGTTCTGACTAATGTAACACTTGTAGCGTAAAAATAATATAGTTTTTAGAAAATAATAGTTACGGCAACTTTATAAAAGCGTGCATATCTTTGTCGTTTCAAATCCGTTTTCTCGTATAATATGTCCTTAGCCGTATCGAAGTAAACTAATATATTTTGACTAGTCGAAATAATTTGTGAAGCTTAAGGCTCGTTTTGACCCGAACAAACTAAAAGCGCATCTTGAAATTTACGAAAATAATTATTTAGTCGTCAAACTTTAAAATCCATAACTTCTTCGTTATAAGTCCGTTTTATCCGTTCAAGCGACCACGGATTCGTTTTAAAGTATATTTTCTAAATATCAAGGCCAAAGTTTCGTACCAACTGTCGGTTTTCCAGAAAATCGAAATAAGGACAGAACATAAATATATAGTTATCGAAAATAGTTTTCTCGGACAAAACCTATTCTAATCCCTTCAAATCAACTCCAAAGCTAATCTAATCCTACCATACACCTTCTTAGGGTGTCATGGGTTCCTAATCACCATCAAGACCAAAGAATACCATGGGAATAATTATAGGATGACCAATATATATATATAACTCTAAAATCATGAAAAATGGTATAAATCACATATCATGCATACTTGCTCCAAAAATGAAAAGATACATATGAAAATGAAAAGGAAACATGAAAATGAAAAAACATGCTTACAAGTGAAAATGATGAGGTGAAAGTAACAAGGATTAGCCTAAATACTCTTGGTTTTATTTCAAAACCTTATATAGAGTATAAACTAGATTGTTTATAACACTTGAACTTGAAAATTTTGATCCCTTTGTGCTCTTGATGTGTGGCGGTTTGAAGAAGCAAAAAGGAAGAGAGAACTTTTTTTCTAACACTTTGTGAAATTTGAAATGAATGAGATAAAATAATTTAAGTAAGACTTTATGTATAAGTGTAAAAACATAACAATTAATAAACCATACCCAATTAATTAATACACCCTCCCCTTGGTCGGCCAGGGGAGGGATGTAGATATTTTTTTTTTTTTTTTTTTAAACCTATTACTTGTATATAATTTTGTATAATTTGATAAACAAAAGTGTAAAATTGTGTAGAAATATGTAACTTGTAAAGGTAAATGGAAATTTTGGTACAAGTAAGTTTTAATAGGTCAAAATAGAATGTAATGAGATAATAAAAATTGTAAAAATACATTCCTTGTGAAATTTGGGTGATAAAATAATTATCGTATAATTTTTAAGAAAAAACACGTAATAATTTAACTTTAACGATTTATGTACCAAATAAATTTGAAACACTAGGAAAACTAAAAATATAGTTTTATAAACTAAATGTAAGTTTAAAAATACATCGGGATCATTTTTGAAAGTAATGGATTAAATATTCAAAATAATAACTCACGCGATAAAGATTATTAAATATAAAAATTACGCGTTAAATGTGAAATGAAATGTCGTGAATGAACTAATGAGATGCAAATGATGTCAATGAAATGTAGACTAATCTTAGTCCATATGAAATGTGCGTGATGTTATGATCATGAATTCGCCGCTAAACCTTTAAGGTTCTGCAATTTGGAACAAGTAAACCAAGTTTACTATAAATGTTGAAATAATGAGACATAAATTGTGTAGAAATGACACGAAAGTACGGGTTGTCACATGGATTAAAAGTGTAAAAATAAGTTTTAAGCGTGACAAAGTAAGAAACGGTTTCTGGCGTAAGACCAAAAAATAACTTCAAAACCAAAAGATGTTCACCCAACTATTTGGCGAATGATACCATCGTTAGTTTCCCATATTAGTAACACAAGCATCAATATAAGAAATAGAGAAGAGATAGATCGGTTGAACACGCTACACACACACGAATACAATATAAGAAAGGTTATGCGAGGAGTGATATTAGAAATGAACAACCAACCTTCAATAGAAGGTTTACAAGAGGTATTTATAGGGCAAGGAGCTAGGGCAACACATCTAGACTCCTTCCCTTCTTATGGGCTTGGGCCAAGGCTTATGGGCCTTCTACATAAGCCTTAGCTTAATAACAAACATAAAGGCCATATTAAGCTAACTATTACATATGAATCACTAACACTTGAATAAAGGTTTAGGAGTGATTCCAACAGGTCTGTCTGATCAATTATGGGTGTCGGGTCATAGGCCACTGCAGTTGCCCAAAACTCCGTGAGGAGGTTTTGGTACAGTATTGAGGGACACTGAACAAAGGCCTATTTTAGTGGGCAGTTAAGTAACAATTTCATGATTCCCTTATAGGCTGGGACATCATGTGGGTATTCAAAGTTGCCTATAACGTTATTTGTTTTAAACTCAACATTTTCTAGACTGCCCACCCACTAAGGTGCACAATGAAGAGACTGTGTTCTTGCCATTTCCATTGAAAGATTTTTAGGGTTTTTGGAGAAAATTTTTTTGACAAGAACAATCAAAGAGGTGAAAGTCTCTTGAGTTTTGTGATGAAAAATCTTTTGTAAATTGTTTACAGAGAAGATTTTGCCTAAAAACTGGTTGAAGATCAAAGAACACACAATGTTTTCTGGGTTGAGAAAAGATTTTGACGAGTTTTGATCAGAAAATAGTTTGTGTGTGTTTTAATGTGTTTGAGAGGGTTTTATAGAGTGGTGAGAGGGTAGATTTTGCACATGTGAGGATTTATAAATTTTTATTGAAAACATTTTATTTACCTCATTTAATGCAACCAATCTCATCGCCTCGCAGATTTTCTCACGGTTTTCAAGGAATAGTTAGCAAATGCACAAGAAAAGTGCATCTTGCGGTGGTTAAAATATCCCAAGGATATTTGTTGTGAGAGGAGGCATTAAATTCCAAGTGGGATGAGGTAAGGTTGTGAGGACCCATGACATGGATGACGGAGGATAAAGAGACATATATTCCTATATTAAATTGGTATGTTTATCAACCTAGGACATTAAGTATGGCTGAAATACTTATAGCATTTAGTTACTCATTCAATGCTCAATATCAATCGTCGGGGACCACGAATGAGTCTTACTCATTCGGTGAGAGAAGATGATTTAGGGGTTTTGTTGGGATGGGGACCATTTTAGGAAAGCTAGCTAAGATTAGGATTGATTATCGTTGTCGACTTTTAATGTCGAGCATTCCTAATTGATTTCAGTCTCCTAGAGGTAGGTTCATCCAAGGGTTTGGTGAAGATATCAGCAAGTTGATACTCAGTAGGGATGAAGTGGAGTTCAATATCTCCTTTCATGATGTGGTCCCTTGTTGGGTTCAGTAAATACCCAAACCCCTTATGTAAAACCCTAAAAATATAAATGCATAATAAGACTATTTTACCCTTGAAATCAAAATTATTAAAATACGTTTATGATCATTTAACGAAATTTAAAAACTTAACTTATCTATAATTAAAACTTAACGAATATGTGTACGTGATTGATTTTGTACGACGAAGATTTAAACGTCTCACTAAAATATTGGGCCTTGTCTTTCGTTATTTGGGAAACAACTTGGGCGAGTGTTTGTTCGTTCGTTTGGACCAAGAGGTCAAGCCCACACACCTTCTCAAAGGACTAGAACCAAAATTTTCACCACCTATATATACAAACTCATAAACATAATTTGGAACCCTAGTTTTGCCTCTTCTTTCTTTTTCTTCCCATTCGGCGAAACCCTAAACCATTGAAGTCGAGATTTTGTTCCAACAAGCTAAGGTATAACATGTTTTATTAGTCTTCCTTTAATACACCTTACGTTAGTATATGTTGTATCATGTTTGTATTAGTCGAGTTGTGTTTTTCTTTTGTGGCGAACCATATGAAACCAAACAAAACAAACCATATGAATTGAACCTTGTAATATTAAGAGAACATGTATATGTCGTATTGTTTGAATCGGATCATAGGTATGTCGAGCACAATAGAACCGAACCACATATATAAATGTTATCATGCCTAATAAATTGAAACCCTAATTGGAATGGAACCCTAAGTGTAATTAATGGTCTAAACATGTGATTATAATGGTTTTAATAAACCCTAAAGCTGGACAGCATCATATGTCAATTTGTGTGTTATAGATCCAATTTTATAAGTGCAATAATCTGGGTTTTGTGGGAAAAGTTTATTTTATGTATTAGTTAAGTTTTCCAAGTGGTTTGGTCGAATTTGGAGTTGTCTAAGTCGTATTTTGAATTTTACAAGATCAAGTGTCAAAGCTGAGAAAACGAATTCGAAATTTAGTTGGATTGTTTGATTTTTCATTTGCAAACCATAATGAATTGGGAGCTCTCCTTTTACAGGAGTGATATTTAGGACATAAATGAATTTCTGGGAGTTCTGGGATTTTTCCAAGGTGTCTAAACAGTTCCAATAAGTGTAAACTTTTAAGGTGTATTTTCGATTACTTTACGGGCAGGTGCGGACTTATGATTTTCCATAGGCCATTTAGCATGGAAATAGAACCCACCAATTTTGTAGAGTCTCTTAACTCATATGGGAACCCTTGGAATTTTGCTTGATTTCATTTGAGCTAAGTAAGTATTTTATAAAATCGCTAAAGTCTGGTCCGAATATGAGTTTAAGAAACCGAAGATAAAATATGATATCAATAGGTAACACACTTACAAATGCATAAGAAGCTTATAAAATGAGAATGTACTTATAACTCTAAGAATGTTAATGCGATGAATCCGTTATAACCTTAATGATGCTAATAAGTATTAAATAAATCATAATCCGTGTAGATTCGTTGAAGGAGACGCGACGTTATATCTTCGTGATTCACTCATTCGTTTGCTTTTCTCTCATTTGCTTCAAGGCAGATATTCGACCTTTTAGTAAAGGTTCCTTATGATGTTCTTTTGTTAGCTTTCCTATTTTACTTATTAGGGTTTCCGATGCCATTGCTATGAATCCTTTCCGATTGTTTGACTGTTGCTTATCTAAACTTATGTTTTATTGAACCATGCGATATCGATTTGAACTTTATGTTAGGGAGACTTTGATGTGCATATTTGTTGAACCTTGTTATATTTGAATATGAACCTTATGATATGAGTTATCGATATGTTATTTGCTATGAACACTAATGTGCCTTTTGAGTTGTTGCTTATCCGAACTTTGATTTTTGAATCATAAAACATTGATTTTGAACTATATGATATGAAGACTTTGATTTTGAAAACATGATTAAACATTTGATAAAATATGATCTATGTCAGTTTGACATTCTAATTTGACCTAAGTTAGTTTGACACCCGAGCCAAATAATAACTAGTCATGGGGTTCCATGTCCGTGTCGTTGATGCACCATTGACATGACTACAGGGCGATGAGAGTGAAGTTACGCCACGTCCCTTATTTATTATTTGTTATGAGCTCAAGTTATATTATATTATCAATATATGTTTGTGGGCGTATGGATGCATCCTAGATCGATCTATTATCCGATATGATTTGTCTAGGTGAATGATGTCGTGTAATGTCGCGTCTTCATAAAATTCAGGAGCTCGCTACTCCGTATTATTTTGGGATTGTTTCTATATAGTTATGATGTTTTGATATGATATGTTACGGGCTCGTGGTAGTTAACTAAATCTTTATTTGTTATTTCTATGTTAAGTATTACGATTATGATTCGGTATGTTCAAGTGTTAATAATTATGTGCTCGGCTTATTATATGTTATTATATGTGGTTATGCTTTTGCATGTTTATGTGACTACCGTCTACTATGCTAGGTTATGATTAATATGTTTAAATATGATTCATATCTTTGTCATCCGATGTCATGTTAGTTTATCGTTATGTGAATTCGTTGATCCGTGAGATGAATGTGCTAGTGTGAGTGAGTATTCTATAAGTTTAGTATGTATAATTTGTTTAGTTAATTTTGTGAACTTTGCTTATACGTTAGTGTTTTATCCGCCTATGTGACCGCCATGCTTAAACTCTCTGCGATGTTAGGATTTGATCCGAGAAGCTGGTTTAGCTTATGATATCTGTTTTGATAATTGCTAATGGTTATGCTATGTTTTGTTTGGTCTTTTAATTATAGTTTGTCTACTATGTTTTCTATTTGCTTTTGAGGCCGCCATGATTTGGGTTGCTATTTCATTCCGCAATATTGAATTAAGTGTGTTAAGTGAAGGTTAATTAATTTGTTGAATGCCATGTTTATTTTCTAGAAAGTGTTTCGTTAGCCTTAGACTTTTCGTTTGGTTTATATGTAATCTATTTCTTCTTGATATGTTAAGTGTCCAGTTATTTTGATGTGTTTGCGTTGGAGTCATCAATATGCTATGTGTTTGTCCTTGATTGCTAATTGTTGTTCGGATTTACGTGCAATTGTGTTTCCGTAATCCTCAATGATTCATTATTCTCGTTCGCCACGATTTTGTTATTCGTTTCTTTGTTCCATTCGTATTTATGTTTTTGTTTAGTTTTGTTTTGTTATATCTGTTCACTGGGCTTTGTAAGCTCAGCCGCATTTTCTTTTCCTGCGGCAGGTATTAAGCGTTCACGATGAGCTTATGGGATAGCTGATCTGGGTTGAGAGTAGAGATGAGAGCAAGATTTAACCATAGAGATCTTAGATGTATTTTGAAGTTTAGCTATTTATGTTTTCTTTTTGAATATTTTGTAAAGGCTTTCGCTATTGTATAGTATTTAAAGTTCTGATATGAAACCGTATTTGCGATATCTTTACCCTTGTCGGGTTGGGGTGTTACACCTTAAGTCTAGGATTTGAATAGAAAATACCCCAAGTGTTTAGTCCCTTAAACACTAACAATTCACTGAGCGCATAGTCTCTCAGTGAGCTGTCTTCAGGATACTCAGTAAGAGACAAAGAAGTCTCTCCACTTAGCAAGGCGGAACTTAAGGGGTGAAGACTAAGTCAAGAAGAAGATGGTGGATTCAGTGAGTGATGACAATAACTCACTGAATCCCGAAACTCCTCACCAACTACTAAGACTAAAGACAAACTAAAGGCGAAGGCTATGAAGATTGAAGAATGGCGGGACAAGGCGGGATAAGTTTGAGCGACTAAGAGAAGTCCTTATCAACCAAAGTCAAACTTTCCCTGAATCATTAACTATCGGGCTCAGTGTCATCATCGACAAGAAGAAAGCGACCTTGTCACTTACCCAATATAGCCAATGTAAGCAGAGACAAAATACATCAAGTATTTTGTCTTACATACTGTCGGATTGTCCTCTAGAGAAGAGTCAAAACCACACTTGTATAAATAGCATAAGAGATGGAGTGAAAGAATTTCAAGCTTGTGGATTAATTGTAAAACACACACACAAGCCATCTTTCACTCCTCCAAATACAACTCTGTCCCTAAGATAGCTCAGTGGTTCCTTGTAGTTGTGCTCAGACTTAGCCTGAGCTTAGTGAGAAGATACCATACTTTGTCATTTCAATCCCAAGTACTATTCCGCAAGTACTTGGGTAATGTATTCTTTTTGATTTGTTTCTAATAAAGAATATATAAGTTGAAAATTATTCATGTGTTTTTACTTACATTATTTGGTCATTGTTCACAATCGATTGGTTTATTGCTTTAATTGTTTTTATACGATTGTAAGCAGGAACAACAAGTGGTATCGAGCGGTGATTATAAAACCTTTTTAAGCCGCCAAAACGTTTTAAATCGGGATCCTAATGGCTGAAATTGATGTGCCCCAACTTGTCGACAAAAGGGTGGAGGCGATTGATAACGCTACAAGCGTCGTTCGGGTTAAAGGAACTTCCTTTCGTTGAGCAAGTTTTTCAACACCTAGGCGATGAACCTAATCGTTGTAGTGTAGTATTAGGGTAAGCCACGGAATTGATATCGTTCTCTAGGGGAATAGGAATGCTAGTGAGAAGTTACTACGCTAAGGTTGGGGTTGAGGAAGATTATTTTTATCTTTTATGTTTTTAGAAAATGGAAAGGTACTGAATCTCGGGTTTGGATTTGGGGTTGGTATTTCTACCGATTACTCTACTTATCTAATTGTCTAATCTAGTGGTGTATGTAGTCTATGTCTAATTATTGTGTGCTTGTATGATGATTTAAAGATGTGTTTACTTAGGTTTTATTACTCCTTAATTATCTCTTATTGATGGTTGAATTGTCACGTCCTTATTCTTAATCACGTTGTGTGTCTAAGGTCGTAGGGTATGCGTTTGTTCGGGGTCAAAGGAACTTCCTTTTCGATCGAGCAAGTTTTTCAACACCCTAGGCGATGAACCTAATCGTTGTAGTGTAGTATTAGGGTAAGCCACGGAATTGATATCGTTCTCTGGGGAATAGGAATGCTAGTGAGAAGTTACTACGCTAAGGTTGGGGTTGAGGAAGATTATTTTTTATCTTTTTATGTTTTTAGGAAATGGAAAGGTACGAATCTCGGGGTTTGGATTTGGGGGTTGGTATTTCTACCGATTACTTCTACTATCTAATTATCTAATTAACTAAGGTGAGGGTAGTCTATGTCTAATTATTGTGTGCTCGTATGATGGTTTAAAGATGTGTTTACTTAGGTTTTATTACTCCTTAATTATCTCCTATTGATGGTTGAATTGTCACGTCCTTATTCTTAATCGCGTTGTGTGTCTAAGGTCGTAGGGTATCGTTTATCCCTAACTCTTTGAAACTACCAAAGGTTATCGCCTACAAAGTCTCTAGGATTTATAAACTTTAACTCTAAGGTACTCTTGGATGGTTTAGCCTACAACAACTCTAGGTGTTATAAACTAAGGTTCACAAAGATTAATCAAGCATTAACTACACAACGGATGACCTATCGCATTACTAGATCATTAACAATTAAGATAAGAGACAACCAATCAATATTCAATAATTAAGTTTCATATTCCTAAGCAAACACACAAGTAAATTAGCGGACATGGAGAACATGCAAGCATACACACAAGTAATTGAAGACATAATTAAATTAATGAAGTAAAACACTTATCTTGATGTAAGATAGGGTTTAGAACCCTAAAATCTTGTACAAGACAGACCTTGGTTCGGTTTAGGTTTTACTCCAAAAGACTACACACGAAAACTAAAAATTCGGATTCTATATATAAGATTACATATGCGACGGCGTCACCCTTTGATTTGTGGGCCGTCGGGTCGCCGTCATTAGGGTTTCGTCTTGGCCACGTTAGTCTTGCGGCGGCGTCACCTTATGCTTGTGACGCCGTCCCTTCGATCTCGGCGCCGTCGGATCAAATCTAGGCCGTGCGAGTTGCGACGACCTACTCTTTTAAAGCGACACCGTCACTTGTAAATAAGCAATTTGGCTCTTGAGCCGTCACAAAAGTGATGCGACGGCGTCGCGAGATAACACTGACGCCGTCCCTTCGGTTCAATGACTGAGTGTCTCGATTCTTGACTTTGGCCATTTTCTTCGTATATTCGCGCCTTTTCGTCCGAATAAGTGTCATTCCAACATTTTGCCTTCAAGATACCTAAAAGTGAAAAGGAGCGATATTAAGTAATAACGGATACAAAAGTGATCAAATAAGGGCTTAAATGACCCTCAAAAGGTACATTTAAAACCTTATCAAATATCCCTACACTTGGTATTTGCTTGTCCTCAAGCAAATGTGCTTTTAGCCAATTAATTTATAAGTTAGGGGTCATGAAGCATTGGTTTAGAACAATCCACAACACATATAAGCCCATAAAAGTCATAACAAGCACGGAAATTACATACTAGCACCTCACATGGGGTGTTTGGATACTCGCATCTCTCGGGTGTATATGAAATATAACAAGTTGGAAATGGAAGATAAACACTCATTAACGGTCCTAGTACATAGATTACCATAGGCTTGAGACTAGATCAAACCTCCATCGCTTTGGCGTAAGCACCTAGGAAAGACTATCAAAGAGGTCTTTTAAAGGGTTGTAATGTTAGGCTTACGGTAGGGAAACAAAGGGTTTGGTGGGATAGGCTATTTAGTGGTGGCAAGTCAAAAATCTTTATGTTACAAGCATGCGAAGAATGGCGTTGCTAAGCCAAGACTCGACACTCTAGACTCTAGATAACTGAAACAAACAAACATAAATTAAAGATAGATGTAGGATGGTAGCCCGTATGTTTTTTTTTACTTTTCTTTTTTTTTTTTTTTCTATTTTTTTTATTTTTTTTATACACTTTTACTCTACCATCCTCTACGGTAACATCAAAATGATAGGGATTTATAGGCACATCCCTACACTTGAGTTTTATTACTCTAACACTAATTTGACCCGAATTGAAAAGATCAAAACACTTGGAGTACATTATTACGCAAATAAAGGGAATTTGAATTTAACGTTCCCTTCCGTCATTTCATAAACTTTAACTTTTCCCATGAGTCCCAATCGTCCCAAAGCGTATACAAAGGATATGACTCGACTTAGCAACTTATGCAAGCAACTAGATAATTGAACTAAGGGTTTTAGGGTGATAACAATAATGCACTAAAAGTGAGTGCATACAAGGTAGGCTAAGGCGATTTGGGTGTACATTTGGGGTGGGGTGTAAACAATGCTCTTCATTGATATTCGGAAAACCGAAACATCACGAGAACCGCGAAAAGGATAGGCTCGAGGGGTTAACTAGGGGTATCGTGTACTAAAGATGAGTACAACGCAAAGGTGTGGGGAATTACTCAACCGATGTGGAAGAAGTAATTATATTACGGTATCAAACAAGGGTTATCCTAATGCCTCTTATCATTTAGTTATTCCTAACTACACAAGTGTAGTCTTACTAGCGATCTCGGGATGCATCACAAAACAAGTTCTAGAATCTAATATACTACGGTTCACACACTAAGCATTAAAGATGAATGCTTTAATTCCTACTAATCTAAGGCGATCCTCACATTTTGGGTGGAATTTAAGTGGTAAAGGGTTTTTGTGCTAGTCATATAACTTCCTATCCATGAGGCGCTTTTGTTAAGACTAATGGCCCACTCCTATATGTCATGAAAAATTTTAAATTTGGTGCCAAAATTACCCTAACCGACATTTTCTCATGGTTTATTACACAAATGCAATTGGACAAAGCAAATAATCAAGGATAAGCATAGTTTCAAAGTTCCGTTTATTTTCCCTCCTACACTTAAAGCGAACATTGTCCCCAATGTTCCCGAAATATCAAAGTTATGATAATGGAAGGTAATAAAAGATGAAAGAAACTAGTACTCCCGATTAGCTCGGTAGGATCCGTGTAAAGTGGTGGTTATATCTTTCTTCAAGAAGAACGTTTGCGTGAAAAGCTCCTTCTCATCTTATGTATCTCCTTCTTGATAAATTAAACGCACACTTGAAGAAAACAAACGAAACCTTCGCGTAAAATCGGCGGTAATAATATATATAAGACTCTACTAAACTAGGATATAATGCTTGTGGAATGGATGTTTCTGAAATTTACGGAAAATTAAGACGGAAAATTCCAAAAATTATAAGTAGCTCGAAAAGCGAGAAAAAGTAATCGAGTTGTTTTGCTCCTTCACGGCGCGTCGAGTTGCGATCTGACGCCGTCGGTTATCGACAAAAAGCGGTGCGATTTTCGGAAAAATTCGGAAAATTTACATCTTTAGAATCGGAAAAATTTCACGCAAAACATCCATTATGACTCGATACAAGCATTTGACTCGAACAAACACACATGTATATCTTTTAATTAATTGAAATTCTCATGTTTACGTTTCTTTTGAAAGCGTGTGTAATCCTCCTACACTTATCCTTTATGTAAAATACCTTTATATGTAATTAAGGCGAGGTTAAAAACAAAATAAAGCATTTTACAAATTTAAACATGAGAATAAACAATCAATAAAAGATATATGACACAAACAAGCAAACAATTAAGCATGGGTTGCCTCCCGAAGCGCTTTTCTTTATTTATGAGTCTTGTAGCTAGACTCGTAGTCGTGCCCCTACGTGACTTCATTACCGTCACCTTCTTCCTCATGACGGTCTCTATTGGGGATTCCATGTTGTAAAGTGCCTATGATGCACCTTTCTAAGAGGTCGTCCTCTCCCCAATCGGTTCTATATTCGGTCCTAAGTTCAAGCAATCCTTATAGAATCCGAAAATCTTGGCCATAACATAATCTACTCCTTTCTCCTTATCCTCCTCATTCCTATAATAGACCGATAGTTTAAGTTCCTTTTCATCATTGGAGAGTGATGAAAACTTCTCAATCTTAAGCGGCATTTGGTAAGCTACATCATCGGTCTCATCCTTGAATCGCACTATTCTAATGAGGATCATAAGTCATCCGGTGTTTTCTATGAAAGGTTTTCCTAGAATAACGTGGGACAAGCTAGGATCTATGGCGTACTAATATCATCCACAATTATGAAGTCCGTAGGAAATGTGAAACTACCTACATAAACGGGCAATCCCTTAATTCTACCAAGAAAATTGCACCTAACCCTAGGATTATCGGGGTCTTGCCTAGTTGGGATAGGCTTCTTCATTACCCAATTATAGTAGGTGCTAGTCATTATGTTTATTGGGGACTTGCGGTCAATGTAGGCCTTTGCCACGAAAAGGTGTCCTATGCAACATGGTATGTTAAGATTCCAAGGGTTCCCAAACTTGATCCTAGGGCTTTTCCTAACATACATGTGACGGAGGTCACGCACTAAGTGAGGGTGGCGAGATAGTTCTTCTTCCGTAGGAAATTTATTGAAATAGTCATTGTCTACTTCATCTACTTCCTCGGTTGTTTCATTAACCTCAAGTATAGTTTCATGGTCCGCTTCGTCATTTGTTCTATTAGGTTTCACTAAGGTGATGGTATTGACGAATTGGACGTGTTTAGCTAACTTACTTGGGTCCTTAATCTCTACACGGAAGGTTCGGGAGTTGAGATAGCATTAACCTTCCTATCACTATTGGTCATGGCTTTCAAGAGGTTATCTATCTTCCTATCCATCTCGGCTTGTTGTTGGTTAAAACGGTCCGAGAGCTTAGCTATTTGAGCTTCTTGGGATGCGACTAGGTGTTGCAACATCCCCTCAATGTTTTGTTGGTTAGGGCCATGAGATGGGGGCCATGAGAAATCATTGGAAGTGAATTCTTTGGTTTGTCCCCAATAGAAGTCGGGCTTGCCCTTCCATGCTTCTCGGGCGTCATTAAAAGTCCTAGGTCCGGGTGTTGTAGGGAATCTTCCTCCCGTTCCATTAATACGCGAGGATGCGTAGTCAACGGAAGCTTGTTCGGGGAATCGGGTGCAAGTGCGCGTGTTATGAGGATCACTACACGGCTCACACGAGGAAGAAACTTTGTTCACATGGCGTGAAGACTTAGGATTTTCGTAGGAACTCATTAGGAATTTAACTTGATCTTCAAGTTCGAGCATCCTACGGTCGGAAGGTTGTGAGTCAATGGGAGGCAAGGAGATTGCCTTAACGGTTTTGGGCAACTCACGGGGGTCATTCCAACTTTCGTTGTCATAGAGAGCAAGGTCCTCTATTATACCCCATGATTCTTCCGCGGTGAGATCACTAAGTTTTCCACCGGCCGCTTGGTCAATGGATCGCTTGGTGGGGAAGTTGACATGATCATAGAAGAGTTGGACTTGGAGCCAAAGATCAATGCCGTGATGAGGGACTTTATGAAGTAAGTCCTTGAATCGAGTCCATGCTTCGTAGAGAGATTCACCTTGACGTTGTTGGAACATCAAGATATCATTCCTAAGCTTAGTGGTTCTCCCGGTGGGAAAAATTGAGCAAGGAAGCGAGAGGTGAGATCATCCCAACTTGAGATGGAGCCGGCGGGAAGTCGCTCAAGCCAATTACTAGCTTGGTCCCGTAGAGAGAATTGGAAGAGACGCAGACGCGTGGTCTCCCGAGTAGTAGCATCGAGGTCGATGGAATCGACAATTTTAAGGAAATCCTTAAGATCTTGATTAGGATCTTGAACGAAGTCCATGGAATGCACATCCGTTTTGCACCAACCGGATGGTGTCGGATCGAGGCCGTAGTTTGGGCTTGGTCGGGAAGCTCAATGGTGTTCCTATAGCCTAGGTGGCTTGGTCTCGAGTATTCACCAAGAGTACGGCCTCTTGGCGGGTCATTTGGTGGTAGGTTGATGAATGGTGGTTGGTTATCACCTTCCATGATGAAAAGTGATGGGGTTACGAACAAAGGTCACGAAGAAGGGGGATAGACTACGAGGAAGCTAAAAATGAGAAAAATTTACTTGATAGGAATCAAGCAAAGAAACCTAAGCGAGGTGGACTCTAACTAGCTATTCTATTCCCGGCGGTGGCGCCAAAAACTTGATACGCTTACGCGGCGTTCGGGGTCAAAGGAACTTCCTTTTCGTCGAGCAAGTTTTTCAACACCCTAGGCGATGAACCTAATCGTTGTAGTGTAGTATTAGGGTAAGCCACGGAATTGATATCGTTCTCTAGGGAATAGGAATGCTAGTGAGAGGTTACTACGCTAAGGTTGGGGTTGAGGAAGATTATTTTTATCTTTTATGTTTTTAGGAAATGGAAAGGTACGCATCTCGGGGTTTGGATTTGGGGGGTTAGTATTTCTACCGATTACTTCTACTATCTAATTATCTAATTAACTAAGGTGCGGGTAGTCTATGTCTAATTATTGTGTGCTCGTATGATGGTTTAAAGATGTGTTTACTTGGGTTTTATTACTCCTTTATTATCTCCTATTGATGGTTGAATTGTCACGTCCTTATTCTTAATCGCGTTGTGTGTCTAAGGTCGTAGGGTATGCGTTTATCCTAACTCTTTGAAACTACCAAAGGTTATCGCCTACAAAGTCTCTAGGATTTATAAACTTTAACTCTAAGGTACTCTTCGGATGGTTTAGCCTACAACAACTCTAGGTGTTATAAACTAAGGTTCACAAAGATTAATCAAGCATTAACTACACAACGGATGACCTATCGCATTACTAGATCATTAACAATTAAGATAAGAGACAACCAATCAATATTCAATAATTAAGTTTCATATTCCTAAGCAAACACACAAGTAAATTAATGGGACATGGAGAACATGCAAGCATACACACAAGTAATTGAAGACATAATTAAATTAATGAAGTAAAACACTTATCTTGATGTAAGATAGGGTTTAGAACCCTAAAATCTTGTACAAGACGACCTTGGTTCGGTTTAGGTTTTACTCCAAAGACTACACACTGAAAACTAAAAATTCGGATTCTATATATAAGATTACATATGCGACGGCGTCACCCTTTGATTTGTGGCGCCGTCGGGTCGCTTATCATTAGGGTTTCGTCTTGGCCACGTTAGTCTTGCGGCGTCACCTTATGCTTGTGCGCCGTCCCTTCGATCTCGGCGCCGTGCGGATCAAATCTAGGCCGTGCGAGTTGCGACGACCTACTCTTTTAAAGCGACACCGTCACTTGTAAATAAGCAATTTGGCTCTTGAAAAGTCACAAAAGTGATGCGACGGCGTCGTGAGAATAACACTGACGCCGTCCCTTCGGTTCAATTTGACTGAGTGTCTCGATTCTTGACTTTGGCCATTTTCTTCGTATATTCGCGCCTTTTCGTCCGAATAAGTGTCATTCCAACATTTTGCCTTCAAGATACCTAAAAGTGAAAAGGAGCGATATTAAGTAATAACGGATACAAAAGTGATCAAATAAGGGCTTAAACGACCCTCAAAAGGTACATTTAAAACCTTATCATTTTCGGGAAAATTCGGATGATGAGCTCGATGAGAGATCAAGCGAGGAGTACCTAAATGACACGAACATCGAATTTCGTGAAAGGGCACTCCTTGCTAACTCGTAAGGTTTATAAAAGAAACAAAGGTTTTATAATGCTAAAGCTAATGAGGACACTGAGTGTTTTAAGTGTCACAAAAGAGGTCATTTTGATAAAGTCTGCTTTTCAAAAACAATTTATGAACCTCTTACAAACCATCATGGTCAAATCGGTCCTCGGGGCTTTAGCAAATTTCAACCAAAATCTATCGGTCTCATCGAACTTTCAAAACAAATCGATCAAAATAAAGCGTGGATTTTGAAGCTAAGTATAGGAAAGCTAAAGCTAAGCTAGCATCGCTTGAGGCCACTCCCTCGAAACAACAAACAATGTTAAATGCATGCGGGGGTAAAACAAGGGCCTAGTTCTTTGAAGTTTTTGGTGTGATGAAGAGCCGATCTCCTTAGGCGATGAAATGGTGCAAGTCGATGCGATGGCTCTCTCAAAAGAGGAAAAGCTAGGCTGTTGGGAAGAATCGTGCTAGGAATGGAGAATGAGTCAACATCACAATGAAGAAGGTAAATATCTTACTTTCTATGGATGATGACTCTGATTGGCAGTCTTTTATGAACTATATCAATGTTGACCTTAAGTTTGTAGAAGAGCAATGATTAAATCTTTTCTCAAAATACAACAAGTTAAGTTTTGAATTAAACAAGTGTAGGGATGAGCTGCTTCTTTTAAAGCAGGCTAAGCTTGAGGTTGTCATAATCGCAAATTCAAAACACCGAACTAGTTAAAGAAATCAAGCTCTTGGGAAGAACTTAAAAGGAAAAAGATATCATTGAAAGTTGAATTTGCTAAGAATCCTAGGGTCTTTGATGATGTGGGAGCCCCAAGAGCAAAAGAGAATCATTGGTGAAGATCATCTCCCTATTCTCACAATAAAGACCAAGGTCCAAAACCATTTGTGTCTCGTGGCATGATCACCAATATGTTGTCAATGCCCAAGTCCAATGATTGGGTTGAGCAGGTTAACCCGAGAGTAAGCTTCAAATTTCGATTTTGGAAGAATACTAGAGCACAAAGCCAAGCTCTAAAGAGCATGCTTAGACTCACGATGTGCCCGATGTCTTGAACACATCTCTCGAGTGCAAGCCGAATCTCAAACACCGCTTCCACCCCCGAAACCTCTTGAGGTCCGCACCTAGCTCGAGCTTACTCCTTTGCAATTCAACCCACACTCACCAAAAGAAAGATATGGACTTGGCAGAACCATACTGAAAAGACCAACAAAACCAATCCAAGATGACTCTATTCCCACTGAGACCTCCACATCTTCAGTTCCTACTAAAGCATACCAAATCCAGCTCATGAGACATCCCAGCATGACAGTGTCATCCAAGCAAAGAGAAGTTCAAAACAACCCTGCATCACTGAGTCATCCTCAGTCAGCAAATGCAAAACCAGTGGTAGCACAATGCACTCAACCACTGACCATGAGTCTATTGCCAAATTCAAGCAGACCTTTAGACCCAAGCCCACTAGCATGTGGTTAGCAAGAGAAACTAATTCAGTTTACTATTTGTGTAGAGATACGCATGAGAGCCTATTTGGCATCTAGATAGTGGATGCTCAAGCATGGTCAAGCGTTAAGGAGTATCTACACAAGTATGTAAAGGAACCAGGACCCAAGGTAGTATTTGGTGATAACTCATCATGTCCCATTGAAGGTTATGGTTCAAGATATCGCAATGGAATAGTTTTCTAGAATAGCTTATGTCAATGGTCTAAAATACAATCTCATCGGTGTTAGTCAATTATGTGATGCTAAGTACATTGTGCAATTCAATGACAAACAAGGCACCATTTTCAATGCCAACAAAGAAGTTGTTTTGATAACTCCTAGGAGAGATGATGTTTATGTGTTAGACATGTCAACACTCTCTCAAGATGGAACTTGTCTCTTTGCCAACGCCATCGAAAGCGATGGCGGGTGTGGCACAAGAGATTCTCTCACTTAAATTTCAAAACATCAACAACTTGGCAAAAAATAAAGTCCTTAGCTTACCATCACTTTGGTTTTGCAAAGACAAACCATGCTCGACACGTGAAAAGGCAAACATCACGAGCATCATTCAAAACAAAACAAAACTTCTCCATCAAAGTCGCCTTCACCTCACGCACATGGATCCATTTGGACTGTCCACCAAGATCAATCCAAGATGAGAAGTATACACTTGTCATTGTTGATGAGTTTTCAAGATACACTTGGGTATACTTTCTTTCCGTAAAGAGTCAGCGGTGATACAATAATGTCATTCATCGTGAAAATTGAAAACCGTAATGACATTCTTGTTAAACAAATCGAAGCCGACAATGGTATTGAGTTCATAAATCAAGAGCTTGAGAATTTACGTGATGAAAAGGAATTTTACAAAATTTTCATCTCCTTACACCCCCGAACAAAATGGGGTGGTGAAAGGAAAAAGAACTCTCATTGAGGTGCCGAACTATGTTAAATGGCTCGAACTCTTAAATCATACGGATCAAGTAGTCAAAACAACTGTTACACACAAAACAAGTCAATCATTGTCAAAAGACATAATAAAACCCCATATGAGATCTTTAAAGGAAGACTTCACGATATCGCTACTTTCATATGTTTGGGTGTCCGTGTTCATTCACAATCACAAGGATCACTTAGGCAAATTTGATGCAAAAGTCGATGATGGGTATTTCTAGGTTACCATCGATCTTTAAAGCCTGTGGTGTTTAACACCGAAGACAACAAGTTGAGGAAACCTTTCATGTTACCTTTGATGAAAGTTGAGATAGCATCAAATTTACCAATACCTCGGTGGAGGAAATAGAATTGATGACTCAACAAGATATCCTCCTGATGAGTTCAACAAGCAATTCCTCATATCAAGTCGATTCTCGACATCTCATACTATGTCTTACCCCACAACCTTCCTCAACCAACTGTCGGTGAAGTCTTTGATAATCAATCGGTCCCTACCGGGATAGGTAATATGAACCAAATGTTCGGGAACCCGTGATTCAAGAACCCCAACCTAAACAAAGCATCTCAACGGATGATCTAAATGATTCGTGGCTCCTGCTTTTGAACTTACTCCCGAGTTTCTAGTGACCTCCTCAAGCTCGGATCCTAGACCACAAAGTAAGTGGACAAGATCTCGGGACATTGAACTTGTAAACATCATTGGTGAACCAGCTCAAGGCATGCTCACTAGAAGCATGGGTGCTACGTTAATAGCAGCTTCAGCCAATGAATGTCTATATGCTGATTTTCTATCCGAAATAGAACCCAAAAGTGTCACTGAAGCTTTAAAACACCCAAGCTGGGTTCAGGCCATGTAAGAAGAACTTCAAAAGTTTGATAAAAACAAGGTCATGACCTTGATCAAATGTCCTCAGGATGTCATTGTCATAGAAATGAAGTGGGTTTTCAAGAACAAAACTAATGAAAATGACATCGCTCATTAAAAACAAAGCCGGACTTGTAGCCAAAGGTTACTGATCAACAAGAAGGCATTGACTATGATGAGACATTTGCTCTGTTGCAAGAATGAAAGCCATCAGATCTTCCGTGCATTGAACTTACATGAACTTCAAAGTTTACCAAATGGATGTAAAAGTGCATTCTGAATGGTGAACTCAAGGAAGATTTGTATGTTCAAGAACCACCGGCTTTGAGAGTAGTGAATTTCGACTATATCTCGCAAGCTTGACAAAGCCCTATATGGACTTAAACAAGCTCCCGAGCATGGTATGAAACTCTCTCGGCCTTCCTAATTCAAAACAAGTTTGTCGAGGAAAGATAGACAACACATTATTTATTTACAAGACAAAGCAAGATGTGATACTCGTCCAAGTATATGTTGATGACATCATCTTTGGCTCAACAAATTAACTCTTTGCAAAGCAGTTTAAAAAGCGATGACAAAGAAATTTGAAATGAGCATGATGGGTGAACTCACTTACTTCCCGGACTACAAATCGTGCAAACCGATAAAGGAATCTCCATCGGTCAAGAGAAATATACCAAATCTCTTGAAGAAATATGAGATCTCGATCGTGCCTCGATGAAGACACCAATGGTCCCTCCTAACAACCTTGGACCTTATCTCACCGGCAAATCACCAATCAAACCCACTTGTGGGATTGTTGGCTCACCGATGTATCGACTACTTCTAGACCGGACATACAATTCTCGATCGTCTAATAGCAAGATATCCGTCCAATCCCAAAGAATCCCATCTCACCTGCAGCCCAAAAGAATCCTCGACACGAAGGGAACTCCAAGCCTTGAACTTTACTATCCAAAGTGCTCGTGGTTTCACCTCAAAGGGTATTCGACTCCGATTATGCAGGATACAACATGGACGGAAAAAAGTACCTTAGGGTCCTGTCTATTTCTTGAGGAAAGGCTGGTTTATTGGAGTGCTAAAAGCAACAATCGATGGCTATGTCTTAATTTGAAGGTTTAGTATGTGGCTGCTGCAGGATGTTGTGCCAATGTTTTATGGATGAAAAGTCAACTCGGTGACTATGAAATCCATTACAAAATGGTACCCATCTTACGTGACAATACCGATGCCATTGCAATCTCCAACAACCCTGTCCTTCACCAAAGAACCAAACATATTAATATCGATATCATTTCATCGGGGACCACATCATGAAAGGAGACATAGAACTCCATTTCATCCCTATCGAATATCAACTTGTCGATATCTTCACCAAACCCTTAGATGAACCTACCTTTAGGAGACCGAAAATTTGAATTGGGAATGCTTGACATTGAAAGTCAAGAACCTAAAAATCAATCCCAATCTCGGTGAGTTCTCTGCGAAATGGTCCATGCTACTGAACAAAACCCCAAAACAACCTTCTCACCGAATGAGTAAGACTCATTCAGGGACCCTGACAGTTGATATTGAGCATTGAATGAGTAACTAAATGCACCAAGTATTTCAGTTACTTAAATGTCATAGGTTGGTAAACATACCAATTTAATATAGGAATATATGTCTTTATGTCCTTTTGTCACTCAAGTCAAGGGTCCCTCAAACCTTACCTCATTCCACTTGGCATTAAATGCCTCCTCTCACAACATATATCCTAAGGATATTTTAATCCTCGCAAAATGCACTTTTATCGCACCACCGCAACTGTTCCTTGAAAACCGGAAATTATCGGGTAGTGGAGTGGTGGCATTTATTGAGGTAAATAAACGTTTTCAAAAACCAAATTTACGAATCCTCATAAGTGCAAAATATACCCTTCTCACCACTCTATAAATACCCCTCTCAAAACATCAAAACACACACAAATTATTTCTGCATCAAAACTCTGTCAAAATCAATTCTCAAACCCAGAAATCTTTGTGTGATTCTTTAAATCCTCAACCAGTTTTTAACAAAATCTTCTCTGTAAACCATTTACAAAAGATTTTTCTTCACCAAACTCAATTTTTTTTCAACTTTTTGATTGTTCTTGTCAAATATTTTAAAAAAAACCCTAAAATCTTTCAGTGGAAATGGCAAGAACACAAAGCCTTCATTTTGCACCTCAGTGGGTGGGTGGTCTTGAAAATGTTGAATTCAAAACTAATAATGTTATAGGCAATTTTGAATACCCACCTGATGTCCCAGCCTATAAGGGAATCATGAAATTTTTACTCAATTACCCACTAAAATAGGCCTTTACTCAGTCCCCTTCTATACTGTACCAAAACCTCCTTAGGGAGTTTTGGGCAACATTTGTGGCCTATGACCCGACACCCTCAACTGATGAGACAGTTAGACCACTCAGGGAGTTTCTCATCAAGTTTGAAGGATTGTGAATATTTATGTTGTTTGATGATTGGGTGGTCTAGGAAAATGATTAAATAAGAAAGCCATTAGAGATGAAGAGAGTAGAGGAGGTTCTTGAAGAGAGTTGCTTTACAAAATGAAAGGTTAGATTCAAAGAAGCCACACCCTTCCATGGATGGAAGGGTATTTATAGTTACAAATAAACCGTCCTCTATCGGATGTGGATCGGGGATACGATGGGTAAAGACCCGTCCTTCCTCCACGGTGTTGCACTACGCTAAACAAAACAAATAACTAACTAATAAAGCGATAAATAATGATATGTCTACGAGCTAACTTGTGCTAGTCTATAGTTAAAGTGACTGACACTTCACATGGAATTTTAATTCCTAACAATCTCCCCAAGTGGAGGTCACCCCATGATTTACATTTTGAATCCTAGCATTCTATTTTATCTTAGGTCTTGAGCTCGAGACATTAATTCTTCAAGTTCAGCAATCTTTGTGCTTTTGTAGTGACTCTTCATAATCCGATTATTTTGTACTTTCAGTGGAGGTCTTTGAACTGATCCACATCTTTGATGATCTTTTAGCTTTATGGAGATCATCAGCCACAGTAAATCTATGGATCACCTTTTATTGTGTTGCCATCATGTGATGTTGTGACTTTCGGACCGACATGCTCACACTTTCTCGGATCATGACATCTTTTCATCGAGTAGCGGAAGCTTTTTTGGTTCAAGATATTTGCGCAAATAGCAGAAAGTAAGCATAATATAAAAATATCGAGCGAGTTATGTAGATAGGCACCGATCATGATTTCTTCAAATTAAGTGTGGATGCTTTGTGAGCATGCGACTTTGGATTGACTCCTCAATTACGATCACCGAACCGTCCAAATGTACATGCAAACAACGATTAGCAATAAAACACACGAAAGTGTCTTTGATCACATTCGTTGAATTGAGGTACGTGGCCCACGCCCCGTTGATCAAGACAAGTACTACGTGATCGGTATAATTCAAGAATCTCCTTGACAGGTTTCGCACTGTTCTAGCCGCTCTCAAACCGGAACATCTCAAAGAAGACAACACGGAGTGAGTGAACCAACGAATTGAGATTCACTGATTGATAAAAAATGATTTGAAAACAATCGCGTATTGCTTAGAAGAAAGAGTTTTTTATGAAAAATATCAATTTTCAATAAAAAATACCTTTTGTATTTGAAAGAGAATACACATTCGATGTGCTAGAGAAAAGAAGAGATTTGCACATCGAACGATTTTTCCAAAAGTATTTTTTCAATCAGAGATACTTTTTGTGTTTGAAAACATGAGTACACATTCGATGTGCTAGAGAAAAGAAGATTTGCACATCGAACGGTTTTTCCAAAAGTATTCGTCAATTCATTTCCTAGACCAAGGTTGATTCACGAGTGAATCACCCCATCATTTCTATCCAGTTGTCACAAGCTTGATCTTTAGAAAAGATCTCACATGTCACACACCAAGAGCTAGTTTGATGTTGGCTCTAGAAGGCTTTCCATCTTCATCGTGAATATATTTAATATATCACTCGGATGTTCTGGCAATACCACAAGGATAATGCGTAGGACTCTCAATATATACTTACTTTCCACATTGTGTGAAGCGACAAGTATTCATTAATTCGTGTCCTAATGAGATATTGTGGATGATCTCTTGGCTCTAGACTCAATTGTGCACATTTGGTTCCTATGTGGGAGACTAGGAGAGGGTCTCCTTCTTCAATATCAACAATCTCTAAGAGAGAGTCGATAGATAATGTAGGTTCCTATGAGAATGAAACAAGCCCTTTAAGAGGAACTTGAGTAGCTTGGGAAGTCTAGTGCGGTGCGTCCTTTGGGTCCATGACGCCTTGTCTTCAATACTAGTGTTACCTTAGTAGACACCAGTAGCATATGTATTGAACCCGGTTTACGCCCTAAGGTTGAATTAATGGAGGGCTATTTATTTTCACCCTTTTCTCATTCAGTTCTTTTCATTCTTCAACCCTTCATTGCTTACCGAGACTTCATAACTAGAACCTTGTTGGGTTTATTCGGTTCTAGCTCAATCTCGATCGGCACTCTTCCCATATCTCACTTTTCTCCTTTTTCATCATACCTAAGGACTTCTACACTATCTAGTAGATTATCCCTGGGTAGATCCTCCGCTCTGGTGAGATCGTGGAACGAATACCTAACCTAACCATCCTTATAACACCATGCATAAAGTAAATTGTTCGGTCTTTTGGTATTGTTCTTTCCTTCTCGAAACCAATTCAAAAATCATTTGGAAAATCAATCAAGGTACTTGTGATATAATATCAAAGCATTTTGTACCTTAATTATTTTGATCTTTTAGAAATGCTCCCCCTCAACATGTGCGTATGATTTTGAAATTGATTAGCACATGGAGGCAAGAGTTCTTTGAAACAATTTCTTTGATCACAATTTCCTTAGAAAAAGCCATTTGATTTTCTTGGTAAATTCTCCCCCTCAATATATGCATAGGATATTTGAAATCATTTTATCACATAGAGGAAAGAGTTCATTTGAAGTACATCCACGATTACATCCACGATCACAAAATCCATTAAGAAACCATTTAAAACACAATCAAGGTACTTTATGTTAAAACATAAAAGCTTTTGTACCTCGATAGTTTTATTTTCATTTGAAATTCTCCCCCTCAATATGTGCTTCGAGATTCGAAAGCGTTTAGCACATATAAGAGAGCAGCCTGCACAATTGAATCAAAACGATCACCTTTTATCAAATTTCATTATTAAATCACAAATTCTCCCCCGATCAAAAATATCATACCCTTTGAGATTTTGGATCCCAAGTGATTTAATAAGGTTTAGAAAACATGGGAGAAAATGTGCCTGTTTAAAAACTCATCTTGTTTTTGGATAAATGCTCCCCTCAACATGTGCATTATGTATATTGAAATCGTTTGGCACATGGAGGCGGAGTGCCTTTGAAGGACTAAAACCAATTCCATTAAAACAGATTTGAGATTTAAACACGATCTCCCCGATCAAAATTTCAAACCGGTTGAGATTTTGGATTCGATTGATTTAAATCATTTAGAAAATTTTAGAGAAAGACGTGGCAAAATTTAATTTTGAAAAATGACCGATAAGGATCAATTTAAGACATTAAAGATTGTTAGTGTCAGGTATCATAGTTTTTAAGAGATCTTTAATTAAAATAAAACAATTTCACAATCAAACAAGAACACAAAAAATTTCATTTTGTAAGATCTTTGAGTTTTAAAGAAAATCATACCATAACATAACATTAAATCTTAAGATCACCACTTATTGTTGTACAAACCGGAACTTTTGTGAAGAAATATCGTTTGAAAATATTTTATTTTAAATCACTCTCCCCCTCAATCGATGACCGAAGTCGATAATTGAGTGACATAGATTTTGATAAAAAGAAGTCCGGTGATTTTAAAAATTTAGTCCAATTTATTTTCAAAAACCATATTTTTCCATTTTCAAAACAATTTTTAATCAAAGTTTTAGAAAAATGGTATCATCCACTGCTTTTCCTGCAAAAGATCGTTAGGTGGTTGAGATGTACATTGTTGTTGTGGGGCTTGGAAGAAAGACCTTCTGCAGATGCAAGTGAGACTTCTTACGTAGCATTTTAATGCCAAGCGAGGTCAAATTAAGCTCTGTTTCTTCATTTGCGAGATGAAGAAAACCATCTCACGATGCGGTGAGACCTCTTCGTTGCATTTTCCATGCCAACTCTTCATAGAAGTCCAATTAAGCTCCGTTTCTTCATTTTTCAACCCAAGATATAGTTACCCTTTCCTTTCGGCATCCAATCATCTTTAATTGTGGGATCCGGATCGGGAACATTCTTTTAAACCATGTTATCTCGCACACGTTAGTGAACACGAGATAGACATATATGGTGGTCGACAACACCCAAACAACAATCGACTAATAAAAGTCAATTCAACATATCAATCAGATCATAAAAGGTATGGGAATAATGTGTTCATCAATCTATAATCATCTAATCCTAACAATCACATCCTAGAAACCTAGTCCTTCAACATAGGCAATTATATTTTTCCAGATAAGCACGTAGGATGATAAAGAAAGTCCGTTAGATGATGTAAATTTGAAAACATTCTCCCCCTCAATCAATGACTTATTTTCTGAAAAGGTTAAAAGCGCGGAAGTCATTGATTGAGTTTGAAAATTTTATAAAAACTCTGAATCTGATTGTTTTTACAAGCAACTCGTTTACCACCATTTTGTTAAAACAAATATTTTTCTGAAGAATTTTAGACGAAAAAATATTTGAGTAGGAACAGCAGTCCTTCGACATATTTTCCTCATTTAGTTTTAGGATAAGTGCACGAAATATTTGAAAATAGGTTTAGCGCATCACTTTCCTTCCTTGACGAGCGGGTTGCTATCGGAAATAATAGCAAGCCATGTTTAAGCACGGGTTACGCCCGAGATAAGCGCAAGCCATTTTTGAGACATGTTAAGAAAGAAATATTTATATCTCTGCTCGAACTTCATCTAAAGTCCGTGCCATTATTGAATGACATTTCTAAGACCGTAGATGTTATCGATATCAGAAGACATGTCTTTGAAAACAATAATTTTGGTATTTTTCAAATTTTTGATTTTTATATGGGTTTTTGATGGTTTTATATTTTTTTATTTTCTTTTTGTTGGTTTTATATTTTTGTATTTTGCTTTTTGAATAAATATGTACAATGATAGAGTAGATGATATAGTAAAGAAGATGATGATCTGAGTACCGAGATAAGGATATCGAACAACCCGTTTATGAAGATAGAAATCAACATCTCTTAAACTTTCACCACCAAAGCTTCCAAGGCTCCGAATAGAAGATAGAACATGAGCCTATGAGAAAGAGAGACTTTGGCGACTTCCCCAAACCGAAAATCCATTAGATGAGCAGATTCAAAGCTCTATTTCAAGCTTGCCCTAGCCAGTGCCTGAAGCACACCATTATCATAAATCCTGCCGCTCCTTTTAAGAACGATAATTGAGATTCTCCGTTCGGGGTTATATCATCCAATAGAAGAACAACAACGTTTCATCCCACACTTAAATAATCTTCTCAAATTTCTTTTCAACCGACATCCAAGCGATCCATTCCAAAGGTGTCAAGAGAACAATTCCCAAGTAGTTGAATTGATGCGATCGGTCTCTTTGTATAATGCTCAAGAACTTTCCCGAATACACATCATGAGGGTAATGAAGAACACCTCCCAATGTTCTCATCTTTCGTGCTGATGATTGTGTGTGAAGCTCAAGAACCCGAAGTATACCAATATCCAAGAACTCTCCCAAATACACATCATGCCCGAGAGAAAACACCTCCCAATGTTTGTGGTAAACAATGACTTTCTTCCCCGATGATCATGTATGAAGCTCAAGGACCGAAGCACACACATTCCCAAAGAGAGAACAACCGATAACATTAAAGAAGCGGGCGAATCATCGATTATCTCTGCGGATGACAATCTCTGCGGATGTCAACTCGAATAAGTGATTATATCTCGAATCACCGATTAAGCCTCAGTGAGCGGTGGCGCCCTAATGTACACAATTCTCTCTCCCGATGATTGCGATAACATCGAGATCATCACACACTTGTACCTCTTATATCTTGAAACTTTCTCTAACATCACTTCCTCACATAGTTGGAATAATAACACTAAACGCCTTGATGAGTAAAACCTTGAGTTTCTCTCGTAGTCATGACATTCGCCTTCCCGGATATCTATAATCACTTAGAAGAATTAAGTTCATCAAGTTTACTCGCCATGAGTCAAACCTTGAGTTTCTCTCATGTAATAACATTTGTCTTCCGGATATCTTCAATTACTTAGAAGTATTAAGTTCATCAAGTTTACTCGCTTAGGTGCTTGTCTCCTTCCCCTTCTTCGGTTTTGACACTTCGAATCAAGAAAGCATTATAACCCCAAATACTTGAAATCTGTTGAGAAGATCGCTTGAAGTCTTTGTGAGAATCAACATGTGAAAAATGTGAGCAAGTCTAATTGGGATTAAATCGACATTTCACTCTCCTCAATTAGTGCTCTCCCTAAACCAAAAATCTGCTTGATAAATGCCCAGATTAAGAAGAAGTCTTTAAATAATCAAATGCAACTCGCCTTTAGTCTTCTAACATGTAGCGTAAAATGTAGAGTCGATCGTAGACTCGACCTTCTTCAAGATTGTCCAATTGGGGAATAGATAGTTAACATCTTCATCACACCAAAAGCATCCCAATTAACTTACATCTTGCAAATGCCCTTAACTTAAAATCCCTCCCAATCAAACAAGAATGTAAAGATGTTTATCAAGGAAATCAAGAATCACCCAACGAACACACGAAATGGTAACACCAAGCAAGCAATCACATCAAACAAGAACATAAGGTCGTTTGGAATCATCATGTTGATGTGCACGTGAAGCATTAACCAGAAGCACTTTGTCGATAAACTCATCAGTCCATGAGAAGATGTCAACCAACGGCTCTTATAAGAAACATCATGTGAAGATGACCCGATAATAAGAAGCTCGGTTCTCACATGAGTTTGAAGCCGTTTGACCATTTATTCTCAAATATCAATCAACCATGCAAAAAATTCACACTTCTTCTCCTCCTCAAGAATTGCATACGGAGATGCCATTCTTGATTAAACAAGTGATTATCATCAAAATATATTCTATTCATACTTCTCCCCCGCAAAATTAGCACATGATGTCGCCATCTTCATTATATTGAGCAAGTGGAATAAGAGTAATTATCGTGAGTCCGGTTCACTTGATGACCAAGTGCATGGAAAAGCATGAAGCATGTTGATGAGAATGGTCATAAATGAGAAGATTTCTCTTCTTGGAAGATAAAGCGCACTAAAACGCACACATTTCTTTTCTTTAGAGAACGAGGCTTGAACCGATTTGTTCAAACGTCATAAGAAATTTTCTTCTTTCAAGATAAAGCGATCAAACGCATACTTTTCTTTTCTTTAGAGAACGAGGCATGAAGCGATGTGTTCATACGTCATAAATCTCTCTTTTCAATCTCTCTTGGCAAACTTGTAATCAACCCCATTATCATTCAAGAGGCTCTTTGTAGTGACAGCTGATGGAGATAACCCAATATGATGAATTTGACCCTGAAGTAAAATAACCCGAACTCGTGACTTAAACTTGCACAAATGTAACAAAGAGCAGTGCCGATTTCCATTAGCATCTCTAAGTACTCTCTAAGTACTCTATACTCTTCAACCAACCAACCATCAAGTATAAGACGTACATCACCTCTTGAAAATCCACAATTGAATGTGACACTGAGCACTACAACGTAACACCTTAAAGTGATAGTTATCTTGAGGTGATAAGAGCCCAATTCCCCCAAGTGGTAAAAGAAAAGGAAAAAGTCACCCAAAAATAACTAGATTTCCAAGTCTTTGTTTTTGAAATTAAGCTCGAACAAGGATCTTGAAGAATCTTCATCCAACCATCCCCGATACCTTGAGATACTAAGTACACTCACCATGATATTTCACTTCAACCTCAAATAAATAATAGTGAATTAACGCCGTTGTCACATCTTACGGATAAAAGCTCAAATCTAGCCTTCTTTGACAATTTGAGTGAACTATGATAATAGTTTTCATCCCGACCATGGTTAAGAGCACATAACCCCGTGAAACCATGTAATAACCAAACAACTATGACGAATATCCAAACACACACCCAATTCATGAAGTACATCCTTTTATCCCTTCTTGAAAAAGAAACCGTAACATCGAGATCGATAAAATCCGAAATATACTTTCCTTTCTCTAGGATGATTCCATCATTACGGGATTTTACAATTCCACGGTTTAAACCGAGAAATAGTATCTTTCACGGGATTTTACAAAACCAAGAACAAACCGTAAGAAAGATCCGGAAATGCACTTTACTTTTACAAGGATGTTTCCATTGTCACAGGATTTTACAAGTCTATGATTTAAACCGAGAAATAGTTTCTTTCGCAGGATTTTACAAAATCAAGACAAAACCGTAAACAATGTCAGCTTGAATGTGTTATGACAATTTTGGTTTCGGTGAATAACTGTTTTAGGGGAACATGCAGCGGTTCATTAGCGGTTCATTATCCAACATCATCAACATCATCAACCATCCAATAACACTCTGGTAGACACATCATTTACACATTCTGTCGGCTATTGCAGTGAGAACATGGTGAAGTAAACCCGATATGCCAAACTTGATCATGAAGTGAAATTCCCAGTTTGTTACTTAAACTTGTACTAATCCTTGTGAAGAAGAAAAGGTGTACACAATTTACGTAACCTCTTGACGTATCCTCAATGCGTGAGACATCAAGTGATAGTTACGTTATGGGTTAAGTGAGAAAGAATCACAACCGTAACTAAATACCCAAGTCTTTATCACACTCTATCAATGCCCAAACAAGTCATCTTCGTAAGGGTTGAAAGAAAGAAGACAAAATAAGTAAACGCGCCGGAAAACACCACCGCAAATCCAAATAAGGAATATCGAACAAACAACCCCGTAGACATCCTAGTTCCAATAACAATTTAAGCCGTGATGAAGATATCTTACGTGAAAATGTGTAAACCAACGTACCAAACCTCCTAACACAACGAATCTCATCATCATACCAAATCTTTGAGAAATCACATCAAAACTCAAGTAATCAAATCTCATCAAAACAATCTAATTTTGAGAAGCCCATTTTTCTCATTATCCAAATCCAAACCATCACGAATTTCTCAAAACCGTTCCGGTGATTGTTAACAACACTCACCATATGGTTCAAATAAAACTCGCTTGGTCCAACTCATTGTCATAGTAAACCGATCCAATTACATCACAGCTAATATCACGTTATCACATGGCCTAACACATAATTCACGATCTACTACATCGATATTTATTACACCTCAAAGAAAGTGTATACATAATTTAAGTTATCACACAATTCACAAATAGGATAGTGTCATGCTATCATGGCCCAACTGTATTACGTGAAAAACACACTTTAACCTGCGGCCCATTAAATTAGTTCTTACCCGAGTTGAGACTAAGCCCATTAAGCCCACGACAACATCCGATCCAATATACAACACCTCAACCCTAATGTCATGGTATATAATACCACTCACAACTTCACTTAACCCTAATCTCTCATCCTCAAATCTGCTCCTATCACAATAAGTATATGCCTCTCTCTTTTACTTCACATAACAAATAGTACCCAACAAACGTCCTATTATCCTTCACAGAACATGAAACGGACGATCTTGCAAGGTCTTGACCTCGCCACAGGGATGGCTTGGAGGTATTGTGATAGCCACAGGGATGGTTATGAGGGTTTCGAGACAACTACAAGTCGAATGGTAATTTTACATTTATGTTTAAATTAAATCACATGAACCAGAAATATGGGGATAACATAATTGTTATTTACCCTTTTTCTTGAAGTTCGGATAAAACCATGAAGCATTGCTTCGAGACAACAGATCGATGAGGTGAACTCACTTGTGGTTGTGATCTTTAACAATTCATGGTTCACACAAGGAGATGGCTGAGATCTTAATTTATTTTGGATACGTTTCTTGTATTATCCCATTAACCGATTGTGAGGATTGGATGAAACCATTGTTGGTTTTGTTCTTTCTTCAATTTACATCGGATATTATCATTTGAGCTCGGATCGATGATGACTAGCTCGTTGAGACTATCAAAAGTCTTGATGCCACATGTGTATAGACCGAGCAAATCTGAGATCATCAAAACTTATTCATTTTGATGTATGCATTGGGTTGAGTTGGATTCCATTTCATAACGAGTCAAAGAATGATTTTAACATACTTGTTAAAATCAGTCTTGATTGTATTCGGATATCATTGAAACGAGACTTCACATAGATCGATGATGAGTATTTCTTTTGTATACATGACCCATGACCTATGACGTGCTTCATTTAATTTTGAAAGCAACGAAAGAAAGAGCTGAGATCTTGCACTTAGTTGTGACATGAAATGTATTAAGATGATGCTAATGATTGTTTATCTTTTGCAAGTTCCTTATTGTTTGCTTCTTGCTCTTGAAGATTTCTATACTGTTGATGTGATTGCAATGTAGGTTAGATGATAGTTGATGCTTATGATCTTGTAGATGTTGTTGAATGTACTTTGCATATACTGTTTGCTATTGTGATGATGCTTGTGATTAGAATGCTTAGAGTCATTGGGTCATCAGTAGAATCTGAGGTTGTGTATGAGTCTTGAATGTTTCGATTTGCATAATGTGGTCAACAAAATGCAACTTCTTTTTCACAATCTTATAATCAAAATGCATCATCCAGTCAATTCAAATTGCATCAGAACCATTTGCTAATTAGACAATCCGCATACTTTTTGCAACATTGGCAACTCGCAACATACCAACTCGAATCAGATCAACTCGTGATACGAATAAGACCAAATCAAGAACAACCGCAGATTGGCTGTTAACAACTCGCAGATTAACTAAATAGTCAACCCGCATAATATTTTGAATCAACTCGCATTTGACTAAATAGTCAACTCGCATAATATTTAACAAATGGATAACTCGCTTCCATTTCAAGACCAACTCGCTCGACCAACTCGCATTAGATACGTTGAATCAGACAAGAAATCACAACTCGCTTAGATGAAAAACAAATAACTCGCATATATGAAAACCAACAACTCGCATGATGAAACCGACCACAACTCGCAAATGATGAACACAACAAAAGCAGACCATATTCCAAATAATCGTATTACGTAAACTAAAACAAGCGAGAACACATAAATGAACATCGCTAGAAACATGTAGAACCGGCAGAATCATACCAAAAACAGGTTTGAAACAACATAAGCATAAGCAGAATATGTAATATAACTTGTAGAAAAATCTGCTTTGACCATATAAACATTGTTATTGACCGGATTCAATCAACCAAGAACACCGAATAACAAAGCGAATCAATACCCTTCAAAACAACATCAAACCATATCAAACCACATCCAAAACAAGACATACCGCATCAAATAATGAACAAACCTCATAAAACCATGAGATAAACCATGAGAATCAACATAAACAACACAACCTAGCTCGATGCCAATTGAAGGATCGTGAATATTTATGTTGTTTGATGATTCGGGTGGTCTAGGACAATGATTAAATAAGAAAGCCATTAGAGAGATGAAGAGAGTAGAGAGGAGGTTCTTGAAAGAGAGTTGCTTTACAAAAATGAAAGGTTAGATTCAAAGAAGCCACACCCCTTCCATGGATGGAAGGGGTATTTATAGTTACAAAGAAACCGTCCTCATATCGGACTGTGGATCAGGGATACAGTGGGTAAAGACCCATCCTTCCTCCACGGTGTTGCACTACGCTAAACAAAACAAATAACTAACTAATAAACTGATAAATAACGATAAGTCTACGAGCTAACTTGTGGTAGTCTATAGTTGGGGTGACCGACACTTCACATGGAATTTCTAATTCCTAACAAAGTTCATATTTTTTAACGGGGAAAAGTCAGTCACCCTGGACTATAAAACATTTTGTACATCAACAGGGCTTGACTATAATCCTGGTAACTATGTTGTTTTAGATCTGAAATTTTTGGACAGAACCCCAGTCACCAAGAACTCTTTTCCCGCGGCTTGGAAGATCCTATTCACATTTGTGATTCAAGTTCTCGGTGGGACCACTCATCCACTGAACAAGTGAACTCTATTTAGTTGATGATGGCATCTTGCTTGATAACGAGGATCTGCGTCGACATAGGGAGATCAATTACGGTGATTCAGTAATCAAGCTCTTGAGCAAAACTAGGTCAAAATACGTTTGCACCTAGGTTTGTCTCATGCGCTTCTAAGTGTTACCGGGTTACAATTATCCCGGGAATACAAATATTTTTCTTTACCCGACATCCCGAGTCAATCAAATTTTCAAAAGACCCATCCCAAGTCACTAAAATCGACCACGGCCCATATGGTTGTTGTAAACAACCGAGGGACTCGATGTCTCTAAACCCCCGCCAAAAAGAGAAAGGGAAGTCTCGGTGGGACTAAACCAAACCTAAGTCTCGGGGCCCCGAGGCTTGTGAACAGAGCCTAAAAGGCAAATAAAGCCCAAGACTGATCTGCCACCCAAAGGAGACCAAGCAACATCCACCCCGGTGACAACGAAGGACACTGATACATCACACTCAGTGCCCTTGGTCCCAACTACTACTCCCCAAGATCCAGAGGGAAACAAACAACCCACTGGTAGGGGAGCGCCTTCCACACAGCCCAAGGAGGACATTCACCAATCACAGCTTTTGTCTGAGGGTAAAACGAATGATCCTAAAGACTCAGGGGGAAACGAACAACCCACTGATAGGGATATCACTGCCATCGCTTCTAAGGATAGCACTAGGAATCATCCACCAGTGCTTGAAGGAGCACAGGGGGACAACGACTCAGAGGGACAAATACCACCCGCTGATATGGAACCCATCACCACCACTGGTTTGTTAACTGTTGCTGAGGTGAATGACATCTTATTTTCTGATGAAGAAATTGCTGACAGTGAAGAAGAAATACTCTCAGCTGGAGATGAAATGGAAACCGATGTTCAATCACAAGAACAAGAGCATCACCGATCCACAAGAGGCAAGAGTTACCTTCTCACCGATGAAAATGACTCTGACTCCTCTTCTTCATCCTGTCCTGAGGAGTTCAAAAAGTATGATAACATTCTTCCACTGACTGAAAGGAAGCTTGTTCTGTGGATAACCAAGGCTTCAATTAAGTTATATTCGTGTTATCGATACTCTATGGGATCGCATGTTGAAGTCGCCGCAAGTTATCCGATCTAAAGGCTGAAGTGCTCACTCCAATGCCAACACTAACGAGCATTGTGGAGCTCATGTATCAACATTTGCACAAACCGGATGAAAACTCGGTTAAATTTCTCAAGTACTTTCGTGAGTCTCACACCAAATTGGATAAAATCGGGGATTCATTAAAGAGACCGCACTTAACTCCAAAGTCTTTCGAGGCTACCGAGGCTTATATGAAGAATTCATCCAAACCTCACCGAACCGATCAACATGCTTACATCTCGCAAATGTTTAGGGTCTTCGTCTTCAATCCAACCTTTTCAATCCACACCGGGTTCACTTGGATGCTAAAGTTGTCGATCCGACTAAAGCTTCATCTTCTATGGCACGGAATCTTAGGCCTAGAATGACCAGACCGACTTATCTCGTGCCAATCTTCTTCGAAAAGGTCTCAAATCTTCAACAGATACATCCGACATCAAGACCATGGTCTCGAGATATATCAAGCCTTCAAAAGTCAAGCAGCTCCCTCTCCTTCAGTTGCCCAAATAACTCTTGCTCTCACTAACATTGAAGCAACAATTAAGGGGGAGAGAGCCACTGAAGAGACTCCCTCTCACACTGAGGGGGAGCCAACTCAACCTATATCAGCAACACCACTCTCATCAGTCCCACCAACAGTAACAACAACACTAGTTACATCAACACCAGTGACAACAACACCAATAATCACTACCACACCCCCACTGGTATCATCTTCATCCTCAGCTCAAGATAATAGCAAGGCCATCATGACCATAACTGAACCCCCCAATATTACCTATGTAATTGGTGATACTAGGTATCTGCTTACTCCACAACAGCTAAGTGCCTACCTTGCAAAGGAAGACAGAAGAAAGAAACTGGCTGAGGAAGAAAGAAAAAGTAGAGAAGCCCTGGTCCAAGTAGTGTCTGAAGAAGTTGAAAAGATAGGGATTGATCCTAACACTCTTGAAAAATGAGTTGGCCAAAAGTTCAAAGCATTCGGGATCTTTGTTACCGACTTCAAAAGAAAAAGGACGAAAAGGCTAAGAAGAAAATGTAATCGGGTAAGAGAGAATTGACCACTACAATCGGACCATGACAAGCGAAGGTCGCCTAAGAAAATCATTGATGTAAAATCATCCCGGATCCATACCACCGCAATGAATGTCTCTGAGGGGATGATAAAGGCATTTGAGGTTCATGATCCCTTAAAATTCACCGACTTTGGGATCACCGAACTTGATGAGCTTGGTCCTATCATAGCAAAGAAGCAAAATGAAGTGGTCAAGGAACCGATGAAATCCTCAACAAGCGCTATGAAAGACTGTGGAAGCACCAACTGACTTGGGATACAACCGGCTCTTACTGCAGCTCAAGGATCTCAGTCTCAGCCATCCCAAGGTAAGAGGAAAAGTGTTGAATCTGGAACTAAAATCAAGGTACCTGGCCTTGATTGCAATAGGGAGCTACCTGAAGGGGTTAAGTTCGTGAATTGCTTGGTTATTGAAAAGCCTGAAAGAGGACTTTTCTTCATTGATGTCTATGGGAACCCAGCATTCCAAAGGTGGAGTGACATTGATCATGCAGGGTGTCTACAATGGCAAGCTATCTACCGGTGGCCTCTCAAATCCAAACTCCGGAAAACATCGTGTTCGTGACCGACACGAATGCCAAGATAAGAGAGCATACGACAAAGAAACACCTCAAGAAGAAACCAAAGCTAGAAGCACTGGAATTCATCTTGATTGACATCATATGATGTATCATTTATCTTTTGTACTATTGATAGGGACTATGTAATCTGATCAATAAGCGATGTATGTTTTGTTAAAATATTTAGTATTCCTTATTATGTTCATTAGTACATTCGATTGTGAAGAAGCCATTTGCTCACTTACATCGATCAAACACTTAGGCTATTTGTATATCCAAATAGGGGGCTATTGGGTTCAAGAATACCCAAACCCCTTAAGTCTAGGATTTGAATAGAAAATACCCCAAGTGTTTAGTCCCTTAAACACTAACAAGTCATCGAGCGCATAGTCTCTTGGTGATGCATCTTCGAGGATACTCGATTAGAGACAAAGAAATCTCCACTCGGTGAAGGCGGAACATAAGGGGTGAAGACCGAGTCAAGAAGAAGATGGTGGATTGGTGAGTTATGACAATAACTCATCGAACTCAAACTCCTCACCAACTACTAACATCAAGACAAACTAAAGGCGAAGGCTATGAAGATTGAAGAATGAGTGGGACAAGTCGGGATAAGTTTGAACAGATAAGACGTAAGTCCTTATCAACCAAAGTCAAACTTTCCCGAATCATTAACTATCGTGCTCAGTGTCATCACCGACAAGAAGAAAGCGATCTTGTCACTTACCCAATATAGCTAATGAACAGAGACAAAATACATCAAGATTTTGTCTTACGAACTGTCGCTTGTCCTCTAGGAAAGAGTCAAAACCACACTTTTATAAATAGCATAAGAGATGGAGTGAAAGAATTTCAAGCTTGTAGATTAATTGTAAAACTTGTGGATCAAAAAGAACACATAAGCCATCTTTCACTCCTCTAAATACGACTCATGTCCCGAGATAGCTCAGTTGTTCCTTTGTAGTTGTGCTCAGACTTTGCCAAAGCTTAGTGAGGAGATACCATACTTTGTCATTTCAATCCCAAGTACTATTCCGCAAGTACTTGGGTAATGTATTCTTTTTGATTTGTTTCTAATAAAGAATATATAAGTTGAAAATTATTCAGTGTGTTTTTACTTACACTATTTCAGTCATTGTCCACAACCAGTTTTCCTCCAAGAAATTAAAAGGACCCTGAGGTACTCTTTTGGTCCATGTTGCAGCCTGCATAATCAAAGTCAGAATATCCTTTGAGGTCAAACCCTGAACATTTTGGATAGTAAAGTCCAAGGCTTGGTGTTCCCTTTAGGTATCTGAGGATTCTTTTGGCTGCAGTGAGATGGGATTCTTTAGGATTAAACTGATATCTTGTTATTAGACATACTGAGAATTGTATGTCAGGTTTGGAAGTAGTTAGATACATTAGTGATCCTAAAATCCCCCTGAAATAAGTTTGATTGCCTGATTTGCCAGTGAGATCAGGTCCAAGGTTGTTAGGAGGGATCATTGGTGTCTTCACTGAAGCATAGTCAGAGATCTCATATTTATTCAAGAGATTTCTGGTATATTTCTCTTGACTGATGGAGATTCCTTTATCATTTTTCCTGATTTGTAGTCCAAGGAAGTAAGTGAGTTCACCCATCATGCTCATTTCAAATTTCTTTGTCATCAGTTTTTTTCAAACTGTTTGCAAAGAGTATAATTTGTTGAGCCAAAGATAATGTCATCAACATACACTTGGACTAGTATCACATCTTGTTTTGTCCTATAGATAAACAGTGTGTTGTCTATCTTTCCTCTAACAAACTTGTTTTGAATCGGGAAAGGTGAGAGAGTTTCATACCATGCTCGGGAGCTTGTTTAAGTCCATATAGGGCTTTGTCAAGCTTGCGAACATAGTCGTGGTATTCACTACTCTCAAAGCCGGAGGTTACCGAACATACACATCTTCCTTGAGTTCACCATTCAGAATGCACTTTTACATCCATTTGGTAAACTTTGAAGTTCATGTAGGTTGCGAATGCAAGGAAGATCCTCGATGGCTTCCATTCTCGCAACAGAGAAAATGTCTCATCATAGTCAATGCCTTCTTGTTGATCAGAACCTTTGGATACAAGCTCGCCTTGTTTTTAATGATGATGCTGTTTTCATCGATTGCATTTTCGAAAACCCACTTCATTCCTATAACAATGACATCTTGAGGACATTTGATCAAGGTCATGACCTTGTTTTTATCAAACTGTTAAAGTTCTTCTTGCATAGCTTGAACCCAACTTGGATGTTTTAGAGCTTCAGTGACACTTTTAGGTGAACTATGATAATGGTTTCCTCAACTTGTTGTCTTCTGGTGTTGAACACCCTGAAGGCTTTAGAGATCAGTGAGTAACCTAGGAAATACCCATCATCAGCTTTTGCATCAAACTTGCCTAAGTGATCCTTGTGATTGTGAATAAACACAGGACAACCAAACACATGAAAGTAGTTGATGTCAGGAAGTCTTCCTTTGAAGATCTCATACGGGGTTTTGTTATGTCTTTTGACAATGATTGACCTATTTTGAGTGTAACAGTCTTCTTGACTTCAAATTAAATGCTTTGAGAGTCTTGACCCATTTAACATAGTTCGGCAGCCTCAATGAGAGTTCTATTTTTCCTTTCACCACCCCATTTTGTTCGAGTGTATGGGAAGAAAAGTTTTGGAAATTCCTTTTCATCACAAAAACTCTCAAGTTCTTGATTCGAACTCGATTACCATTGTCGGTTCGATTTGTTTAACAGTAATGTCATTTTGATTTTCAATCTTCCTGATGAATGACATTATGGTTTCAGCTACCTGACTCTTTTTAGAAAGAAAGTATACCCAAGTGTATCTTGAGAACTTATCAACAATGACAAGTGTATACTTCTCATGCTGGATTGATCTTGGACTGACTGGTCTAAAGAGATCCATGTGTAGGAGGTGAAGGCAGCTTTTAATAGAGAAATTTTATTTTGTTTTGAATGATGCTATGTGGTGTTTGCCTTTTTCACAGGCTGAGCATGGTTTGTCTTTTGCAAAAACCAGTGATGGTAAACCAAGGACTTTGTTTTGTTTTGCCAAGTTGTTAAGGTTTTTGAAGTTTAAGTGAGAGAGTCTTTTGTGCCATAGCCAGTTGACAGTTTCAGTGGCTTTGGCAAAGAGACAAGTTCCATTCTGAGAGAGAGTTGACATGTCTAACACATATACATCATCTCTCCTAGGAGCTATCAAAACAACTTCTTTGTTGGCATTGAAAATAGTACCTTGTTTATCATTGAACTGTATTATGTACTTAGCATCACATAACTAACTGACACTAATGAGATTGTATTTTAGACCATTGACATAAGCTATTCTAGAGAAAACTATTCCATTGCAGTTTACTGAACCATATCCTTTAGTGGGACATGATGAGTTATCACCAAATACTACCTTGGGTCCTGGTTCCTTTACATACTTGTGTAGATACTCCTTAACATCAGTCATGCTTCTTGAGCATCCACTATCTAGATGCCAAATAAGCTCCCTGGAGTGTCTCTTCACAAATAGTAAACTAAGTTAGTTTCTCTTGTTGACCGACATACTAGTGGGCTTGGGTCTCATGGTCTGTTTGAACTTAGCAATTGATTCATGGTCAGTGGTTGAGTGAAGTGTGCTACCATAGGTTTTGCATTTTCTTACTGAGGATGACTCAGTGATGCGGGGTTGTTTCGAACTTATCCTTTCCTGGATGACTCTATCATGCTGAGATGTCTCATGAGCTGGATTTCCACATATATCACAGCAAGAGTTCATGAGACAGTCATCAGGAAGATGATCATTATAGCTACAATGTGGGCAATGAGGAAAGGGTCTGACTTTAGGTCTTTGACCCTACTTTGAGGATGAAGCATACTGATGACCAGAATTGGTGTGAGTTGCTTCACTGAATGAACTTACATATTTTAAGTGGTCAGAAGTTCTATGATCTTCCTTTTTGCAGATCATGCAAAAAAGGATTCTGTAACAATTATCAGTGGTATGGCTGGTATAATGGCACATATCACACTTCTGCCTGGGTTTGGTGTTAGATTTTGACCTCGATGAACTAGAGGAGGCTGACTTAGTTTCCTTGATTATTGAATCAGGAGCTTTCTCAATAGAGTTCATTTTGTCAGTCAACTTCATCACAAGTTCGGTCGATTCTTTGGATTTGGTATGCTTGAAGAGGTTGAACCTAAGACCTTGATAGATCTTTGAGCACAGAGATCGTTAGTAATGCTTATGTAATCACAAACACACTAAAAGACAGTCTCTATAACTTGTATTCTATAGCGAAAATCAAACACAAGTAATAACACAAATAACTAAGAACTCTTTGATCCTCTATGGATCTTTTAATAATACTAAAACTTTGTTTTTCAACTCGTACATAATTCATACTATTGTGTTCCTTTTATAGACAAGGAACCCTAAACCGTTTCCCAAGAAACGTATAAACATAAAACTAAATAAGATATACATTATCACTTCCTAATAAAGCTCATGCATATCCTAACTAACTATAGAATACGCGGAATATCTATCTCCGCAGAAACCAACTATACGGTTTTATTACTTCAGCAGAATTACTTCTTCAGCAGAATCCTTGCACTTCACTTCAGTAATCCATCAAGAATTCAAAGATAATTCATACTTAGTAGAATTCCCAACAATCCTCCCTAAACCGAATTTGACTAGGTTAAGTTCCCAGCTTGATAGATCTTTAACACTTCGTAACTAGAGGATTGTACTCGAACATAGCAACAAAGAACCAAATCAATCACATCTCTATGATGACAAAACTTTGAAACCCGGATCTTTGCAAAGAACAAATGACAAAATGTACATCAAAACATATTAGTTTCATACTATTCTCATCACATCCGGTGTGTTAACTCCGTGAGAGGTGAATCATTGAAAATAATGGATTTGATGTCTCTTTACCAATAGCCATTACTACCGGAGTAGCCAAATGTTTAAGTTCGAAAACTATGGTACATCGATAACCATCTCGATTTATTAGCAAATCAAGAACCATAAACGGATTTGAGATGTCTTTACCGTAGCCGCTTGCTCGTGACTAGTCAATTTTAGGGGAAAGAATCACCTTTGGTGAATTGAGAACCCAATATGGTATTCCATCGCCTTTACCACAAGCCATATACTTGTGGGCTAGCCAATTCTTGGATTCCAAAAGGAATAAACCATGGTGAATTGATGACCATACAACCCTCAAAGAATTAAGCATGGGTGAGTTGCATACCCTATGATTTTGAGCAAACCATTACAGCTATCAATGATTTGATGTGTCTTTACCAAAGTTGTACCCTTTGGACTAGCCAACTCTTTGATGTACACAAGGCACAACTGGTGAGTCGATAACCATCAACAATGTACAACAAACCTGCAAGAAAAGTTAAACAAACAAAGAAGATACATAGTTTTTTTTTAACTAGGAATAAAACAAAGAAAAGAAAACAAATAATAAAAATAATACAGGATAGCATAATCAAGATGATGCTTGGTGTTGCAGAAGTTGAGACTTAATCAATCCAATAAATTATTCATCATATAGCATATCATTCCCAACTGGATCGGAAGGAACTTCCAACTTCTTTCTAAGCATTCTTTCCATCAATAACACAGACAAAGGATAAAGCTTATCAGAGAACATACACACAGTCATCCCACACTTTGTCTCCACCACATGCACACTTGGCATAGGATAAAATCTCCAAGTCTCAACCTTCCACTTATGTGAATTCTTCCAAATAGAATACCCTTTACCATTTGGAGATTGAGAGTCAAACAGAACTTGAAGATCACCCAACAAGTATAAACCAAAACCCTGTGGTGAATGATTATCATAATGCTTAGTGACAAGGCCATTAAGAGTAATCAAATCTTGCCTATCCACCATGTGAAGTATGTCCTTCAAGAAGTTAAACTGCATAGAAGAGTGATCCAACCTAAAGATGGTGTTAAGTTGTCCATCAGTCAAAGTCCAAGCAGTCAACACATCACGAGACCCTTCAAGAAAAGCATCAGCAGATCCTTCTTTAATGAAAGTTGAATCAGCAACTTTTAGATCCAAAGAACTACACCTGAGAGACTTATGAACCCTAGAGGTGTGTGCCCCAGCTGATCTCACAGATCTCTTTAGAGAAATGTGTCTCCTTTTAGACATCCTTTTCTCCCTCCTACCTGGTATATAAATCCCCATAGAGATAGAAGATGGTACCTTCTCGATTCATCGTGACATCTTTAGAGGAATGGAAGAAGTAGAAGTAGAAGTAATTGGAACAAGACCACGCAATGCATACATTTTCTCAAGCACCTCTCCGCCCTCTTAGCTTTAGCAATGCTTGTTCAACTTTCCTAACCATAGCTTCTCCTTCTTTATCAACAGGTGCCACATGAGGAATAGAGCAGCATACCCTTTGAATCCAGAGATGGATTAGCCACACTAGGTAATGCTTCGAAGAAACAACAAGAGGTTCAAGAGAGTGACCTCTTTCAGAAGATAGCTTCAGAGATGCCTCAAGAAACAACATGAGAACTCATCTTTGGTGTAACATCATCAAAAGAATCCACAATCTCAACTTTCTTGGTTCTCTTGGCCTTTGGAGCATCTCGACTACCAAAGAATCCTCTTCAAGTTAGAAGATGGTGTAATCTGCTTCATAATCTTATGATACTTGCTATTCAACTCGTAATCATCTAAAGCCCAGACTTGCTTCTTTGTTAAACCAGATCGATAAATAGCAATACTTTGGTTATACACCACATTCCTCATATAGGCTCTCTTCGAGTGCAGTTGGTGGTCTCTCTCTCTTAGCTTGAGCCTTTTGAGCAAAGAATGGCTTTTTTCTTTGCAACAGCTAGCTTCTTTTGTTGTCCAAGAGCCATCATTTGTGCAAAGAAAGTTGTCACTATCAAAAGCAAGACCTAAGATACTTTGTGCAAGAGTAGGATTTGATGCAACTTGATGAGTATAAGCATCCCATTGCTCATCAAGAACCGAGTGGATAGTTCATCGATTTCTCTTTGTCTCTCGTGAGGCAAATTGGTAGTAAACCGAGCTTCAAGCTTTTGAGCCAATGCATGACTCTTCTTCATATCTCGCATACTCGCTAGCATTCTTGCTTGTTCTTGCCTTTCCTGCTCACTCACAAGATCCGAACCAAGCTCTTCATCAACCATTACTCCTTTCCCTTTGTCGCAGCTCATGAGCGTAATCATCTTGAGGAATATCAACAATAGGAACTTCAAGAAACACCCAAGGAAGCATCAAGTAACATGTTGAGACAGATCTTCAACAGAGTAGAAGAGACATCAAGATTAGGATCCAAGTTAAAACTTCTTCCAAAGAACAAAGACTTCATGATGATCTCATCAAGGTGGAGGACATGGTGGTTCTTGCACGATGAAGCTTGACCAAGTTCGATGCAACATCCACCATTTGAGCATCATCAATAACATGATCATCAAGAATTGCAACATTGACAACACTTGGTTCCTTTGAAGATTCAGTGGAATCCTTGTTCAAATACTTTCTTCTCCTTCTTCTAGTAAACCGAATGGGTTCCTTGTTCTTTGAAGATTCAAAGCAACAATTGGAGAAGAAACATGAGTCTTTTGAGCCACATCAGCCAAGATTTCAAGTGAATCCAAATGAGTATCCTCTTGCTCCTCATCAGAAGAAACCAGAAACCTCCTTTTGCTACTTTTCCCAAGTTGTTCCTCTAAATCCTTAACCTTTCTCTTCAACCCCACAATCTCACCACCAAGTGTAGATTTAGTCTCAGCAAGCTCCTTTTTGAGATCAGCAACCTCTGCCACATACCTGTTCAATAGAGCATATACAGATGTAAGTGTAATAGGGTCCTTAGCTCCACCAGCAGATTGCTCAGTGGTAATGGGAGCTTCATTGGACCTTTCAGGAGAAATATGGACATGCTCAATGATAGGAGAGCCTTCATCAAATGGCTCCCTAACTGGACTAGGTGTGGCCAGTCTATTAAGCTCATGCTCAAACTCATCAGGAGTAACATGAGTAGGTGGTGGACTAGGGCTAAGTCTAGGTGAAGGTGTAGTGGAGGTTGGTCGAGAAACATGTGATGCTTCAAAGAAGAGTGGAAGGGCCCTCATCAATGGCAACCGATGGATTACCATCGCAGAAGAACATTGGTAGAGGGTGGAGCACCAACAACATTACCCTCATCGCAGAACCTCATTGCCTTGAGGCAACATAGTCGCTAGCAAAGGATGATGTTCCCTCATAATGAGTTTTCATTGAAGCAAACAGTTTAGCAGTTAGAGCTCATATGGGACAAAAGACTTGGACTTGGGTTGTTATGTCTAAAATCATTTGCAAAACCTAGGGTACATTAAAAACTTATGCTTTTTCCTTTGAATATTTTCAACCATATTATCAAAAATAAACCTAGAAAAGTTATAAGTTAACCCCTGAGAAAGACATACAATACCACATCCCAATTGAGTAGAAAATTGATCCCATCCTCCTGATTTATTGCTTATGCATCAAGCAATGTGTACCAAAACCTCCACATGGGCAAAGCTTATTCTTGTGCCCATATATCAGATTCGTACTTTGATATCCAATAGCTCTTAGCCCAACAAGTATCTCCACGGAATTAGAGTGATAAACCCCATCTACATCGTCCAAACGAAGTCGTCTCCTTATCAAATCCTCCGTCACAACATACTGCTCCATCAATCATAGCAACAATCTCGTGTCACCCGCTTCCTAGCAGATGCCCAAAATTGTGTAACCAACGATTCATATATCACATTTGGAGAGTGTGTTAAAGCATAATGAATCTTGGATCGCTTCAAGAACTCCACCATTGGTTCATATAATTCATGACCCTTAGCTTTTCCCGTAAAAGCAACTTTGTTATGATCTTTCTTAAATTGAAGCGCCATGTGAGAAATTGTGAGAATGGGTTATGATTCACGAATCGAAGTGTGTTTAAATCAAGTGAAGAGGGAATCAGTTAATTTTAGGCGAAGATATGCGAAGAAGGTATTAGTAGAAGTTACCCAATTTATGGTCAAAAATATCGGAACAAGTTGTTGACCATATCTCGACGTAAAGCAACTCCAACCAAATTTAAATTAACACTTCAAAGAAAGTATGGTCAATCATCAAGGAGGTCAATCAACAGAAACAACTCAAGTGGTTAAGTATCTTCAAGAATATCTTGAGTTTTACCGTACACCCAACTCGCATTAAATTTCATTAAGCCTTGAATCCGCCTATAAGATAGTCCCAATGCACATTTAACACACATCAATTACCCCAATTAACTTCACAAACCCTAATTTCTCCAAAACTCCACAATCATCAACAATAACAATGTCTACCAAACCAGAAGTAATCAATCTCACTTCCTCCTCATCATCATCCTCATCCAGTGAAGATTCACACCCATTGTTTCGCTACCCCCATCAAGATGAACCTCGACCCTCAAAATCCCCTTTTCTTCCTTCTTCTGAAGATGATAGTGTAGTGAATCCAAGTGATTCATCTAGGGGTTCTGATGACTCCACAGAGCGTCTAGAGCCAATCTTCAACAAGGAGAGGACATCACACCCCCAACCTTCACAACCTCAACCTCAACCAAGGCCACGTGCCAGAAATCCACCACTTCCAACAACACGAGAGGTGGTGTTAGCTCTTCCTGCTCCAGGTTTTGGTGCTTCATCTCATATCGGTAAGGGAAAGGGCAAAAGGAAGATGGAGTGATGCTTTATGGTGGAACGAGTAGATGGAACAACCGAAGATTTCTCATATCACAAATCCATCTACCATATCCACCAGCTTCATCGTCGTTTTCATCAATCCATCCTTTCCATTTTTATCTTCAGCTTCTTCATCAGATCGGTCATGCATATCCACCCACTTTTGTAATAGATGATAGGAACTAGTATATGTTTGGTAGATCTTGTATAGAAATGGTCTTGTATTTTCATTTGAAGTTGATTGTAAGTCGTAAGAAGTAAACTGTTTCTTGAATGAATGAACAATTAAACTTCACTTCAAGATTTCTCTTCAAGAGAATCAATTAGATAACTTGTACCAATACTTGATTTCTCTTCAAGAGAAACAAGCTTTAAGCTTACTTGACCATATTCCCATTAACCAACTTTGTGAACTTCAACTTATAGAAGCATTCGCAAAACAAATACGAGAAGCAAACACACCAAACCAAAACAAACAAAACTCAAAGAACATTAGCGTGTTAGTGTTAGCAAACAAAAGATAACCAAATATCTACAAAGTTTACAAAATATACAACTAAAATCCTCCCCGAGGCATATGCCTCCCGAGGCCTATGCCTCCCTCAAACTTTGCGCTAAGGGTTACATCCCAATATGGACAACTAGGTGTTGAAACCTAGGTCCATCAAAAGCTTTAGTCAATAACCGCCACATTATCATCAAGTGAATCTTAACCACTTTTATCAAATGTTTTCATATGCATCTCTTATAAAGTGGTGCTCGATTTCAATATGCTTAGTTCTACTGTGGAAAACTGGATTTTAACTATGCATATGGTACTTTGATTATCAATAAAAATTGTGGTGTTCATGAAGTTAAATCCATAATCCAACAATTGATTTTGTATCCATAGTACCGACCACAACAATTTGCAAAGAAGAACATACTCGCTTCAAGAGATGAGGTAGCAACAATAGTTTGTTTCTTGCACCGCCAAGAAATCAATCTTCTTCCAAGGAATTGGCAACCTCCAGTTGTGGATCTCCTATCCGATTTGCACCAAAGATAATCACTATCACTATATGCTTCCAACTTAAAAGGAGACTCTTTGGGTACCAAAGACCTAAATTGGGTTGGCCTTTAGATACTTAAAGATCTTTTGATCGCATTCGATGGGAAGCAAGTGGAGTGACTTGATGTCTAGAACAAACACTCACAAAGAAAGGTAATGTCGCCTAGAAGTCGTTAAATACATCAATGAACCAATCATAGATCTCAGTATAAGTGAACATTCACAATGGATCTCGTTCAATGTTGTTCTTTGGTTTTGAGCTTCATAAGGTGTAGTGGCGCTCGACATTCTCCATATCAAACTTCTTCAAATGTCCTCACATATTTATCCCGACCGATAAAAATACCATCGTGTTTCGCTAACTTGAGACCCAAAAGAAAGTAAGCTCCCCCATAGCACTCATCTGAAATTCTCCCTTCATCAGCTCCTCAAACTCCCTGCACCAAGCTTCTTTAGTGGAGCCAAAGATAATGTCATCCACATAAACTTGCACAAGAATGATGTCTGTGGAATTCTTCTTAAGGAAGAGTGTTTTGTCAATAGCACCTCTTCTATAACCATGCTTCAGCAGAAATGCTGAAAGCCTAGCATACCATGCTCTGGGTGCCTGATGTAGTCCATAGAGAGCTTTTACAACCTTGTAAACATGTTTTGGATGATCTGGGTCTTCAAAGCCTTTGGGTTGAGTGACATATACCTCCTCTTCTATTTCACCATACAGAAAAGCACCTTTGACATCCATTTGATATACCATGAACCCCATGTAAGATGCATAGGCCAAGAAGATTCGAATGGCCTCTACTCTAGCTTCTGTGTGCAAACACTTCATCATAATCAACTCCTTCCTCTTGCCTGAACCCCTGAGCCACTAATCTTGCTTTATTTTTAACCACAATACCCCTTGCATCTCTTTTATTCTTCAAAATCCATTTGGTCCTAATTGCAAACTTCCCATCAGGTAGTGGTACCAATATCCAAACTTGTTGATTCTTGAATTGTTGCATCTCTTCTTGCATTGCTTCAAGCCAACTTGAATCTTCAAGAGCTTGAGTAACACTGGTTGGTTCCACTTGAGATAGAAAACAAGCAAACAGACAATGCTTAAAGTCTGTGTGATTGTCCCTTTGTTGATTTGAGACATAAGAAAGAAAAGCAACTTGACCATACTTAGAACTTGCCACACCAATTCTAGTTCGAACAGTGCTAGAGGATCACCAATAACATTGGATTGAGGATGAGCAATGTTGATTCTTTTTGTAGCAAAGGGGTTGACTTCAATGGATGTATCAAGATTAGTCACAGCTTGGTTCAAAATCACTATCATAGGAAGGTGAGGTGAAGATTCCACTTTGGGTTGATGGTTACCAAGATCCAAGGACTTGGAAATCGCGTATATGGTTCTCCAAAGTCCGTGGACACACGAGTAGAAATGGGAGTAGAAACAAGCAGGCTATCGCCAGATTTGGTGATGATGGGAGAAACAGATCACCGTCAAGAATCATGGTTTCCACCGACCGCTTCTCTTGCAACCTCCCCACCAAGCCTCTCACTTCTAGATTAGCCGCATGTTCTTGTTTCTTAAGCCTAGCAAGGTCCTCTCGCATAGTGTGACTCATCTTCACTCTCATCAAGTAACTTTAGAATTATCACCGCAAAATGGTTGGGGAGAAGGAAGGTACAATAATAGGTTGTTCATCATCCTCAAACTCACTATCCGAGTCAAGATCCATGGTACCTGCATTGTCGGTGGGAGACTCTTGTGTACCGCATTTTGGTTAGCCACATGTCTAGAATAACCCAAGTAATCGCTATAATCCAGTCAAAAGACCAAACATGACCTTGTCCTTGAACATTAGGTTTATCTTCTAGAAATCTCGTGTTCAAAGTCTCCTCAATCTTCTTAGCGATAAATTGTATACCCTATAAGCCTTACTATGAGTGAATAACCCACAATATACCCTCATCGCCTTTCTCATCAAATTTACCCAATGGATCACTAGTGTTCAAAATGGTCACTTGACATCCAAAAGGTTTGAGGTAATGAATAGCGTGAACTTTCCCAGTGAGAAGTTCATAAGGTGTCTTGAAATGAGGTCTAGTAATGGATACCCTGCTCAAGACATAACAAGTTGTGCTAATCGCTTCATCCAAAACATAGTGGGTAATTTAGAGTCCGCAAGCATGGATCTTGCGCTCTATTAAGGTCCTATTCTTTCTTTCACTACCCCATTTTGTTGTGGGGTTCTTGGAGTGCTATAGTCCCTTTTATCCCTTTAGACTTACGAGTTCTATTAATACAACATTCTTGAACTCGTCCCATTATCACACCGAATTCCTTTAACCTTTTGTTCAACTGGTTTTCAACAAGGGTAATGAACTCTTTCAACACTTGAGATGTTTCATCTTTAGTCCTCGTAAAGAATACCCAACAAAACCCGCTATAGTCATCATGATTACCGACAAAAATACTTGTGATCAATACTTCGACTTGGGTTGGACCAAAGAGATCCATATGCAAAGAATCAAGAGGTTCTCAAATAATGCTCACAAATGTAATGGCTTTGTATGAGGCTCGTGTTGCTTTCCTTTGTTGCATGCAACACAGCTTATGTTCATTGGTGAAAACTTTGGAAGGAAGTCCTTCAACTAGACCAAGTTTAGAAAGCTTGTTTATGGTCTTGAAGTTCACATGAGCCATCCTTCTATGCCATTTTGTAGACTCATCCAGGATGCTTTAGCCACCAAACAAGTTAGGTCACCTTTCGTTGAACATCATTCAAGTTGAATGTGTATAGATTGTGATTTCTAGGAACTCTCAGCAGAATTGATGTATCTTCCGGTAGTTTGAAGTCTTTAGATAGCACAAGACATTCATCCTCGAGAAGAATACTTTGTTCTTGGTGTCACAAATTTGTGAGACCGAGAACAAGTTGAAGTGTTGCGCCTTTACATAGTACACATTCTCAAAATCCAGTTGAGGTGTTTTGATGGTGCCTTTCAAAGTGATTCTACCATCACTTCCACCAAAAGTCACATTGCCTCCTCCTTCTATGGGTACGAAATTATGCATCATTTCTCTGCTTTCCGACATGCTCGAACAACCACTATCAACAATGCCAACTTCCTTATGCTTAAGAGGATGATCCTACAACAACAACAAAAATATACAAAATATTAGTACACTATGGAGGCTCAAGTCATCACTGACTTGAGCCTGCCTTGTGGATCATTAGAGTTAGGCCATGTAGATGTATAAGATCCACCATTGTTCTTGGTCCTCCATTGAAAATTAGGTCCCTTTTAGTCCAAGAACAACTCGCCGAGGGCTTCACAAAGAAGATCCCTATATCCCTTCCCATCATACATTGAGTCAACACATCCGTGCCAATAACCATTTTGAAAATATGAACTAGTTGGTCTCACATATGGTCTAGCAACAGATCTTCTCCAAGCAAATGGAGAAGGTTTATGAGTTGCTTGTGGAACAAAAGGTGGTATATCATTAACATTTTTCCACATTGGTCTAGATTTCTTTTGACTAGCACATACACCCATTCTTTGCTCATGAAAATCACAATCCTTAATCAAATGAAATTTACTTCCACAAACAAAACATGTCTTCTTTTTAGAAGATTTATTCAAAGTGAAAGATGTTCTATTACATGCAAAAGCATTCAAACCACAAACATTAATGTAATTGTTTTTAATGTAATTATTATGCAAAGAATTAAAAGACAAGTCTTCGTGAGGAAACTGCCTTTGAAGTTGATTCCTCAAGAAGAACTCTAACAGCTTGTAGGTAGTCTTGGGTGTAGGCTTGGGTGAGGTCTTGGGAAGGTCTCGACTTATCACTTGAATCACAACCGGTATATGAAGTAGACCTTGGTCGAGGACTTGTCACCGCCGTAACAAGAGACAAAGTCATTAGATGAAGAATCAAGGTCCGCAAGTCTTTTGACTTTTGCCATAAAGATGGTGTGATCCATCAAAGTCAACTGTGATGGAAAGGTCAATGGGCATATGTTCACCTCTAATAGGTCCACGACAACATGTAAATCACCTTCTTTACAAAATTAGCTAATCCCGCCGGTGTAGATTTACGTGTGTCATCCCTAGCTTCTAATCCTACATACTTCTTAAAGCCTAAACCTATTGCAAGATTAGGATTTTGACTAGCATAGATATGACTAGCTAACTTGTTTCCATTCAATAACCATTCTTTATGCCTAGCTACTTCCTCATCTAGTTTCTCTTTAGCACTTGGTTTTCGTAAACTACATCGCCTTTTTCTTTCTCAATGCATTTTAAATCAATTTTAGTACATTCTAGATCACTTTCTAACACCCTTATCTTTTCATCATAAGCCAATTGATTCTTTTGAAACCAAACTTTTGTCTTTCTAATGTTTTTAAAGCCTGTTTATAAGCCTCAACTTCGACATAACATTCATTATATTTAGGTTTCAATTCATCATAGGCTTCTTTAAGTTCATTATATCTTTCACTACAACCAAAACACAATTATGTACCGAGAGATGCCCATCAAGGCAACTTGATCATGCCTATCCTCTCAAGTACAACTTGCCAAGAATCCAATATTCTCGTAACCAGACCTTCATCATTCTCGTGCTCATGCACCTTCCATTGACATGGTCATCCATAGTGACAAGAGTGTGAGGGTCCAGCTTTCAAGTTCCAATTTCCTTTTGAATCACGATAGGAAGAATATCTCACCTCATCACCACCTTCCTATCCTTGCATTCTCTTGAGAAGTGACCCATCCGACCACAAGTATAGCACTTGACTTTCCTTTGTCAAATCTTGTCGGATCTCTTCCTCGAAACCAAACTTTCTCCCGCACTTACGCTCAAACCTCTTGATGTTCATCGAGAGCATGGCCACCGCCATTTCAAGTTCATCTCTTCCATGTCAAATGGATCCAACTGCTCAAAATCCTCAAAGGCTAGTTGTCACGAGTGTCATAATCAGCAACAAAAGAGTGAATCACATCTTCCAACACACCACTAGATTTAGGTTGAGAGTTTGATGTAGTGGTGGTGTAGGATGATGATGCTGAGTAAGTTGGGCTTGGAGCATAGGTCATCTTATTTGAGGAGGCCCCAACAAATGTTGTGTGACTAGGAGTGGATGAACGAAAGGGACTTCTGACATCAGGCTCAAGAGATTTAAGTCTGTTGTATAGTTCATCAAAAGTGAGCATATCTAGCCCACCTTTAGCTTTGAGGGCAATGCTTACTTGCAACCAAGATGAAGGTAAAGATCGCAAGAACTTTGAATTGCAATCATCATTATCTGGCTTTGCCTTCAGCTGATTCAATTGACTCAATATCTTATGGAACCTGTCATACCCCTTGTGGATACCTTCCTCTTCAGAGATTTGGAATTCTTGAAACTGTTGTTTCAGCATTGATTTCCTCATTCTCCTTGACTCCTCATTCCCACCAAACCTAGCCTTGATTGCCATCCATATGTCCTTAGCATCCTGCATGTAGTGAAAGTCACCCAAGTGATCCTCAGGTATAGCCTGAAGGAGAATAGTTCTAACTTTGTTCTCTCTCTGAACAGCCAGTATCTCTTCAGCAGATTTGGGAGGAACGATGGTAACATTACCATCAGGATCTGTGACATGCCTCTTCAAACTGTTCCCCTTCTTCACAATTTCCCAGAGATTCCAATCAATGTTGGAGATCCAATTACGCATCTTCATAGCCCACAAATCATACCTCCTTCTTTAGGTATGGGAACTTTGCATTGTGTTGTTTGAGAGACCGAGTTGTTGCGTAGATGTGTTGTTTTGGTTGTTGGTGACTTCAATTTCATCATCCGATCCGTGCATGGTGAAGGTTGTTTTGGTTGTATGGGTGTAAAGAAAAGATTGTTCTTAGTATCGTAGAGACTCTCCCGAGGCTCGATACCACTTGTTGAACCTAAGACCTTGATAGATCTTTGAGCACTCGAGATCGTTAGTAATGCTTATGTAATCACAAACACACTAAAAGAAAGTCTCTATAACTTGTATTCTATAGCGGAAATCAAACACAAGTAATAACACAAATAACTAAGAACTCGTTGATCCTCTATGGATCTTTTTAATAATACTAAAACTTATTTTTCAACTCGTACATAATTCATACTATTGTGTTCCTTTTATAGACAAGGAACCCTAAACCGCTTCCCAAGAAACGATAAACATAAAACTAAATAAGATATACATTATCACTTCCTAATAAAGCTCATGCATATCCTAACTAACTATAGAATACGCGAATATCTATCTCGCAGAAACCAACTACACGGTTTTATTACTTCAAGAGAATTACTTCTTCACAGAATCCTTGCACTTCAAATAGAATCCATCAAGCAAGAATTCAAAGATAATTCATACTTAGTAGAATTCCCAACATTGGTCTTGGTTGACCACTCTTCTTCGTCTCGAGTCCATTGAGCTTGTGTTTAGGCAAACCTTGATCTTTGGGATAAATGGACCTTCATTAATACACTTAATGTAGTAAGGTTCCATCCTAGTCAAATAGCAAAGCATTCGCTTTTCATTTGTTAAATTTGCCAAGCTGCTAGTCGAGAACAGCGATGAGTATAGGCTCAACCCTTTTTATCGACAAGTTGGGGCACATCACTTTCAGCCATTTGGATCCTGATTTAAAAACATTTTTGAGCGGCTTAAAAAGGGTTTTATAATCAGCCTGCTCTGATATCACTTGTTGTTCCCGTTTCATAATCATATAAAAACAATAAAAACAACTAATTGTGAACAATGACTGAAAAGATGTAAGTAAAGATAAGTTTTAACAAGATAAACACACTGAGTAATTTTCAACGTTTATATTCTTTATTAAAATGAATCAAAAGAATACATTACCCAAGTACTTGCGGAATAGTACTTGGGATTGAAATGACAAGTTTGGTATGACTCCTCACTAATCTTAAGCTAAGTCTAAGCACAACTACAAAGGAACCACTGAGCTATCTCAGAACATAGTTGTATTTGGAGGAGTGAAAGATTGCTTGTGTGTGTGATTTACAATTAATGCACAAGCTTAAATCTTTCATTCCATCTCCTATGCTATTTATACAAGTGTGTTTTTAACTCTATCCTAGAGGACAAACTGACAGGTTATAGAAGACAAAATACTGATGTATTTTGTCTCTGTTTATATTGGCTATTTAGGGTAAGTGACAAGGCTACTTTCTTCTTGTCAGTGATGACATTGAGCACGATAGTTAACGATTCGGGAAAGTTTGACTTTGGTTGATAAGGACTTCGTCTTATCTGCTCAAACTTATCCCACCTTGTCCCGCTCATTCTTCGGTCTTCATAGCCTTGCCTCTTACGTCTTGATGGTAGTAGTTGGTGAGGAATTTTAGGGATTGATGAGTTATTGTCACCCTCACCGAATCCACCATCTTCTTCTTGACTCGGTCTTCACCCCTTAAGTTCCGCCTTCTTGGTGGAGACTTCTTCTTTGTCTCTTCTTGAGTATCTCGAAGACTGCTCACCGAGTGGCTATGCGCTCGATGACTTGTTAATGTTTAAGGGACTAAACACTTAGGGTATTTTCTATTCAAATCCTAGAATCAAGGGGTTTGGGTATTCACTGAACCCAACAGAAACACTAAGTCTTTGGACTTATGTAAAAGTATGATATAATGGACGATAATTAAAGGTAAATTCTTTGATTGGTGAACCCAATACCTCAATCAAAACTTTGTTAATTTAATCTTTGTGAATTGGTTAATAAAAATGTTTTTATTAAAACTATTGATACGAAGTTGTATGCATGCTTCTTCGTACATATTTTGGTTATACACATCAAAATTAATACCCTTAAAATTAAGTTAATGCCATATAGTTAAAGGAACACTTGAAGTTGCAATTTACGTCATGTGAGAACTTGGCGAGATTGTGATGGAAAGGTAAATCTTCATGTTGTGTGAGACCTCAACTGGACACATTTGCAGTTCTTTAAATTAGACGACTTAAATTGAGTAGTAAGTGAGACCTGGACTCAAGGCATAAGATGGGGATAAAACATCTTTACGTTGCAATAATGTTTGGCAATGTAAATCCCATAATGATCTAGGAATTGGAAAATGTTTGTCAATTATTGTTCGACAGATTACCTTATTATGTGCTTTCATTGCTAGCAGATCAACTGATGTAATGGAACTATGATAATTTGGATCCTAGTTTTCAAGAAAATTCTATGGTTATATGAATATTTCCTTAGGTATTTTATTTTCTTGAAAAGTTTAATTATCGAAAATACTAATATTGAATTTTGCTAATTCTTTAAATGTAATAATGCAACATTAAACCATAAAAGTGGGTTATTCTTATATTGGTAAATTGATCTACACCTGTAAGGGTTTTTGGTAGAGTCAATTTTACTAAAAGAATAAACCTAGTCCTCTTTTTATTAGAAAGAGTGAGATTCAATCCTATTCATTTTCATGAATGAGAAAGGTATGATAGAAAAATTATATTTGTCTAAATTCTAAATACATAACTCATAAGAAAACTTTAATAGTTAAGAAAATTGCACATTTTCTGAGTTATTAAATTAGAAGCTAGACTAATTTACTGCAAAATTGGTAAAAGACAAGCTAGTATATTTTATTTAATTGTTGTGCTTTGACCATTTAAAGGTACTACATACAATTGTTGGAATGGTAGACCTATTAAGGAAGAAATTGCATGCCTAATTTTCAAGTTAATAGCATTGATGGGTAATCCATCATCTACATTGTAGAATACACTCTTTTAGTACACAAACAATTGTTATGTATGGACTTTCTCAAATGTGTAAGGAAGTAAATAGCACACTATTTTCTTGCACTGGTTCATGAAATACTTACAATGTTGTCAAATCTAGTGGGAGCATTGTGTTCTTATTATTGAATAAGGAATTAATGTAATAATCTTTAATTCAGTGGGAGTTACAAGCGTTGTCATCTTGGTAGTAACCCAGATTATCTCTAGAATTTCTTGAGATAATTACTTTTCACTTTTAGACACTTATGTTTTTAAGGATAGTCATGAATGTTTCTTTACTAGAGAGTGACATTCTACATCTAATAGTTATGCTAATATCGCTGACATAATCATATTGATAACATAAACAAATTCTGCTACATGATGTTGTTCCATGCACAAGTGGGAGAAATCTTTATTGTGTGCAAGGTACACTATATAGAAATATGATTTAACGGATTCTCTTGACTGCAAGGTAAGAGACTAACATTCTAATATAACTTATACATATCTAATTCAAGAAACACTTGGTGTTGCAATTTACGTTATGTGAGAGCTTAGCTAGATTGCAACAACAAGGTAAATCTCCATGTTACGTGAGATAGTATCTGGAATAAATTTACAGTTTCTAAATTAGACAAGTATTTAGAACATGTGTCAAGATGATATATAAGACTACTTCAAATTAAATATTTATGTATTATTAGAATGGCATAAATAAATGAAGTAATATAATACTACTTCAATTTGTATATTTATGTATTTTTAGAATGACAGAAATAAATAAATAAATAGTGGAGTCCTACATTATTGAGAAGTAATAAATTAACTTGAATTACTATTGAAACCAAAAGGTATTGTTCATAATTACTTTAGTTAAACATGTTTATTGTTACACCCGTATCCCGAATTAACAATAAGCCCTACCTTAGATGAATATGGTCTAAGGACTTGACGGGATTGATTAGTCAACCCGATAGTCAAACTAATAATTTATAAATGCTATGTTATAGCTATACAAATGAGGGGACCTAAGTTGTCATATTGTAAAATGGTTATAAAAGTGTAGTGTGCCCAATTTATAAAGAATGGAGCTTGAGGGACTAAAGGTGCCAAATAGTGGAATAGCTTTGCATTGAAGAAAGCCTTATGTATCAAACCAGACTTCTCGAAGTTTCTGGTTATTTTGGAATGTCGGTCTAGAAAGATGGAGGGAAAAATGATGGAAAGGTTGATGATCAATTGGAATGGGATTAGTGTTCCCAATCAAGAAATAAGCTAGTACCTATGATCCCTGCAAGTAAGTATACTTAATTGAAGTGTTAATTATAATTGAAGAAGGGGTTTATGTACCCAAGTTGGGGGTTTTGGGTAATTGAGGTTTTAAATACTAATTGAGAGGTTATAGAGTAATTGGGTGAAACCCCTCTAATTGAATTGAAGATAAAATAGATAAATTGGGATATGATGATATTATGATAATTTGGGATTAAAAATAGTTATAGTAATCTTGGAGGAAATCTTATTATGGGTAGAAGTTGGATAATTATGGGTTTGGTCATCACATAATCAATATATGATTATGTGATGATTAGAAGTTAATTATGTAAGCCAAATGGTTGTCTAAACCATAACTATGATTAATTGATGATGTTTAAGTGTATTATGATTTTGTGTTAAAGATGCTAGCTTTGGATGATGTTGATGATAGAGATGATGGAGGATGATGATAACTTCATAATAGCTTAGCTTGGCTTGCTAAGGTAAGTAACTTGGTTACTTTAATATGAAATGTTATAGCATGTGATTAATGTTGTGCTAAGTGGTTATAGACATGTCTTGGAATTATTGAATGGCTAAGGTATGTGTGAGATGTTTTATATGCTAATTGAATAGTTGTGTGTTATGATTATATGGTAGAGATGCTTGTATTAGCAATGGATATATTAAGCATGTATTAGCCAATTACTTACTAAGCGTTATCGCTTACATTTTATAGTTGCAATGTTTTGTAGGTTCAAGGGTATTGGAAGTGCTATGGCTTGGATTGGGTATTGAATTATGGAATGGCCATGGAAGTTGTTAATATGTCATAATAGGAGCTGGGTAGATACCGAGCTCGTGTGATGAATTTGTACCCCCGTGAGTCTTTTTATAGTTTTGTAAAAGTGTCGTCAATCGACAAGTATACGTCATAGTTATTATAGTATTTTAAGTGGTCAAATTGGACGTCATGATCAATTTAAAGGGGTGTTTGGATTAAAGTGTAATTCTACCCATTTTGGGTTGAATGGATCAAATAAGTGTTAAATGCGTTAATGATGGTTTATGTACAGCTTGTATGGTCCTTGTTTACCTTGTAATGTTAAAGTGTTAAAATTGAAATGGGTCAAGTGTGATTATGTAGTTTTGTTGTCAAAAGTGCAGGTGTAGACCTGACGGCGTCGTAGTCTTGTGGCGACGGCGTCTGGCTTAGTGGAGACGGCTTCAGGTTCTAAGTTCCCTGAGCCGTCGCGTGTTAAATCTGAAAATGTGTCTTGGGTCATGGTCAAAGGGTGACGACGTCGCACCGTATAGGGCGACAGCATCAGCCCGCTACACAACTTATAAATGATATTTTGTTAAGGTTAAATGTTATTAATCAAAGAAGTAATCGAGTGTATGTTATAGTAAGAGTTTTCAAAGGTCAATTGTTATAGTTTTTATTTTCATTGAAGAGTTTAAGTAATAGTCAAACGTTCCGCGTCAAAGTTTTAAAATTGAGTAATTTCCTGTCAAACCGGGAATTGGGGCGTAACATTTATGTTTCATTGTAAAGATATAAACATGAAGTCTTTTAAGACTTATAATAAAGTAAGACGTTAACTTGTTATGTTTTTTAATTAAGACATATACAAGAAGTCATTGAGTTTATCAATGAGTTATAACGTATAATGGGATTATAATAGTTTATGTTTTCTTGATGAGACATGGACATGAAGTGACTTGGTCAAAGAGTACTTGTGTTATAAAGCATGAAATTGGCTTGGAAAGTATATTATACCATTAAGTTGACATAGTTGGTAAATAGGTAAGCCAAAAGAAATATGTTTATCTTATATAATGTTAGATTGTCTTACAATATCAATTCTAATGAAATACCACAAGCTAAATGTATGTTCAGTTAGGAGAATCAAACTATATTTGATTTGTTTGATTCAAGATAACCATATATACCTTCTTAAAAGTAATCAAGGTTAGAAAATTGAGTATGGATTGTATATACTCAATAAAGACTCCAACATAGAAGATTAATAAAACACCATTTTATTATGGAAAGTGATGAATCACATTAAGTTTAAAATTGAAGTTCTGAATTGTTAAACTTCTTATGAAGAGTGATTATTAACAAACTATTGTCAGGAACTGTCAATATGTATTTGTAATGTCTCAAAAGAGAACATTGTATTGTTGCTATGCTTTCTAAGTATATATAGATAGTCTATATATTACAAAAGGTAAGTGGGAGTTTTTATCTTGAAAGATAAAATTACAAGATACATTATCTTCTGAAATACACTAGTAAATATCATGATGAGGCTAAACATGAAATGTTAACCTCAAGATAATGGAATTTTCATTCATAGATTTGCAAGGATATCTCAGATTATTGATTTATGTGCTAAGAAATATGAGTTACAGGATTATGGTAAACCTGATAATCATTATGATGTATTACCAAATATTGAATTTGGTAAATTACTCATACTATGAATGTTAAAGATGTTGTATGTTAATACAAATAAGCCGTAAAAACGTTTATTTATATTTTACGATCTTCTAATGTTTTGTCGATAACAAACGTAAAATCATTTTAACGAAACAAATAAAATCGTAAACTGTTTGAGCCAATAGTTTTCTATCACACTTACGCTTTCACACAAAACACTAAAACAAGTATAAGTGATTTTATGATTTAGTAATACATATGTACAACAACTCATTTACATATTTTGGTAAATATATACTTAACTAGTATATACTAAAATGGGTAAAACTAACAAATGGTATTGACCCATAACCCATGGTATTATCCAAACCACTTGACTAGGAACATTGAACTCATGAGATACATTGTATCTAGTTAAAGACCCATGGATCAACCCATAACCCATGACCCATGACCCATGATCAAAATACCCATGGGTAAAGAGGAGCGTCCACGGATCCCTAGCTTTACGCTAGCGGGATCCCTGTGGGAGGATCTGTGGGATCCGGGAGCGATAAACTTTCTCCTCTATAAATAGTGAGCCATTTCTTCCTTTTGGCTCACCACTTTCACATACTTTCTCCAAGTATTGTACCTCTCTAACCACCGATCCTAAGGGATCTTTCTATGTAGTTGTCTTTTGTTTACGTGTGATTCTCTAGCTTCCTCTTAAAGGAGAGATCGCCACTTCTTGAAGTCGAGCAAGCTCAAGTCCATGAGTTGCCATGCTTCGTCATCATCAGAAAGCGGGGTTCTCTTGTTGATAGTTCTTTCTTCCTCCGTAGATGTGTTGTGTTGAAGGCATTAGTGAAGGATGCGAAAGAGTCAAGACGAAAGCATTAGTGAAAGGTGCTTCACGTCTGTGTCAAAAGCATTAGTGAAGAATGCTAAAGGTGTCAAGACGAAGGCATTAGTGAAGGATGCCTAGGAATCAAATCAAGTGGCATTTGGGAAGAATGCCTAGGTCATATAATCGATGAGGTGCATCGTTATACATATAGTACTAGTTTATTTCCAAGGATGGTGATATCCTTGATGGTGTTGTAACAAGGAGTGAATCTCCTTAAGATTAGGTGTTGTGTTGTGATGGGTAGTAGTTCCTCCATAGTAATGGAACTAGGTGCTTAGCCTAGTACCTAGAAAAGGGTAGGCGACGTTGTGATAGGTGTGGTTCACCTTGGTGTGAAAGAACCCGGTGGTTAGCCTAGTACCAGAAAAAGAGTAGGCGACGTTGTGAAGGCTTCTCCGCCATAAGGAGATTGGTGTCGTGTAGTGTTTACGAACTCTCGAATAGGTGACTCGAGGGTGGAGTAGGGCAAGGAATGTGTCCTTGTAGCCGAACCACTATAAATACTCGTGTCGTGGTTATGTGTTTCTTACTCTTTATCTCTCATTACACGTTTATATATTTATCTATCAACGTCAACATAAACAACCAAATAGATTGTGAAGTTAATCTAAATGTTTTAAACGAAGTTTTAATTGGTAAAACTATTCAACCCCCTTCTAGTTTTCCACAATTGGCATCGAGCTTCGTTACCAAGTTTCTTAGAGTATATTGTACTTTAAAAACTTGATACGATCGATGTATGTTTGAAAACTACAAAGAAGGATTTTTCAAGTCATGTTTTAAAAATCATTATAATGTTTATTGTTGGACAATGATAGAATGTTCTAACACTTTCCTTGTTAAGTATTCTCCATACTTGGATTTGGGCGTACCAAGAAGATCATGAAGAATCTATCTAAATATCTCTTTTCACAAAAAGAATGTTCAGTATTATTCTTCTCACACATGAATCTGGAGATTCCAAGAAGATCACAAAAGCATTTCATCTAAATACTTCTTTTCTTAAAAAGAATATTTAGCAAATGTATGATCGTTAATAATTTACTTTTGTTTTTTATTGTTAAAATCTTAGTTGCACAATTAATATCTATTAGTAATTACTTAAGTAATTATCTATATCAAAGACATCATCAAGAATTGTATTCTTCGATTGATTTGTATAGACCACACTACTGACTTGTAATAATGATATTTTGGGTTATTCGATAGCCTCAATCATTATTCATCACAAAGGACTTATTGACACTTCATCTATGTCAATAAATATCAATCTGAAACTTCTTATATTATGATAAAATGGGATTTTATTATAATGTTTGAAAAACTCCCCAAGAATTATGACTAATTCTTAGAAAGGGAACCACATCAAATAGGACTAGTATTAAATCATCAAAACCTCAAATCACAAGTTTTAGAGCCTAAACATCAAAACTCTAGGCGTTTTAGAACTCCCAAACCAAAGTTATCAAGGAATGCTTGGCGATTTTTCTTGTCATGCGGGATCCTGCGTTTACACTAGCCGGATCCCAAATGAGAGGGATCCGCGGGATCCGTGCAACATAAGACAGGATAAGTTAGTAATGATCAATGTGGATGTTCCACAATTATATTCACCTCAAAGACTCACGAACAAGAACACAACTACTGTTCAAAGGAGCAATTTGATCATTTCTCTCAAGCATAACAACCACTTGTGTAAGTATAATCTTCACTATATTGTTAATTTAATTCCCTGATTTCTAGGATTATAATTTCTTCATCTTTAAGAGTTGGGTTCAAATGGGTTTATCATAATTTGTCACCACATTGTTTTCTAAGATAATCTAAATCAAAGAATTAACATTGTTAATACAAATTAAACACATTTCTTGAATTCAACAAAGATGATGAGAGCAAAACTGTGATCAAACCCTCTAGGTTACTATTTTCAATTAACACCACATTGTGGTTGTTGTTAGGATTTAGTAAATCCAGGTATTAAAGTTTCGGTCACCTCAAGTATATGTATTCGTTAGAAAGCTCGTAGTCGTAGTTATTTTATGTTATGTAGTATTTAGTTAAGTAACACCGTGGAGGACGGACGGGTCTTTACCCACCGTATGCACGATCCACGGCCGTCGGTGGCGTTTTATTGTAAGACTATAAATACTCTCTACCTCCCAAGGTAGAGTTGGAGCTCATAATAAGATTTTTCTTTCTCTTACTAAAGTTCCCAAACCTCTAACTTTCTCTCTAAAACTCATCTTATCGCCTTTGATAGTGATTTGATGTGTATGTGAAATCCAATATGTTACAAATGGTATCAAGAGCCATGGTTAGATCATCTCTTACATATCCTTGGATTTCTAGTGGTTTTAGATGGTTTTGAGTTTGAAAAAGTTTAGTGGTTTTGCATCATTTGGTTCATTTCTTGTGTTAAAGTTTGAATTTTGGGTGTACTTTTGTGTTTAGAATCATTGTATGTGCTTGGGTTTTGATTTGATAAGCTTGAATCACTGTGGTTGAGCTTGCTTTGGATTGAAAAGTGTGTTTTTAAAGTTTTTCTTGGTAGCGACTTGGCTCTCAGAGTGAATTTCTACTTAGCGACTTGCTTCAGTAAAAGGTAGCGAGTTGTAGTGTTATTTGGTGGCGAGTTAAATTTTGATAGCGACTTGTTCTTAAGTTTCTTAGCGACTTGGTGTTAGCGATTTGGACCTTAGCGAGTTGCTATTTAGCAACTTGACGTCTTAGCGATTTGGTGCATAGCGACTTGCTGTCAAAATTCGTAGCGATTTGGAACTTAGCGACTTGTCTTCTAATTACTTAGCAACTTGGTGCTTAGCGACTTGGTTGACTCTTGTGTGTGTCTGGTTTTCTCTTGATTTAGTAAAATCCGTGAAAGAATCTATTTCCATGTTTAATCATTGAGTTATAAAATCCGTATAATTATTAAACATGTCTACCAATGTACCTACAATCATATCCATCATTGCCGAGGATGTTCAAGCGGTGGTTCGAGATACTGTCCACCCATGCTTGATGTGAGGCCGACTACGACTCTTGGGCTCAAAGAATCGATTGTCTGTCTTGGAAAGGAAAATGGGGCCAACATTCTCAAATCGATTGATGAAGGACCTTATCGATTGAGACTACAAGAGACTTAATTGATACAATTGCAGATGGAACAATGATCTATGGTATAGATAGACCAAATACATATGATGAGCTCAATGATAAGGAGAAAAGAGATTCGATCTCGATATCGGGGCTTCTAACATCATACTTCAAGGTCTTCCAAAGGATATCTACAAGCTTATCAATCACAACACGAAGCCAAGGTAGTGTGGGATAATGTCAAGATGCTTCTCTCGGGTTCGAATTAACTATGGAAGCAGAGAATCACAACTCTATGATGAATTTGAGCACTTCAAGATGAAACCGGATGAGAGTGTCTATGAGTATTACGTGAGATTCCACAAGCTTGTTAATGATATGAGGAATATCAAAATGACCATGCCAAACATTCGGTTGAACTCAAAATTTGTGAACAACTTGAATCCGAATGGCACAAGTTTGTCACTTACGTGAAGCTAACCAAAGGATTGAAGAATACAAAGCGATGAGCAACTCTATGCATTCCTTCTTGAATGAGAGACATGCTATGTTTGAAAAAAGGATTCTTGATCAGTTCAAAACCAACCAGGGAGAAACAAGTTCATCAAATGATTTAACATCATTTTACACCAACGTTGGAATTACCACCAAAGCTTCTCAAGTTATACCCATGGGTAATGGTAATCACAAACTCATTCCCGATCCAATGTTCAAACAAGCAGATGATGATGCACGCGTGGGAAACTTCATTAATCAACTGGCTCTCATGATTAGTCAAAACATGAACTCTCTACCACACACCAACAACAACCTTATAACAGCATCCAATCCTCACAATCAAGCCACTGTTAGAGATGGGAAGGTTATCGTACAACCAGTTCAAGAAAGGCAGTATGAACAAGGAAGAGGTGGAGTTGGTAGAGGATATGTGGCAAATCAGAATAGGGGAAGGAATGGAAATCAAGGACAAGCAAAGCCGATCAAGTGCTACAAGCTGTGGTGGTGAGGGACACATTGCAAGGAACTGCATCGCCAAAACGCCCTCGGAATGCAGTACTTGGGGATAAGATGTTACTTATGCAAGCTCGGGATAATGGTGACTTTGGATGAAGAGGAGTTGTTGTTTCTTCTTTGAGGAAATGCTAAGACCTATGATGAAGATGTGGATGAGCGACCAATTGGAGATAGGTCATAATCATCGAATGCCTTTCAAGTTGCATCGTGATGCATATGACTCGGCGTCGATGATGAACCTCTTGCACAAACAATTTTCATGGCTAGCATTTCTCCAATGGTCTCTCAAGGTCCCTCACCACAACAAGCTAGTCCATCCAAAGAATCAATCATCTCGAGGTATTAAAGCTATCACGATGATGTTGATGAGCAAAAGATACATAACAAAGTACAATCAATGAAACTTTTGAGTCGATATTGAAAATATGGGTAATATCAATGTTGTCCCATATGATCAATATGTGAAACAAAGTGAAAGTGAGACTCTACCAAGTTATGCATCTTCGCGGTCAATGATGACTATATTTTTGATGAATACACTGCATGTATCACGATAATTCTCTAGTCTACGAGGCGAATGCCTATAAAGAGCGTGTTGCTATTTATGAGCAATGCTAATTTTGAGTTAACCACCGTGAGCGGAAATGGATGACCAAATGTGTACAACTATTAGAAAAAGTAAGTTTAGAGAAGAAGTTTTAAAAAGAGTTAAACTCCTTACAAGAAAAGCTTTCTAAAAGCGCTAAGCAAAAACAAGAACTTCAAGAAAATGTTAAATGCTTAAGCAAGAATTGATTGCTAAGGAATCAAAACTTTTGAATGATTTTCTAATCTAAAACCTTGAAAACAAGCTTGAAAATAAGTTATGCGTACAAGGAATACCATTGATTGCTCACATGATCACGAAGCATAGAGTTCTCGTGATAAGCATAGTATCCCATTATAAAGGAATCAACCACGAGGATGGTAAGATAGATAAAAGTGCTTAAAATGTAATCTATGATGGCAATGAGATTCTTAAACCTAGACAGACACCTAGTTGCATTGATTGCGAGGAAGATAGAAAATTAGATGATGCATCTAGGAGAAAATGGATAAGAAGCTTAATGATCCCAAGTGCAAAGAGAATAAGATCATTGTCAAACCCCATGATTACAAAAAGGAAAATTGGATTTCCTTAAACAAGTTTAAGCCTCAAACTTTTTAACACCGAACAAGTGTTCGGAAAAGGACTTAGATAAGCAAAAGCTAAAATCTTGTTGAAACAAACCCTCCCTTAGGAAAATGCACATGCGATTGTGTATCCTCCAAATACACCAATGCATTTAGTTCCTAGAACTATTGCCACTAAGAGCAAGACCTTAATCAGTCAATATGTTATTTTCAATTATTTGTTGACTTTGAGAAAACTTATGAAAAGGATCACACCCATGGGATAATCAAGGGAAAGGGGTTTTGAGCAAACAAAGAATGTTATTTAACGGAGGTCATGCCCTTCTTTAAACAACTAAAAGATCATTTTGATAGTCTTAAAAAGGGGAAAGATACAGATATTAAAGAAATGGAAAAGGAATTTGATGCAATGATTGTTGAGGTTAGTGACTATGAGCGAGAATTAAAATATAATGAGATTGAGAGGAAGAACTTGCATACCTTGAATGAGAATCTTATTTCTGAATGTATCTCTCAAGATGTGTTCTATACTGCCACTAATTGTTCTAATCACGCTTCTCAATTTCATGAATTATCATTGCTTTGAAAGTCTCCATGATCGTGTCATTGAGCTTAAAATCAAAAACTCTAAACTAAGTGAGAAAATTGAGCAGGATGATCACGATAATTTGGTAAAACATTTTTCTAAACTAGAAGTTGAAAGCCCAAACGTGGTAAAACAACTAAAATATCAACATCTCAAAGAAAATGTTAAAACCTCAAACATCAAGATATCTTGGATGTTCCGAGTTTGATGCGGTTTTGAAATAAACAAACGTGATGAGCGATTCAAGCTCATCAGTAACACGATCGAAAGTTGAAAGCCCAAATTTCTCAATTAAAGGGTGAAAAGAACAATGTGGTGGCTCCCAAATGCCTCCTTTAGATTCTCGAATTTCAAAACTTTCATCTTCAAAACTTGGTTAATGCTTTACAAAAGGAAAATGAGAGTTTTCTAGAAGAAAATGAAAAGGTTAAACGTCATTTCAATGAGTTATTTGAGTCAATAAAAGTCACTCGTAATAAAAATAATGAACAAATAATTTCGTTGCAAAAGGAAATTGAGAATCTAAAAAGTTAGGTAAAAGGGAAAATGCCAATGACCAATGGGGAGAATGGTGCATCAAAGGTGCATGGTTGTAATAAATATGCTTTGTCTGTGAAATATGTTCCTCCTCATCTTAGGAATAACAAACTTGCTATTCAAACATATTTCTCATACCTTAAGGATAGCCTAGAATGTCTCTGTGAGATTGTAGAAGATGATAAGTTAGAGAAACCACTTGATAATGAAATTGGCCATGCATGCTTATATGCCAAACGATCTCAAGAACTTCTAGAATGCTTAACTACAATATGCCCTAAATCCCTAGGTGATCAAGTCAATCCCTTGATACCGTTCTATGCCTAGTGCCAAGCATACTAACCATTCCATGCCCGACTTTAAGAAAGTGAACACTAATGTGCCTTCTAGTATTTCGGATCCTTGCACATCTAGTTCGGGAATGCAAAAGTAGATCAACCAACTAATGTTCCCATAATTCCTCTACAGAGTGTCGGTGACATTAAAGCAAGCGGTCAAAGCCTCCATGCAATACCAAACAAGATAGGACCTCATGAAGCTAAGAATGTGCATTGGAAGAGTAGAAGACCAACCTAGGAACTTTAAGTTTGAGTTGAATAAAGCGAATCGTGTTGATTCTAGTATTAGCCATAGGCGTCTTGTAATTAATTAATTCTAATACTATCTCGCAAACCATGTAATGATGTACCTTGAATTCGGTTGCTAATCATGAATGTGGTGTGAATGTTTTGTCTAATGTTGTCAAATGCCCGATTAAAATTGTTAATGCTAAAATCATGCTAAGAAGGCTAAAAGGCAAAGGCGTAAGAAATTTAGAAAGCAATTGAAACCCACGGGAAGAACATTTAGAAAGATAGGTTATCAATGGATACCTTTTACGCTAAGATAATGCCCACTAGAAAATGGATGCCTCTTGGTAGAACTATTCCTTTAAGAAGTGAACATACTTTGAATAGGTCAAATCTGAGACACCGTGAATGCATCTATTCCTAATGATTCCATTGCTTCTATTTCGGATATGGGTGTTTCTATTTACGATATGGGAGTTCCAATCATGTTATTAACCAAATGGAACCCATTCTTGCATGGGATCCCAATTATCCGATTATCCATTCATGCGTGTTTAAGCTGCGGATCGTTCAAATCGTTACGTGGTACTGGACTCAGTTGTTCCAAGCATATATTTGAGACCGGTCACGCTCATGAACTTCGTGAGCAAATTCATCGAGACGATTAGATTCGGAGCGATCATTTTGGTGCAATTATGGGTTATGGAGATTATGTGGTTGGTAAAAGTGTAATTTCGAGGGTATATTACGTGAAGGTCTTGGTCATAATGCTTTCCGTTGGTCAATTACGTGATTCCGATTTAGAAGTGGCTTTGGAAAGCATACTTGTTTCGTTAGAGATTGATGGTGTGGAACTTCTCGGAGGAACCCGTGGTTCAAACCTATACACCATATCTATCGAAGACATGATGAAGTCCTCACCAATCGCTTGTTGTCAAAAGCTTCAAAAACAAAGTCATGGTTATGGCATCGTCGTCTCAATCACTTGAACTTGGCACCATTAATAACCTTTCGAGAAAGGATCTTGTCGAGGCTTACCTAGATTGGAATATGAAAAGATCATCTCTTGACTTGCCAATTGGGAAAAAGCGAAATATGCCCACAAACCAAAACCCATAAACTCAGTAATGGAAGTTCTTCATACCCTTCATATGGATTTATGCGGACCAATGAGTGTACAAATGATAAATGGGAAGAAATACATTCTAGTAGTGGTTGATGACTACTCCCGATTCACTTGGGTTAAGTTTTGGAGGACAAAGGATGAAACTCCAGATGTCATCATTAAACTCATTAAACAACTTCATATCTGACTCAACAAAATGGTTCGAATCGTCCGAACTGACAATGGAACTGAGTTTGTTAATAAAGAACTCAATGAATTTTATGAAAGTGTTGGAATCAGTCCTCAAAGAAGTGTTCCACGAACTCCTCAACAGAAGTGTATAGTTGAAAGGCGAAATCGAACTCTTGTGGAAGCCCAAGAACAATCTTGATTTAATCAAAGGTTCCAATGTTTCTATGGGTGAAGCTATTGCCTTTGCATGTTACACTCAAAATCGATCCCTAATCACACATCTCATAGAAAGACTCCGTATGAACTTGTCCACAATCGAAAACTTGATCTATCATACCTTGAGTGTTTGGTGCATTATGTTACCCAACTAATGATGGTCAAGACTTAGGTAAGCCGAAGCTAAAGCGGACATTAGGGTATTTGTAGGATATGCACCAAAGCAGAAAAGGATACCGAATCTACAACAAGAGAACCCGAAATATTATGGAAACAATTCACGTTACGTTTGATGAGCTGACCGGTCAAATGGCTCCAGGACAATCCAGTTCTGGACCCGCATCACAACTCTCATATAGTAGTCCTATCAGTTCTACTCTTGTGTCTAATCATTCACCAGCAACTCCTTATGTACCTCCCTCTGAAGATGATTTGAAGAAATTATTTAACCCTATGTTTGATGAACACTTTGAGCCAAGTGCTATTGATACATCAATTCCATCAACAGAGGCTGCTTCCATCCCTGTCAATGAAGTCAATCCTTGGTTTCTATGTCATTAAGTCGAGAAGCGCTGCTTTGATCAATCTGTCTCATCAACAAACCTTCAATCATCGAGTGTACATCATGGAATTGCTTCGATTCCAGGATGAAGTTAATCCCTTTGCTACTCGAAGATGCTCCATTTGAAAATATATTTGCTCTCGATTCATCATCGAACCATCTTCATCGGAGACATCGACTCGCTACTTGGGCCCACAACAACAACCACATGAGCGCCTTATAAAATGGACACATGATCTCCCATTGGACAAAATCATTGGAAACCCTTCGTCGTCTGTATCCACTCGTAAAAACTTCTCTCGATGCCTTATGGTGCTTCTTCAACTCAGTACTCTAAGATCGAACTGAAGATGTTAAAGCGCTATGAATGAAGGCGGTGGTTCAATGCCATGCAAGAAGAAATTCATGAGTTTGATCGATTAGATGTATGGGAATTAGTACATGCTCAGGGCGTGCTATGATCATTGCTCTAAAGTGGATCTTCAAAGTGAAGCTTGATGAGCATGGTGATGTGTTGAAAAATAAGGCTAGGTTAGTGGCTAAAGGATATCGTCAAGAAGAAGGTATTGACTTTGAGGAATCTTTGCTCTGTTGCTCGTATCGAAGCTATCGAATCTTCTTGGCTAATTCGGCTAGTAAGAACATGGTCGTATATCGGATGGATGTGAAAACCGCCTTTCTTAATGGTGATTTGAAAGAGGTGGTTTACGTCACCAGACCGGAGGGTTTAATGAATCCGAGCATCCTACTCATGTCTATCGCTTGAAAAAGGCCCTTTACGGTTTGAAGCAAGCTCTAGAGCATGGTATGATCTGTTGTCAAAGTTTCTTCTATCTCTGGATTCACAAGGAAGCGTTGATCCGACATTGTTCACCGAAAGTCGAGCAAACATTTAATTCACGTTCAAATTTATGTTGATGATATTATCTTTGCCTCGATCGACCCCAATGAATCGATCGTTTTCAAAAGAAATGGGTTCCAAATTTCAAATGTCAATGATGGGACAAATGTCTTTTTCTTGGGATTACAAATTTCACAAAGTCCGGAGGCATTTTTATTAATCAATCTAAATATGCAAATGAGATCTTAAAGAAATTTGGATTTGTTTCATGTGACACCGTTGACACTCCCATGATTGAACGTACCAAGTGGATGAGGACCACTCGGGGATCATGGTAGATCAAATGAAATATCGTAGTATGATTGGATCACGATGTACCTCACGGTTAGTAGACCGACATCTTGTTCATTGTGTGCATGTGTGCTAGATATCGGGTAAGCCTACTAAAAAGCACCTTGAAGCGGTTAAAGCGGGTCTTCGGTATCTCCAAGGAACCATCAACATGGGACTTTGGTACAGAAGGACAACGGTATGTCACTAACGACCTATCGAGATCTTGATCATGCAGGGATGTCAAGATACACGTCGAAATGCGTCTGGCGGTGCTCGATTTTGGGTGATAAGCTTGTGAGTTAGTCTTCAAAGAAACAAATGAGTACTTCTATTTCCTCTACAGAGGTGAATACATAGCCATGTCATCTTGTTGTGCTCAAATCCTTTGGATGAGATCCCATTATCGACTATGGCTTTGAATTCAACAAAATCCCTCATCTTGTGATAATAAAGTGATATTGCTCTCTCTTGCAACAATGTTCAACACTCAAGAGCAAAGCACATCGATATTCGACATCATTTCATCCAGGAACAAGTAGAAAAGCGGTGTGGTGGAACTCTATTTTGTGAAGTCGAATACTAGTTAGCGAGACATCTTCACCAAAGCTCTTCCAAGAGAACGTTTTGAGTTTATTCTTCCACGACTTGGCTTGAAAAGCCTTCAACGGAAACACTCAAACGTCTTGGGAGGAAGGCGAGGAGTAAAGGTCTTTCTTCATCCATCTCTTGTAAATATTTATTACGAAAAACAAAATACAAAATCTTAAAACCTACAAAAAGCAAAGAAAAATTATAAAACTTTCAAAATCCATAAAATTTGAAAAATTGAAAAATCCAAAATATATATATATGTATATATATATATATATATATATATATATATATATATATATATATATATATATAAAATAATTTGTCTTTTGTCATGTTTCTTCTTGATTTGATTAATATCTACGGTCTTTGTCTTTGTCGGTCAAAGAGTGACACGGTCTTTAGATGTTGGTCGAATGTACATATTCGTTTTTATATATATATATATATATATATATATATATATATATATATATATATATATATATATATATAGGGAAGGATCCGGTAAGAATAAAACTAAAATAAGAAGATTAAGAAGAATTTCGCCACACATTTCAAATAAGGAGAGATTTTCAGGGAGATGCATCTATTTTAATAGGTGCATCGAAATAATGGTTGTGGTTTCTTCTTATCCTTCTCATTTTAATTTTCTTCTTATTTGATCCTAAATCTATATATATATATATATATATATATATATATATATATATATATATATATATATATATATATATATATATATATATATATATATATATATATATATATATATATATATATATATATATATATTTTGAGAGAAAGTGAAACAATGGTTTATTGTCATTTAGAGCAATAACCCGCTTTTCAAAGAAAGAACGAGCCATGCTTTATCTTGCTTTTCAAATCTCATGCTCGATTCTAAAAACAAATGTTTGTCATTAACAAGACAAATGTTTCCTTTCAAATATTTTTCCTTCTAATGATTCTTCTGAAAAATATTCGTCATCTAATGAAAACGTAATTGTTTTAAAATCACTCCAGACTCTAATTTTGAAAATCATCAGAGCTTTCAGATGTCAAAATCTCATTCCTTCAATCAACAACTATCGTCATTGATTGAGGGGGAGAATGATTTTTCAATTAAATCAAAGTGTATTTTTCAATCAATTGACACGTAAATGAGGAAGGTCTACTCTAAATGTTTTACAATAAGGTTATACAATTGGTACAAGACCTTGATTATTATAATATTTTCTAAAAGATACTCAAGCATGTTTAATCTTTGAGTCTTATGTTTCAAACTTGATCCTTATCGGCTAAATGTTATCATAAGAAAGTCACGAGTTCTCCTCAAAGCTTTCAAAATCAATTTAAATCAACAAGATATCTCAAATCTCAAATGTTTTGAAAATTGTGATCGGGGAGAATTTGTGATTTAAATTGGTTAAAGCGATAATTCGATAAATGGGTTCATAAGTGTTTAGCAAGTTTTCCTCCCGCATGTGACAAACGATTTCAAATTTTCCATGCACATGTTGAGGGGAGCATATACTTTAAACCTTAAATTATTGAAACGTGATTGAATTGTCTCTAAGTGCGGGTTCCTCTAATATGTGCAAAACTCTTTCAAACTTGAGGCACATATTGAGGGACAAACTTTGAAAACCTCATCCTTCCTCAAAATGTTTTATCTACTTAAATTGATTGGGAAGTGATGATGATCATCTTAGAAAATGTTAATCAAAAGATTGGACCTTTCATTCTTAATATAACGATTTCAAAGATCTCTTGCCTCCATGTGCTAAACAATTTTCGAATTTTATGCATATGTTGAGGGGAGCATTTCTAAAATATCAAAACAATTAAGATACAAAATACTTTGATTTTATATCACAAGTATCTTGATTGATTTTCAAATGGTTTTCAATTGGTTTCAAGGCGGAAGAACTATATCAAAAGACCAACCAACTTTACTTTATGCATGGTGATATAAGGATGATAAGGTTAGGTTGAGGTCGATGAGCCGCTTGAGCCGGAGGGATCTACCGAGGACAAAACCAATTGATAGTGTAGAGTCCTTAGGTATATTGAAAAAAGGAGAAAATGAGATATGGGAAGAGTGCGGATGAAACCGAGCTAATCTTGGAATAAACCCGACAAGGTTCTAGTTATGAAGTTTCGGTAAGCTTTGAAGGGGTTGAAGAATGAAAAGAAATTAAATGTGAAAAAGGGTGAAAAGAAATAGCCCTCCATTTATTCAACCTTAGGCGTAAAGGGTTCAATTCATATACTCTTGGTGGTTACCAAGGTAACATCGGTATTGAAGACAAGACGTCATGGACCCGGTGGACGCTTCGCACTACATCTTCCCAAACCACTCAAGTTCCTCTTAAAAGGACTTGTTTCATTCTCACGGGAACCGACATTATCTATCGACTTTCTCTTAGAGTTTGTTGATATTGAAGAAGGAGACCCTCTCCTAGTCTCGGCTTAGGAACCAAATATGCACAATTGAGTCTAGAGCCACGAGATCATCTACAAATCTCATTAGGATACTTTCAATGAAGACTCTGTTTCACACATTGTGGAAGGGATATTATATCTTATGAGTCCCACGCATTATCCTTGTGGTATTGCAAGAACATCCGAGTGATATGAAAACATATTCACAATGAAGATGGAAAGCCTACGGAGCCAACATCAAACAAGCTCACGGTGGGTGGCATGTGAGATCTATTCAATAGATCAACCATGTGACAACCCCGAGAAACAATAAAGCGATTCAATCTTTTGAATCAATCCTAGTTCAAAGTTATGGATTGACGGATACCTTTGAAAACCGCCGTTGTGCATAAAAACTCTTTTCCTTAGCACATCATTGTGTACTAATTTTCAAAATAAAAGGTGTTTATGATTGATATTGATTTTCCTTAAAACCTTCGTTGTATTGCAAAAACAATTTCTATTGATCGATGCGATTATTTTTCAAATCACTTCTCATCAATCGATGAATCTCATTTCATTGGTTCACTCACTCGTGTTGTCTTCTTTGAGGCGTTCGGTTTGAAAACGACTAGAGCAATTGTGAAACCACATCAAGGAAATTCTTGAATTATACGATCACGGCGATGCTTGTCTTGATCAAGCTGGGAACCATGGGCCGTGTACCTCTATTCTACAAAAATGATCAAAGACACTCTTGTGCGCTTTATTGCTAAGCTGTTTTATGCACGGGAACACCCGGCGTTTGCGTTGATCGAGAATGAAGCGGTTAATCCCTAGCCGCATGCTCACACAACACATTCATTTCAAAGAAATCATGATTGGTGCATCAATGACTCGGATATTATCACTCCATGCTTCGCTCATTCTTTGCCAATATCATGAATCAAGAAAGCTTCGCTACTCGATAAGAATATATCATGATCCGGAATGTGAGCATGTCGGTCCAAATGTCACAACATCACATTATACCAACACCACAATGGATAAGTCGAGATTTATTGTGGCTGATGATCTCAAAGCTGGCTCAAAACTCAGTATCACGTGGATCAGTTAAAGACCTCCACTCAGATTATCCGAACATGCAAAAATGAAGAATCAAAGACTACGAGCTACAGAACAAAGAACATGAACAAGAATCCAAGAACAATCTCAATATAATATCGATTTGTATTCTATGTAATCTTAATGTGTGTTTGAGGTAACCTCCCTTAGGGGGAGATTGTTAGGATTTAGTAAATCCAGGTATTAAAGTGTCGGTCACCTCAAGTATATGTATTGGTTAGAAAGCTCGTAGTCGTAGTTATTTTATATTATGTAGTATTTAGTTAAGTAACACCATGGAGGATGGACGGGTCTTTACCCAATGTATGCCTGATCCACAGCCCGTCAGGTGGCATTTTATTGTAAGACTATAAATACTCTCTACCTCCCAACGTAGAGTTGCGACTCATAATAAAATTTTCTTTCTCACTAAAGTTCCCAAACCTCTAACTTTCTCTCTAAAACTCATCTTGTACGCCTTTTGATAGTGATTTGATATGTATGTGAAATCCAATATGTTCTGAGTATTGTTTAGGAACAATCATGCCAAGCAACAAACAACAAGATTACCAAGACACCGCTCATTACATACCAATGTACCATAGAAAAGATGGACTTAGTCCGGACGATAGGAAAGCCTTTAAAATGCTTGAAAAGAGACTCTTTCATGAAGGTCGAGTTGTTAAACCATCATTCCTTGCCAATACCGACATAAGGGAAGTTTTTGGAACTATTGGGTTTGATTGTTTATTGGACATAAACAAACAAATTTTCCAGGTCTTTGTACTCGAGTTCTACAAGACCATGAGGATTACTAGAAATGAGGATGGGTCCATCTCAATTGTCTTCATCATAAATGAGCATGAATACACCCTTTCGCTTGTAGAGTTTGGAAGAATAATAGGGGTTCCATATCAAGGTGTTTGTATGTATTCTAATGAGTGGTCGTTGGAGGAGATACACTCTATGGTTGATCATCATGCAATCTATCACATGATAATCCGGAAGCAACCACGGTGAGGACACCGTGTTTATGCCAAACATCCCCATCGAGGGTTACTAGGAATTGAAAGTGATCTATAGGGATCCTTTCCAAATGGAGCTCTCCGAGATGTACGGATTGTATAGGAAATGGGAAGATGTGATAAGGGAGAATGTGGTGTACCTAGTAGGAAACAAGGATCACCCCAACGCATGTCTAAGTTTCTTGATCTATTGTCTAGTGACCAAGAATCGCTTTAACCTTGCCTATTACATGATCAAGAGAATGGCAAGTGTAAGAAGCATGGACAAGATGGTGCTCCCGTATGCAATGCTCCTAACCCGTCTTGCTAAATTCATCTTTGCATTAGATCCTTCTCCGCAATCCTAAGATCATAGATTTTGCAACAAGGTTATGGTGTCATTGACCGAGGGTAGAACTACAAGGTTTATGGTAGAAGGCAAAAGGCCTCACCCACCCACGGATTCCTCGGATGAAAGGGAGAGGCAAAGAGAAGATGAAAATACCGACCTCGACCCCTTGGACTACATCAACCAATTGCCGAACGTTCCTAATGCATCACCGAATAGCAACAAACCAAGGGAATCTTCAAGTGTTTTGCCAACTTCTTAAGGAAAAGAAGTAGAGATGGTATGATAAAGAGTGGAGGATGGGTGGAGTAGAGGAGAAGTAAGGTAAGGTCATAGGACCTTAATTTGTGAAAAACAATTTGAAACAATGGGTTGTAACATCTAAGCGATACTTATGTAGTGTAGGATGTAGTATGTAGCTATTGCCATAACGGCATTGAACAATCCTAACTTAGGAACGTGTAGGATGAGATTTTATGACTTCTTCAAGTAGTCGTCATCACTCATCTTTAGGTACTTTTAGTTCCCCCCACATGTGCTATGCATTCTACTTGATGTGTTTTTGCATATAGTCCTTGTAGAAACAACTAGGAGAAGAGCTTTGCTATGAGTGCAAAATTGCATTTCTGCTGGAAGCCTTACGATCTGCGAGAGGTGGATCGACAATACAACTAGTCGGATCCCTCCCGGAAGGGAGCGTGGGATCCGTGACTACTGAGATGAGCAATCTGAGACTTGCTTACATCAAAATAGCTCACTAGATCACCTCACACTAGTCAAACATAAGACATTAGAGCCAACTAAGTCTTCCTCAAACATTTGAAAGCCTCACACTCACCCATGGCTTACCTAGGATATATTTCAAAGTGTTTTTGATTTATAAACTCATCAAAACTCGCCATATTTACCGCTCCAAGGCTCACACATCATTTATCACATCTCATAATATTTAGTTTGATATATACATCAATATTAGCAAATTGGTTTTAATCACTTTTGACTCAAAATTAGGCTCAAAACTAGTTTTTCATTTTTTCTTTATTTTTAAAGATTATAGTAAATTTCCCTTAAGGGCTCATCTGACTTTTAGGACTAAATTCCACCATCCTTTCATCTCAATTCAAATGATATCTCACTCAAGCGCTTAGTTAGACTACTTAATGTAAACTTTTGGTTGAGCATCACCCCAAAAACCATCATTAAGCACCATCACCCCTTATGGTTGAGCATTTAAGACATCCACCACTCAAGACTTCCAAATTAAGTCAAAACCTCGAGATACATAAGACATTTCAAAAAGCATAATCATTTCACCTAGAATCATCGTGAGACGGATCCACAGTTTATAACCGATCGGATCCTGTTGAGAGGGATCCGGGATCGTGGGTCGCTGACTTAAATCGACTTCCTCTTCAATTTTAAGCCACCTTTTGGTTATCTAACCACCTTTAGCTTACATTTATTATCTCCTAGAGCTGATCAAAATCCTAAGTGCATGCTTAATCCTCTAAGTGGCCAAGAATTTAATTCCCTAAATTCAGATTAGCCTTTATAAACCAAACACTCTTAAGTTTAAGGCATCACTCCCACCTAGCTTTCAAAAATCAGCAATTAGAAGCTCATATAGCATCTTTATTATCACCATGACTAAGGCTCTTAGAAACAATTCCTCAACCAAAGGCTCATCCGAAAGAAAGGATCAAATGATCCATGAAATCTCATCCACCGAATCATCTCCCATAAGAGATAACAATGCTAGAATCCCACCACTTCAAACCCATCCAACAAAAGCTAAGAGAACCGCAAGGATTAGCATCAAACCTTTCGGACTAGAGAAAGGATCATCTAGTTCAAAACCAAACGTGGCTAGTTCTAGCAAGCCATCTAAGTCCTCATTCCTTGAGCATAGATTTAACGAGCCTCTTCCTCACCCAAATATCTATTCATTAGAGCATTCGCCACCAAGAACCTCCCACTCACCAACTTTCTCGTTAAATAGGGAACCACCCACAACACCGAATAGTCCATCATGGGAAACAAGGAATAATCATGGACATGATCATATGGAGGAAATTCCACTACCACCACCCTCACCTTTAGTAGAACCTCATCCCACACCTCAAAATGAAACCCCATAATCATTCGTAGAGCCTCCTCAAAACATCCATTTTCCTCCAGTTCCCAATCAAAGCAATAGTTGCCCAAATTGTCTAATCACCCAAGGACTTGTTCAAGAAGTACGAAATGAGTTACATTTCATGTTTAATCATCTTCTTGAAAGATTGGATCAAATCAACAAGTCTAATCATCCTTAGACTCTAGCACTTTGTTGCATCCTAGGCTTTAGTAACTTATTAGTAGAAAATGTGTGGCTAAATCATTCTCTGAGTTTTAGAGATTTGTTGATTATCTCGTTGTTTTATTTAATGATAACTTGTTTGCCATATTTCTCTGAGTATACGTGTGTTGTTTGTATACATATCTTGATCTTATATTTAGCATTGCTTGATATATTACCATTGCTAAAAATCTGTCACCAGACAGACGGATCCCTCCAAAATGCCTAGACGGATCCACCGTGGGATCCGTGGTACAGAAGAACATTTTTCTACTAACTTGAGTCTTATTTGCAGGAAATTATGCACTATACTCTTGTTTTATAACCCTTATTTTGTAGATTTTCAAAATACACATGAAGATCTTGACACCATAAAGCTAGGGGGAGCCTTGTGTCAAACCATATTGCAAAACCATTTGCAACATAATCCCTATTTGGATTATACTTCATGACACCCCATTGCAACATTGGAATCTTCAAGGGGGAGCATTTTCGTCACAAGGACAAACCATTTGCAAAAATAATTGCACAACATTAGCTTACTTACTTTTATGTACTTGAAACCCTCACAAAGGGATGGACTCGTCAAGGGGGAGTTAAGACGAGATCCATTCCGTTACTTGCTACTCTCTTTACATTTTTCGTTTTACATATTTTTCTTAAAACTTTGTGTTAGTTTCTTTTGGCTCTTTTTGTTTCGACAAAAGGGGAGAAGAGAGTAAAACTCAATTCAAACTTTTACAATTCTAGTTTTCCTTAAAATAATTTTATGTTTTCATCAACAAAAGGGAGATTGTTAATACAAATAAGTCGTAAAAACGTTTATTTATATTTTACGATCTTCTAATGTTTTGTCGATAACAAACGTAAAATCATTTTAACGAAACAAATAAAATATGTAAACTGTCTGAGCCAAAAGTTTTCTAATGCACTTACGCTTTCACATAAAACACTAAAACAAGTATAAGTGATTTTACGATTTAGTAATACATATGTACAACAACTAGTGTTTACATATTTGGGTAAATATATACTTAACTAGTATATACTAAAATGGGTAAAAACTAACAAATGGTATTGACCCATAAGCCATGGTATTATCCAAACCCCTTGACTAGGAACATTAAACTCATGAGATACATTGTATCTAGTTAAAGACCCATGGATCAACCCATGACCCATGACCCGTGATCAAAATACCCATGGGTAAGAGGGCGTCCACGGATCCCTAACTTTCGCTAGCGGATCCCTTGTGGGAGGGATCCGTGGGATCCGAGGAGCAAAACTTTCTCCTCATAAATAGTGAGCCATTTCTTCCTTTTGGCTCACCACTTTCACACATACTTCTCTAAGTATTGTACCTCTCAACCAACGATCCTAAGGGATCTTTCTATGTAGTTTTCTTTTATTTTGTGTGATTCTCTAGGTTCCTCTTAAAGGCGAGATCACCACTTCTTGAAGTCGAGCAAGCTCAAGTCCATGAGTTGCCATGCCGTCATCATCAAGACAAGCGAGGTTCTCTTGTTGATAGTTCTTTCTTCCTCCATAGATGTGTTGTGTTGAAGGCATTAGTGAAGGATGCCGAAAGAGTCAAGATGAAAGCATTAGTGAAAGGTGCTTCATGTCCGTGTCAAAAGCATTAGTGAAGAATGCTAAAGGTGTCAAGACGAAGGCATTAGTGAAGGATGCCTAGGAATCCATTCAAGTGGCATTTGGGAAGAATGCCTAGGTCATATAATCGATGAGGTGCATCGTTATACATATAGTACTAGTTTATTTCCAAGGATGGTGATATCCTTGATGGTGTTGTAACAAGGAGTGGATCTCCTTAAGATTAGGTGTTGTGTTGTGATGGATAGCAGTTCCTCCATAGTAATGGAACTAGGTGCTTAGCCTAGTACCTAATAAAAGGTAGGCGACGTTGTAATAGGTGTGGTTCACCTTGGTGTGAAAGAACCCGGTGGTTAGCCTAGTACCGGAAAAAAAGTAGGCGACGTTGTGAAGGCTTCTCCGCCATAAGGAGATTGGTGTCGTGTAGTGTTTACGAACTCTCGAGTAGGTGACTCGAGGAGTGGAGTAGGGCAAGGAAGGTGTCCTTGTAGCAGAACCACTATAAATACTCGTGTCGTGGTTATGTGCTTCTTACTCTTTATCTCTCATTACACGTTTATATATTTATCTATCAACGTCCAACATAAACAACCAAATAGATTGACATAAGTTAATCTAAATGTTTTAAAACGAAGTTTTAATTGGTAAAACTATTCAACCCCCTCTTCTAGTTTTCCACACTGTCCATTAAGAATAATCAATTTTTGAAAACTTGGTTTATCTTAATAGTTAGACTAGAGAATGAAGATGAGTTTCCTCAAAGAGATGAAAAACCCTAGTAGTTTAAATCTCAAGGTGTGATACATCCACAAAAAAGAATCCACACAAACCATCCACTCGTTGACGTGTCAGCGAGTGGATGGTTTGTGTGGATTCCTTTTTGTGGTTCTATCAAAATTCTTAAATCTCTGTGTAGAAATCATATGGACAAATATTGTACACATGTTTAATACATGTCTTATGACAAGAATATTAATCATACTTAAGCAATTAATTGTAATTGAATATTCTTTCCTAGGCAATATTAAAAGGATGATTAATTGTCATACTTATTTTCATTAATATGAAAAATGACAATGAATGTCAAAACTCTTTCTTGAGTGATTACTTGAGTGAGGACGGTAAGTAATCGAAAGGATTTTCTTGAATTCATATAATCTTTGAAAGTGTACAAAGTGCAATAATTCATGAATGGATAAATGCATGCATCTATGAAATTATTCTTATGTTTAATTATTAAATCCAAGTTTTGATTTATAATTGAAATAAGATAAATTTTAAGTATTCCTGAAAGCTAGTGAGAGTATTATGTTAAGTTTCTTAAATCTTATATGTTGTATAACATATGGATAGTAACGTTCCATGTAAGTTAAATGTTAAGTCTTAGTTTGAAATGAAACTTCACTTGTAAGATTTAAGAATTAAAACATACAACCTTGGAATATATGTTTATTGTTAATAAACATGTGCGGTAAAATAAATGATTCTAATAAAACATGATATATCATTTGGGAAATGGATACATATTTTTTTGACAAGAAAGAACATGAATGAAATCAGAATTTGACTTGTAGATTCATCATGTACATCATGTTGTGTATTAAAATTGTTGTATCATGCTTGAGTGCAAGATGGTTTGACAACATTGATATCTAACTAAAAGTTTTAGATAACTTGTGTAATGAATATTCTAATAGAATATGTTTGGACTTAGAATTACATTCCTCAGCCTGGAATTTCTCCTAATTTCTAAAAGCATCAAATGTTACACAATAAGATATTAAAGTTTACGGATTTTTAAGAGCGTATTGTTGTTTGTATGCAATGATGCTGGTTTAATTGACATGACACTCAATACTAATCATGGTAGGATTTCATCCTTGATAATGGCCATATGAACTAGTTTTGCTATCTAAGAGCACAATTGCATTATACATTAAAGAATAAGATTACTTTAAACTTTAAAATATTCAAAAGTTTAATTGTCATAAATTGGTGGTGGAGGATGTCACACACTTTATGAATTATTATATGGATTGTTGAATGAACATATACAAGAACTTCACTAATTGAATTATTGAAATAAGTATTCTCAAAATTACGATAGATCAAGTTGGTTGATTTATGCCTTGTCAACAAGTATGATTGTCATTATTTGAGGCATAATTCATCAACTGAAATTTTCATGCATTGATCTATTTAGTATTTGGATAAGAGATGTTAAACAATTATTATAATGAATTAAAATACTTGGTATGTTTGATTTTATAATATATTGTATCCTATATTTGCATGTTTAATCCGTGAATAACTTAGTTATTCTAAATCATCTGTTGTCAATTAATGATATAGGAGTATCATTAAACTAAGACAAATCTGAGTGATTTGGTAGAATATACTTGAATGTATATTGATGTGATGCATGCCAATTTCAGGTGATATTCAATAAATTGAATATAAGACTTATTCCAACTACATGATTTTACTTTATGGATATTGTTATTAAGTAAATCATGAATAGTTATCATCAGACTTGAGATACCAGATAAGTGTCATGAATGTAGTGCACTTATGTGGAACAACTTAACGCTAAACGTAACTAGTAGTCATAAGGGTTATTTTCAAAAGTGTTGCAAAGTTTGTGAGTTATTCTTGTAGTCAAGATAGAATTTGTTCATTCAAATTTATTTTGGAGTTTGATACTGTTGGTCCATTCGTAGGGTTGACAAGATGTTTGTGTGGCCACACCCAAGATCTCCCCTTAATATGTTCAGAAGATTTGGTAATCTTGCTCAATCACTAATAACGAGAAACAGAATAGTTGAATAAAGAATGACTTAGATTCATATATTTATTTAACATGGTATTAGAAACAAAAGGATAATAATAATGAGAAATCACTAAAAGGTTTTTCCAGGAGCCTTACTCAAGTCGTGCTAGAGGCATCGAAGTGTTGCTAGACGCTAACCGATGTGATCACACTATTAAGATATATCCAAGTGGGAGCTGTTGGTTTTATGGATATAAATTAGTAGTCGTGAGTTAGGATCAAACTTGAGACCACAGGATTGCACACTTTACGTATGAGAATTAAAGTTTAATAATTAAATGTGAAATGCTATTATTTACACAAAACATATAACGAACGTTAAGTAATTAAACGTAATGGACTAACGGTCGTTAAATGTTAAAGACAAGGACTAAAGATGAAATTAGATGTCAAGATGGTTCTAGAATCTCCTTTGGGTTAAGAACCGATCGGCCTAGGGGTTTCATAACCCAATCCTAACCTAACTTGGACACTAAGTTTCTATGAGTATAAATACAAGGCTTATGGTCTTTGTTATTTACTCTTGTACACATAGCCTAAACCTAAGTTGTGTTTTCCTTGTTCTTTAATCTAAACCTGTTAGGATTTGGAAAATCCAGTAGTTAAAGTGTCGGTCACCTCAAGTATACGTATTCGTTAGAAAGCTCGTAGTCGTAGTTATTTAATGTTAAGTAGTATTTAGTTAAGTAACACCATGGAGGACGGACGGGTCTTTACCCTTGTATGCGATCCTGACCCGTCGGTGGCGTTTTATTGTAAGACTATAAATACTCTCTACCTCCCAAGGTAGAGAGTTGGAGCTCATAATAAGATTTTTCTTTCTCTCACTAAAGTTCCCAAACCTCTAAATTTCTCTCTAAAACTCATCTTGTCGCCTACTTTGTTAGTGATTCAATGTGTATGTGAAATCAATATGTTACAAATGGTATCAAGAGCCATGGTTAGATCATCTCTTACATATCCTTGGATTTCTAGTGGTTTTAGATGGTTTTGAGTTTGAAAAGTTTAGTGGTTTTGCATCATTGGTTCATTTCTAGTGTTAAAGTTTGAATTTTGGGTGTACTTTTGTGTTTAGGATCATTGTATGTGCTTGGGTTTTGATTTGGTAGCTTGAATCAACGTGGTTGAGCTTGTTTTGGATTGAAAAGTGTGTTTTAAAGTTTTTCTTGGTAGCGACTTGGCTCTCGGGTGAATTTCTTGGTAGCGACTTACTTGATAAAAGGTAGCGAGTTGTAGTGAGTTTTAGTGGCGACTTGGTCATAGCGACTTGCCTTTTGAGACAAGCCGACAAAGCGGTACACTTAGTGGATTCTCCACTACAGTGGCGACTTGGTAAGGTAGCGACTTGCTTTCAATTTTGATAGCGATTTGTTCTTTAAGTTTCTTAGCGACTTGGTCTTAGCGATTTGGACATTAGCGAGTTGCTATTTAGCGACTTGATTTCTTAGCGACTTGGTGCTTAGCGATTTGCTGTCAAAATTCGTAGCGATTTGGATCTTAGCGACTTGTCTTCTTAATACTTAGCAACTTGGTTCTTAGCGACTTAGTTCAAGGATTCTTTGCGACTTGGTTGAGTTTTGTTTGTGTCGGTTTTTCTTGATTTAGTAAAATCCGTGAAAGAATCTATTTCCGGTTTAATCATTGAGTTACAAAATCCCGTGTAATCTTTAAACATGTCTACCAGCGTACCTACAATCATCTCCATTGTTGCGAGGATGTTCAAGCGTGGTTCGGATACTCGTCCACCCATGCTTGATAGAGCCGACTACGACTCTTGGGCTCAAAGAATCAGATTGTACTATCTTGGAAAGGAAAATGGGTCAACATTCTCAAATCGATTGATGAAGGACCTTATCGATTGAGACTACAAGAGACTTAATTGATACATTGCGGATGGAACAATGATCTATGGAATAGACGGACCAAAGACATATGATGAGCTCAATGATAAGGAGAAAAAGAGATTCGATGCTGATATCAGGGCCTCTAACATCATACTTCAAGGTATTCCAAAGCCAAGGCAGTGTGGGATAATGTCAAGATGCTTCTCTCAGGTTCTGAATTAACTATGGAAGACAGAGAATCACAACTCTATGATGAATTTGAGCACTTCAAGAAAAACCTGATGAGAGTGCCTATGAGTATTACGTGAGATTCCACAAGCTTGTTAATGATATGATGAATATCAAAATGACCATGCCAAACATTGAGTTGAACTCAAAATTTGTGAACAACTTTGAATCCCGAATGGCACAAGTTTGTCACCTCTGTGAAGCTAACCAAAGGTTTGAAGAACACCAACTATGAACAACTATATGCCTTCCGCTTGAGAATGAGAGACATGCCATGTTTGAAAAAATGATTCTTAATCGGTTCAAATCAAAATAGGGAGAAACAAGTTCATCAAATGATTCAATGCATTTTACACCAATGATGGAACTACTACCAAAGCATCTCAAGTCATTCGGATCCAAGTTTCAAACAACTGATGCCAATGCGGTCATGGAACACTTTATCAATAAACTGGCTCTTATGGTTAAACAAAACTTAACCTTCACTCCACACACTAATAGACTTCACACTAATAATGAAATCGGGGCGCATCCAATCTACACAATCATGCTTTGGTCGAGATGGAAAGGTTCTGATCCAACCAGCTCAAGGAAGACAATATGAACAAAGAATAGGTGGAGTAGGAGGAGGTATGTGGAAAATCTGAATAGGGAAGGAATGGAAATCAAGGACAAGCAAAGCCGATCAAGTGTTACAAGCGTGGTGGTGAGAGACATATTGCAAGGAACTACACATCGCCAAAGCGCCTCGAATGCAGTACTTGAGGATAAGATGTTGCTTGTGCAAGCTCGGGATAATGGTGCGACTTTGGATGAAGAGGAGTTGTTGTTTCTTCTTGAGGAAATGCCAAGACATATGATGCGAGATGTGGATGAGCGACCAATTCGAGAGATAGGCCACAATCATCGAATGCCTTTCAAGTCGGCGATTGTGAAGCATACGACTCGGCGTTGATGATGAACCTACTGCACAAACAATCTTCATGGCTAGCATTTCTCCAATGGTCCTTCTAAAGTCTCTTCATCACCACAAGCTGGTCCATCCAAAGACAAAATCATTTCGAGGTATTAAAACTATACGATGATCTTGATGTGCAAAGATGCATGACAAAGTACAATCAACTGAAACTATTGAGTCGATTTTGAAAATATGGGTAATATCAATGTTGTCCCATATGATCAATATGTGAAACAAAGTGAAAGTGAGATTGTACCAAGTGATGCATCTTCTGCGATCAATGATGACTATGTTTTTATGAATACACTTGCATGTGCCCTAATGATTATGTTATCTCTCGAACTAAATGCCTATAAAGAGCGTGTGGCTATTTATGAACAGTGCTAAGTTTAAGTTAACCACCGTGAGCGAGGAAATGGATGACCAAATCGTACAACTATTAGAAAAAGTAATTTTAGAGAAGAAGTATTAAAACAAGAGTTAAACTCCTTACAAGAAAAGCTTTCTAAAGCGCTAAGCAAAAACAAGAACTTCAAGAAAATGTTAAAATGCTTAAGCAAGAATTCATGCTAAGGAATCAAAACTTTTGAATGATTTTCTAATCTAAAACCTTGAAAAACAAGCTTGAAAATAAGTTATGCGTACAAGGAATAGCATTGATTGCTCACATGATCACGAAGCATGGAGTTCTCGCGATAAGCATAGTATCCCCTTTATAAAGGAATCAACCTTGAGTATGGTAAGATAGCAAAAGCTGCTCAAAATGTAATATATGATGGCAATGAGATTCTTAAACCAACACAGACACCTAGTTGCATTGATTGCACTGAGGAAGATAGAAAATTAGATGATGCATCTAGGGAGAAAATGGATAAGAAGCTTAACGATCCCAAGTTCAAAGAAAATAAGATCATTGTCAAACCCCATGATTACAAAAAGGAAAATTGGATTTCCTTAAACAAGTTTAAGCCTCAAACTTTGTTAACACACGAACAAGTGTTCGGAAAAGGACTTAGATAAGCAAAAAGCGAAAATCTTGTTGAAACAAACCCTCCCTTAGGAAAATGCTGCTGATGACATGTGTATCCTCCAAATACACCAATGCATTTAGTTCCTAGAACTATTGCCACTAAGAGCAAGACCTTAATCAGTCAATATGTTATTTTCAATTATTTGTTGACTTTGAGAAAACTTGTATGAAAAGGATCACACCAGCTGGGATAAGCGAAGGGAAAGGGTTTGAGCAAACAAAAGAATGTTATTTAACGGAGGTCATGCCCTTCTTTAAACAACTAAAGATCAATTTGAGAGTCTTAAAAGGGATAGATCTGAGATATTAAAGAAATGGAAAAGGAATTTGATGCAATGATTGTTGAGGTTAGTGACTATGAGCGAGAATTAAAATATAATGAGATTGAGAGGAAGAACTTGCATACCTTGAATGAGAATCTTATTTCTGAATGTATCTCTCAAGATGTGTTCTACACCGCCACTAATTGCTCTATTCGCTTCTCAATTTCATGAATTATCTATTGCTTTGAAAGTCTCTCATGATCGTGTCATTGAGCTTGAAATCAAAACTCTAAATTAAGTGAGAAAATTGAGCAGGATGATCACGATAATTTGGTAAAACATTTTCTAAGTTAGAAGTTGAACATTTTGATTTACAACTAAAATATCAACATCTCAAAGAAAATGTTAAAACCTCAAACATCAAGATATCCTCGGATGTTCGAGTTTGATGCGGTTTTGAATTAAACAAGCGTGATGAGCAGATTCAAGCTCATCGTAACACGATCGAGAAAGTTGAAAGCCCAAATTTCTCAATTAAAGGGTGAAATGAACTATGTGAGTGGCTCCCAAATGCCTCCTCCTTTAGATTCTCGAAATTCTCAAAACTTTCATCCTCAAAACTTGGTTAATGCTTTACAAAAGGAAAATGAGAGTTTTCAAGAAGAAAATGAAAAGGTTAAACGTCATTTCAATGAGTTATTTGAGTCAATAAAAGTCACTCGTAATAAAATAATGAACATATAACCGTTGCAAAAGGAAATTGAGAATCGAAGAGTCATGTAAAAGGAAAATGCCAATGACCAATGGGAGAATGGTGCTTCAAAGGTGCATGGATGTAATAAATATGCTTTTGCTGTGAAATATGTTCCTCCTCATCTTAGGAATAACAAACTTGCTATTCAAACATATTTCTCATACCTTAAGGATGACCTAGAATGTCTTCGTGAGATTGTAGAAGAGGATAAGTTAGAGAAACCACTTGATAATGCAATTGGCCATGCATGCTTATATGCCAAACGATCTCAAGAACTTCTAGAATGCTTAATTACAATATGCCCTAAAACTTTAGGTGAGCAAGTCAATCCCTTATACCTTGTTCTATGCCTAGTTCCAAGTATGCAAGTCATTCAATGCCCAATGTTATGAATGTGAACTTTAGTATGCCTTCAAGTAGCTCAGATCCCAGCACCTCCAGTATTAAGAAAGTGAACCTCAGTGTGCCGTCAAATAGTTCACATCCCAGCTCATCAAAACAGGAAAGGCAAAAAGTAGCAAAACCAACTAATGTTCCCATTCCTCTAGGAGTAATCGGTGACATTAAAGCGAGCGGTCAAAGTCTCAAGGCAATACAAGGAATGATAGGACCTTGCAAGCTAAGAATGTGCATTGGAAGAAAGTAGAAGATCGCCGTAGGGTGAATTTGAATAAAGCGAATCGTGTTGATTCTAGTGTTAGCTCTAAGCGTCTTTGTAATTAATCACGAATTCTACTACTTTGGCAAAACATGTAATGATGATTGCGTGGTTTCATTACTAATCTTGAATGTGGTATGAATGATTTGTCTAATCTTTGTCAAATGCCGAGTTAAAGCTGTTAATGTTAAAAATCAAGCTAAGAAGGCTAAAAGGCAAAAGCGAAAGAAAGTTAGAAAACAATGGAAACCCCAGGAAGAACATTTAGTAAGATAGGTTATCAATGGATACCTTTTGGCCATAAAGTTAATCAGTTATGCCCTTAATATGCTAAGACAATGCCCACTAGAAAATGGATGCCTACTGGTAGAACTATTCCCTTAAGAAGCGAACATACTTTGAATAGGTCAAATACGGATACTAGCACTGCATCTATTTCGATGATTCTATTGTGTCTACTACATCGATGTGGGTGGTTCCGATCAATTGTTACTAACCAAATGGAACCCATTCTTGCATGGGGATCCCAATTATCGATTATCCATTCTTATGCGTGTTCAAGCTGCGGATCGTTCAAATCGTTACGTGGTACACGAACTCATTTGTTCCAACATATGATTGGAGACCGGTCATGACTCATGAACTTCGTGAGTAAATTCATCGGACTATTATATTCGGGAATGATCATTTTGGTACATTTATGGGTTATGGAGATTATTTTTTCTGTGATAGTATTATCTCCAGGGTATACTACGTAGAAGGTCTTGGTCATAACTTCTTTTCTGTCGGTCAATTCTGTGATTCTGATCTAGAAGTGGCATTCAGAAAACATACTTGTTTCGTTAGAGAACTTGATGGTAAGGAACTTTTAAGAGGAACTCGTGGTTCAAATCTATACACCGTCTCTATCGAAGATATGATGAAGTCTTCTCCAATTTGCTTGTTGTCAAAGGCTTCAAAAACAAAGTCATGGTTATGGCATCATCGTCTCAATCACTTGAACTTCGGCACCATCAATGATCTCTCCATAAAGGACTTAGTTGTAGGTCTACCTAGACTAAAGTATGAAAAGGATCATCTTTGTTCAGCATGCCAATTGGTAAAAAGCAAGAAATATACCCACAAACCCAAGCCTACAAACTCGATTCTGAAGTTCTTCATACAATTCACATGGACTTATGTGGACCCATGAGAGTCTGAGAATATCTTTGGGAAGAAATATGTATTAGTTGTGGTTGATGATTACTCTCGATTCACAGGTTAAGTTCTTAAGGACAAATGATGAAACACCATATATCATCATCAAACTTATCAAACATTTGTAGGTTCGACTTAACAAACCTATCGAGAATCATCCAAGCAGACAATGGGCCGAGTTTGTTAATAAACAACTTAGTGAGTTTTATGAAAGTGTTGGAATCGGTCATCAAAGAAGTGTTCCAAGAACTCCTCAGCGAGCGGTGTAGTTGAAAGCGAATCGAACTCTTGTGGCCATGCAAGAACAATCTTGATTTACTCAAAGGTTCCAATGTTTCTCTGAATTTGAAGTCATTGCCCTTTGCATGCTACACTCAAAATCGATCCCTAATTCACCTGCTCATGGAAAACTCCATATGAACTTGTCCACAATAGAAAACCTAATTTATCATTCTTTCGTGTGTTTGGTGCATTGTGTTATCCAACTAATGAGGGTCAAGACTTAGGCAAACTTAAACCTAAAGCGGACATTGGAGTATTTGTAGGATATGCACCAAACAAAAGGGATACCAAATCTACAACAAGAGAACCCGAAATATCATGGAAACAATTCACGTTACGTTCGATGGTGACCGGTCAAATGGCTCGAGGACAATTTAGTTGGACCCGCACTTCAAAACAGTCCCATTGGTTCATCCATTGTACCAAATTCCTCTCAATGACTCCATATGTACCTCAATGAAGATGATTTGAAGAATTTGTTTGATCCTATGTTTGATGAACACTATGAGCCAAGTGCTAATGATCATCAATTCCTACAACGGAGGCTGCTCATATCCTGTGAATGAAGTCAACCCTTGGTCTCAATATCATTAAGTCAAGAAGCATCTTGCTTGATCACTCTGTCTCATCAACAAATCATCAATCTTGAATGTACATCATGGAGCTATTTACGGCATAAATGATGAAGTTAACCCTTTGCTACTCCCGAAGATGCTCTATTTGAAAACATATTTGCTCACGAATCATCATCGAACCATCTTCTTGAGAGACATCGACTCTGCTACCTCGGTCCTTCAACAATGACCACATGAACACCTCAAAAATGGACTCATGATCATCCATTGGACAACATCATTGAAATCCTCTCGTCCGGTATCCACAAGGAAACAACTTGCAACCGATGCCTTATGGTGCTTCTTCAACTCTATACTCTAAGATCGACCAAAAGATGTTAAACGGCCATGAATGAAGGCAATTTGGTTCAATGCCATGCAAGAAGAAATTCATGAGTTTGACCGACTTGATGTACGGGAATTAGTACCGCTCAGTTGTGCTATGATCATTGCTCTAAAATGGATCTTCAAAGTGAAACTTGATGAGCATGGTGATGTCCTAAAGAACAAGGCTCGATTGGTGGCTAAAGGATGCCGTCAAGAGGAGGTATTGACTTTGAAGAATCATTTGCTCGGTTGCTCGTATCAAGGCAATCGAGAATCTTCTTGGCTAATCTTGCAAGTAAGAACATGGTAGTCTATCGGATGGATGTAAAGGCGGCGTTTCTCAATGGAGATCTTAAGGAAGTCGTCTCGTCGGTAACTGAAGGCTTTGTGAATCGAGCATCCTACTCACGTTTATCGCTTGAAGAAGGCTCTTTATGGTTTAAAGCAAGCTCCAAGGGCATGGTATGATACACTATCAAAGTTTCTTCTATCTCTGGATTGACAAAGGAGCGGTTGATCCGACATTGTTCACCGAAGTCAAGCAAACATTTAATTCATGTTCAAATATATGTTGATGATATCATCTTTGCCTCGTGACCCCAATGAGTGTGACCGTTTTCAAATGAAATGGGTTCTAAATTTTAAATGTCAATGATGGGACAAATGTCATTTTCTTGGGATTACAAATTTCACAAAGTCCGAGGCATTTTTATAAATCAATCTAAATATGCAAATGAGATTTTAAAGAAATTTGGATTTGATTCTAGTGACCCTGTTGACACTCCCATGATTGAGCATACTAAACTAGATGAGGACCACTCGGGGATCATGGTAGACCAAACAAAATATCGTAGTATGATTGGATCCACGATGTACGTCACGGCTAGTAGACCAGACATCTTGTTCATTGTTTGCATGTGTGCTAGATACCGAGCTAAGCCTACTAAAAAGCACTTTGAAGCGGTTAAAGGGTCTTCGGTATCTCAAGGAACCATCAATATGGGTCTTTGGTACCGAAGGAGACGGTATGTCTCTAACGACCTATCGAGATCTTGATCATGCGGGATGTCAAGATACTCGTCGAAATACGTCTGGAGGTGCTCGGTTTTGGGTGATAAGCTTGTGAGTGGTCTTCAAAGAAGCAAATGAGTACTTCTATTTCTCTACGGAGGTGAATACATAGCCATGTCATCTTGTTGTGCTCAAATCCTATGGATGAGATCCCAATTATCGACTATGGCTTTGAATTCAACAAAATCCCTCTGTCTTGTGATAATAAAAGTGCTATTGCTCTCTCATGCAACAACGTACAACACTCAAGAGCAAAGCACATCGACATCCGACATCATTTCATCAGGGAGCAAGTTGAAAGCGGTGTGGTGGAAATTTACTTTGTGAGGTGAATACATTAGCGGACATCTTCACCAAAGCTCTTCCTAGAGAGCGTTTTGAATTTATTCTTCCACGACTTGGTCTTAAAAGCCTTCAACCGAAACACTCAAATGTCTTCAAGAGGAAGAAGAGGGTAAAGGTTCTCCTTCATCTATCTCTTGTAAATACTTATTCGAAAAACAAAATACAAAATTACAAAACCTTCAAAAAACCAAATAGAAAAATATAAAACTTTCAAAAATCCATAAAAATTTGAAAATCTTGAAAAATTCCAAAAATATTGTCATTTTGTCATGTTTTCTCGATTCGATTATATCTACGGTCTTTGTCTTGACATTCAAAGAATGACACAGGACTTTAGATGTTGTTAGAAACAATTTTGGGAGAATGAGAAACAATTGTTTATTGTCATTTCCGTGATAAGCGCTTTTGAGAAAGAACGAGCAATGCTTTATCTTAGGTTTCAAATCTCATGCTCTGATTCTATAAAACTATCACTTACTATCTAATGAAAACTAATTGGTTTGAAAAAATAACTCGGACTCTATTTTGAAAATCATCCGGACTTCACGTTAGTCAAAACTATCTATCTCTCAATCAACAAGCGATGTCATTGATTGAGGGGGAGAATGATTTCAATTAAATCATAAGGTTATTTGTCATACAATTGTTTTCAAAAGATAATCATGCATGTTTAATCTTTGGAGTTTAAAGTCTCAAAATCCGATCCTTATCGGTTAAAACTTTTTCATAATCGGTCACAATTCTCCTTAAAAGCTTTCAAAATCAATTTAAATCAACAAGATATCTCAAATCTCAAATGTTTTGAAAATTGTTGAAGCGTGATTGAATTGTCTCTAAGTGCGGGTTGAAGCGTGATTGAATTATCCTCAATATGTGCAAAACTCTTTCAAACTTGAGGCACATATTGAGGGGACAAACTTTGAAAACCTCATCCTTCCTCAAAATGTTTTATCTACTTAAATTGATTGGGAAGTGATGATGATCATCTTAGAAAATGTTAATCAAAGATTGGACCTTTCATTCTTAATATAACGATTTCAAAGATCTCTTGCCTCCATGTGCTAAACAATTTCGAATTTTATGCATATGTTGAGGGAGCATTTCTAAAATATCAAAACAATTAAGATACAAAATACTTTGATTTTATATCACAAGTATCTTGATTGATTTTCAAATGGTTTTCAATTGGTTTCAAGGCGGAAGAACTATATCAAAAGACCGACCAACTTTACTTTATACATGGTGATATAAGGATGATAAGGTTAGGTTGAGGTCCAATGATCCGCCGAGCCGGAGGGATCTACCGAGGACAAAACTACTTGATAGTGTAGAGTCCTTAGGTATATTGAAAAAGGAGAAAATGAGATATGGGAAGAGTGCGGATGGCCCGAGCTAGTCTTGGAATAAACCCGACAAGGTTCTAGTTATGAAGTTTGGTAAGCTTGAAGGGGTTGAAGAATGAAAAAGAATTGAATGTGAAAAGGGTGAAAAATAGCCCTCCATTTATTCAACCTTAGAGGCGAAACCGGGTTCAATTCATATACTCTTGGTGGTTACCAAGGTAACATCGGTATTGAAGACAAGGCGTCATGGACCCGATGATGCCTTTGCACTAACTTCCCAAGCTACTCAAGTTCCTCTTAAAGGGCGTGTTTCATTCTCGGGAACCGAGATTATCTATCGACTTTCTCTTAGAGTTTGTTGATATTGAAGAGGAGACCCTCTCCCAGTCTCGGCTTAGGAACCAAATATGCACAATTGAGTCTAGAGCCACGAGATCATCAATAAATCTCATTAGGACACTTTCAATGAAGACTCTCATTTCACACAATGTGGAATTGCGGAACATGCGGAGTGATATGCAAACATATTCACAATGAAGATGGAAAGCCTTACGGAGCCAACATCAAACAAGCTCACGGTGGGTGGCATATGAGATCTACCCCATAGATCAACCATGTGACAAGCGAGCGAAACAATGGGGCGATTCAATCTTTTGAATCAATCACAGTTCGAGTTATAGATTGACGGATACCTTTGAAAAACCGGTCATTTTGCTTAAAACTCTTTTCTTTAGCACATCGAGTGTGTACTTATATTTCAAAATGAAAGGTGTTTATGATTGATAATTGATTTTCATCAAAACCTTCGTTGTATTACAAAACAATTTCTATTGAGCGGTACACGATTGTTTTCAAATCTCTTTTCATCAATCGGTGAATCTCAATTCTTTGGTTCACTCACTCCGTGTTGTCTTCTTTGAGGCGTTCGGTTTGAGAACGGCTAGAACATTTGCGAAACCACATCAAGAAAATTCTTGAATTATACGATCACAGGCGATGCTTATCTTGATCAGCGGGAACCGTGGGCCGTGTACCTCAATTCAACAAAAGTGATCAAAGACGCTCTTGTGTGCTTTATTGCTAGCTGTTCTATGCGGGAACACCCTACGTTTGCGGTGATCGAATGGGCTGATCAATTCATAGCCGCATGCTCACACAACACATTCATTTCCAAAAAATCATGATTAGTGCATCAATGACTACGATATTATCACTCCATGCTTACGCTACTGCTGCGCCAATATCATGAATCAACGAAAGCTTCGCTACTCGATAAGAATATATCATGATCCGAATGTGAGCATGTCGGTCCAAATGTCACAACATCACATAATACCAACACCACAATGGATGAGTCGATTTCTTGTGGTGATGATCTCAAAGGCGGCTCAAAACTCGGTATCACGTGGATCGGTTAAAGACCTCCACTCAGATTATCCAAACATGCAATAATGAAGAATCAAAGACTACGAGCTACTGAGCAAACAACATGAACAAGAATTCAAGAACTATCTCAATGAAATATCATTTGAATTCTATATAATTTTAATGTGTGTTTGAGGTGACCTCCTTAGGGAGATTGTTAGGATTTGGAAAATCCGATAGATTAAAGTGTCGGTCACCTCAAGTATATGTATTTGTTAGAAAGCTCGTAGTCGTAGTTATTTAATGTTAAGTAGTAATTAGTTAAGTAACACCATGGAGGACGGACGGGTCTTTACCCATTTGTATGCACGATCCATGACCCGTCGGTGGCGTTTTATTGTAAGACTATAAATACTCTCTACCTCCCAAGGTAGAGTTGGAGCTCATAATAAGATTTTTCTTTCTCTTACTAAAAGTTCCCAAACCTCTAACTTTCTCTCTCTAAAACTCATCTTGTACGCCTACTTTGTTAGTGATTCAATGTGTATGTGAAATCCAATATGTTACAAAACCGATCGACCAAACACTTGTTTGGGTCGATTACTTTTTTTTCATAAACAAATTGTTTTGTGTTAATCAAACTAGCATTTACTTTAATTCGTTAATAGTACGTGTGCACAAGAATGTGGTACAAACATACTTTTGTTTGTATTTTGGATTGAATTACAAAACGGTAAGGGGTAATTCATATAATTCACATAAACCCTAATTAGGGTTCATATTGTTGATTATTGAATAATTGATTCTTGTTTTGCTAGAATCAAAAGGTAAGCATAATTTTATGTTTTAGTTAATTAATTATTCATTGTATGTTCCTTACGCTTCTGCATGTGTACTTGATATTTATTGTTTATATTTATGAGTTGTCATGTTATATAATTCCAACACTTACTAGACACCGTGTAGCCATAGATTTTGAGATGAGATGTTTTATACATACTACAAGTTGATCATTACTTTTTGGGCCAAGTAATTTCTTGAAGTTATTTTTTAGATTAAGTATGATTAGACGAGTACCCGTGCATAGTAACGAGATTTTATAGCAACAGGTCGTTTAGTGATAAAAAAAAGTTTATGGGTTATAAACGAAAAATAATAAAAGTTTGAAGATTTGGGGATTAAACATAATATTTTGAAACCCGGTTCGACCCGGGTGGTTCAACCATTCCGGTAAAAAAGGGTCGAATTTAAAAGGGTCAACCCGACGGGTTGGGTCGAAAACGGGTCAAATTTAATGTAACACCCCCAAAATAGGGTCCAGCGGAAGCATACCAACCTTGGGGTGCTACCATATTGGTATCACAACATAATATACAAATAATGGTTTTTATTTCATTCATTTAGAATAAAATTCATTATTTAAAAACATCAAGTTTACATTATATGAAAGTAGTGCGGAAATTGGCCCATAAGAAAATCAAAGTGGTCCCAATTTTTTATCAGAGTCGCCTATGGCCATGCCCCTTGCCAAACATCTTCCAATAGTGAGCTATCGCCTAAAACTTGATAACACATGCTAAAAAGGGCCAGCTTAAGCTGGTGAGTTCATAGAGTTTAATCAGAAAATTTAGGAGTGGACCTGATAGGGTTTACTTGCTATGTGCTATTAAGGAATATATATATATATATATATATATATACATTCAACAATATTCAATAACATTCCATCAATATTCCTTCCAATAACGCATCGAGATCTCAGTGGGGGCCCCAAGCAACTCTAGCCATGAACCACGGCTATAGCAAAGCCTAGAACAATGCTACCCTGGTCTAGGTCGGATACAGATGTCTATTCTTAGCTAGGTATCGCGCTATAGCAAAGGATTTCTACCCTAGTTTAAGTCAGCATCTTTCACATGTCTAACCCTTCATAGCAGATCCAAGAAATAGTTTGCAACTCACATTTACATCCAATAAACACCTAAAGCTTTAAATCACCAATTCACATATTCCAATCAACAATCATTCTCAAATAATATTTCACATATCCAATTTCACAATCATTAAATTTAGTCAAAACCAACATGTATTCTCCCCCAAAATAGTTATAAAAACATTTGAAAATAGGGGCTATAAACTCACCTTAGCCACAACAATGCACTATTCACAACTAACACGACTGACATGTAAAGCTAATCTCCACGGCATCCAGAGAAGGTACGTCGAGTATGATGGAACAGAAACGGCGCAACCTAATGCATACATGATTTTCTCAAAATACGACGTAAACGATAAAGAAGTCGATAGAAGGTAAAGTGTCGTAGTTTTCGTGGATTATTCGTATTATTACTTTCAAATGTCCATTATCAATTCTCCAAAAAGTTTAGTTTTAAAATTTCGTGCAGTGGTAGAAACATAGACTCAACATACAATTCACGCAAAAGAAGAAAAACATCAACAAAGAAATACCTACAATACTCGAGCAAACTAAAGAAAATTAAGAACTACGACAACTATCTATGCAATATAAATAGGTTAATTGGTAAGTTTCGGCAATTTCCCCATGATCCCCATGAGTTTGGAAAAGTTGATTTACGTTTATAAAAATATAAGTTTAAGTTTTAATTAATAAAGACTTGAAGTTTAATTAAACCGTATTCTTAGGTAATTGACATGTTAACTTCTCGTGATTAGTTCGATAATTGTCAATTGAACATTTAAGTCCGTTACGAATCAAATATATTAAATTCACATAGAGTCTAATATATTGTATTCATTTCTAGTTCGAAATGTTCAATTTGTCCAATATCTAATAATAACGATCCATTAACACTACATGTCCAATCCGATTTTATATGTCAAATGTTAAGTCATAAATCGTATGTTAAATCCTTTAAGTATTCGATAATCCAAATTCAAATCCCAATCTCAATTTCCCAAAATGTACCAATATCACAAATAACAATTAAATATCGTTAGTCATGTATTTCCAATATTAATTACTAGTTAATACACGTACCGAATAACCAAATATGTCCAAGTATTTTCAAGTTTTCAATTTATTATCCATTTAAGTCTATTATTATTTAATCCGATAGTTTTATTCCGGTATTAGTTTGTTAAATATTTCAAATTAACTCGTTATCTTATAACGACCATTCACGACCCAACAAGCAATTTCAATAACCAATTACAAACAACTCGTTACCACTTGAGTCGACCCGACTCGGCTCAACGAGTCAATCTTAACTAAAAAATCAACAAGAAGCAAACAAACACCCCTTTTTCACATTTATCCATGACCACATGATTAAGACCAACATAACCCGACCCGACTCGACTGAGTTGATGGATCTGAACACACTCCTTGTGTCAGTGATATTTTGTATAATATTAATAAGCGAGAATTTACTTAGTAATACTTAGAAAATGGATTGTATAATGTATTGTATGAGAGCAAACAGTTAAACACAAAACTCAAGCTCCAATATTATTGATAAATAATACGGTGATCTTAGTATCACTAGGGTTACACCTTGAAGCTTTAGTAGGTAAATTAACAAGTACCTAAGACAATGACCTAGGATCTCCTTTTATACAACAAGGAGTCCTTTACAAGATAAGTATAAAGCTAACATAATAGAATATACACAAGATCTATTCTATACTTATCTAGACGCGTTAAACTTCACATAAACAATAGCACTTGGTAATAATGTTCTAGCGGTGGGAATCGTTTCCTTTGCTAGTGTTAAAGCCGGCGATGTAAACCACATACTATCCGTGGTAGCAGTTATTCCCAACAATCCTCCCTAAACTTATGATTTCTCGCAAATCAATAAGTTTCTTCAATATCACATTATCTTCAAGGTTTGGGAATTCAATCAAACACTTCACTTCTTTCTTAACCGTATGGCTCTTGAGCATTGATCTTGAAGCCTATGTAACAATGCTCGACCTTTTCATTGTCTTCATTAACTCTTATTGGTATGGTTAACATCAACGTAAGAGCTCCGACTCTAAGAGGATATTCTTTCTCGGCAAGCATGAAAAAGTCTTCTCCAGTTAGTCGTAGAGACATGATGAACTTCACATGAATCATAGTAAAACCATTTAGTACCAAAACTTGTGAATAAGGTTTTCAGTCATCATCAACATTTGGTTCATAGAGCCTTCTAAGATTCACCATAAGCGCATCTCCTTAGTATCTTTGAGATCTTGAGCATTAAACCTTTCTTGTACTAACCTCCATAGTGTATTAAGGTCATCTCGTCAAAAGCTTTAATAAGATCTTCAAATGTCATGAATGATGAAGTTTCACCTCCACCTTGTGATCTTCCATAATGGAGCAAAATTGCTAGCGGTGAAAACTTCCCAATCAATAATAGGATGTCGAACTTGCGGTGGTTACGGATAAAATCTTCTTCCATAATCACAATCATTTCGATCGATTGTTCTTCGATGAATTTCTCTGTAGGAATTTCCTTCTCGATGAGACATTGTTTGATCTTCATCAACCTTAGTCTTCTTAACATTTTGAGAATCACTTACTTTGGCCTTTCTCTTCAATCTAGGAAATCTTCTTGCTTCTTCTTGAGCCCATTGCAATAAAATCTTTATCTTGTTTTTGAGTTACGTAGTAAGCCTTTTCAACTTGATCATCGACATTCCTTTGAATTGATGCATCTTCCAACCTCCAACATGACAACAATAAGTTTTCATATATGAAAGAATTTGTCTCTTGGTAGGTTGTCTTGATTTCTTTGACCCTTTTGGTGTACTAATCACATCTTCAAGTGCTTGATTATTCTTCATTTGAATGAAATCCTTCAATGAGCGGTTCTTTGTTTCTCGATTAAGGATGCATCAGCTACTAGATCAATTGCCTTCTTCTTAATTTCTGCATTATTAGCAATCAAGACTTGAATATCTTCTTCAGAAGGAACATAACTAAACTCGGGAGTCTTCTCTTTTAGAATTGTAGGTTGAACAGTTGAAAGTGAATCTTCAGTATCTTCCATTCTATCCAATCTTTTAGCCTCCAAAAAGCTTGCAACTTCCATTTCTTTCAATCTTTTCTTCTCAGCAACTTGTTCTTCTACTATCTTCTCTGCAAGATCTCTATCAAGAGCAATTTGAGTTTATCTTTTCTTTGAAATTTTGCTTCCAGTTTGCTCTACATCTTCCTTAACTGCTTTACCCTTGTCTTTCTTGATTATCAAATTCTTCACTTGCGGTGGCAAAATTTGGCTCTGCGATGGAAATAACATCGATGGTAAATCGAGTTCTTGGTTTGAAAAATGTCTTGATCTTCAAGTTGCTCTCCATGAGTTTCAGTTTCCTTTGCTCCTTTACTTGTATCTCCTTCATCTCCAAAATCAATTGTCCTCCCTCGATTATCGCACCGTTGTCCTCCCTGTTTGGAAGAATTTCCCAAATCATGATCGGCTAAATCACCATCGGTGGGTGAGGATGAAGATGAAATCACCATCTTTGCGATCTTCTTGTGCTTTTCAACCCTTGTATCTCCCCTTTAAGGTGCAGAATCTCTGTCTTTAAGTGTTGAACATCCACGACATGTTGCTTCTTGACATTTGCCAAGTCATACAGCAGAGATTCAACACCTTTGCTAATTTGGTACACAAAACCATCAATTCGATTAGTTCCCTTGCCCTCATCACTTCCAAGCTGTGTTACTGTTGGGAGAGGTGAATCATGGGGCATAGGTTGATTCCTCCCTAGTTGGACTAGGTTGAAGTCTAGAACCACCTTTGCTTGTTCCTAGACCAAAGGTTCGAAACTTGTTGTGTTGTCATGAGTGGAGTTATTTGTTTAGACCTCTCTCATGGGTTCTTGGCGGTGGGGTATAATCAATGTTTGGAACATTAATTATGGGTGTGTTTGTTCGGTTGAAATTTTAGCAAGCATTTGGGGTAGGAGAGGTGTAAAATCATATTGCCATCTTTGTTCAAATTTTGAGAAACTTTAGGCTTTGGCTGATTTGATAAACATTAGTGTGAGGTTGCGAGTTGAAACTCATTTATGCCTTGCTTGCACAAACCTTGGATACATTAAAATTTTGTTTTACTCGTACATTGCCTTTCATACTTGTAAAAATATAGTTTGACCAATTAAAAATCTTATCGGTGACTAGACAAACCAAAGGATAAGCCATGGTTGAACTAAATTGCTCATAAGATGTTTTCTTTGGTGAGACAATGCAGCAGTATAAATCAAAAATCTCCATTGGGGACAAAAACCACTCTTTTGAAAGTAGCCTTTTTGTCGGTGGTATCATACCCATAGATGATAAAGTATCATGAATTTGGGCACAGGGTAATATGATGAGACCATTGAGATCATCCAATTGGAGTACTCTCCTCAAGGATGCCTCGATAACATCAATAGTTACCCCATCCACGATGGCTCGTAGAGCATCCTTTGTTTCATGTGTATCTCAATCTCAAGTGTTATGGTGACGAAGTCCAAAGCTGTTTGATTTGAGAGATATAAATTGTGGGTTTAAAAGCAAAGCATACCTTATATGTGTGGTATGTAGCAAGTCCACAATTTGATGATAAGCAGGCAACTCTTCTCATTAGACTTTAGTAGGTAGGCCACGAGGTTGTGCTCATCGCAAACTTCAAGATGCCATAGAAACTTTTGATGAAAAGCGATATTATATCGGTAACAATTGAAAGAATAACTAGCCAATTGAGAGAAAGATATATAGGGTTAGGGTTTAGAATTATTGCAAGAAAAATTATCTTTGGAAAGTATTTGTTATGGAAGAAGATAATTCTCTTAAAATTTTAACCTATATATATATAATCGATGGTTACTTTCAACGGCTAGTAAAATAAATTCTTGACACAATCGGTTATAACGGCTAGAACAACGGTGGTAAAATAACAACATCGGTGGTAGCGTGAACTAGCGATGGTAATTTTTACAAACATTTCAAAGAAGCGTTGGTAAATAAAATCATTTAAAACTAGACTACTCTTATCATAGTTTTAGCAAACTACCACTATCAGCAGTTTGATATGTCTTTACCATGAGCCATTTGCTATGGACTAGCCAACTCTTAATCAAAAGAATATGGTGAGTTGATAACCATATAGTTTTGGTAAACTATTAACCATAAGCGGTTTGTTAAGTCTTTACCGATGAGTCGTTTGCTCGGACTAGTTGATTCTTATGTGTATAAGACATGGTGAATCAATAACCATTTGTTGTGTATCTCAAATATACACCTTTTAACATCAATTCCCACCAAAGCTTGGTTATGTTTTTGTAGGACATAGAAATAACCAATTTGATATTAACCAAAGTTATCTTTAACCAATCCAAGTAAAATATCTTCCAAAGTCAACTTGATAATATCTATATTTACTCCTTAACCTACCAAAATAGGAAAAAGTAAATATTCTCATTAAATAACCCTTTCAACCGACTTTGTCTATATAAGGAGGCTTGGCTTGTTGAAATCTTCATCAAATAACATTCAAACATCCAAGAACCCTAAAACAATCATGAGTAATCCCTCCAATATCATCAACATCTCTTCAGACTCAGAAGAAGAATATATAATCGAGTCGAGTCCTCCTCGAAGCATCGGGATGGTGTGGATACTTTCCACTATAAGGTGGCTCTTCATCAAAAGGTATACCAAAAAAGCGCTAGCGTATGCACTGCTGACTAAGCTGCAAAATCTCTTGAGTTCTACTCTAGCTCATCTGATGATGATGAGGAGAATGATGAAACTTATTCAATGGCCAAAGATTTGCCAAAAGCTCTTTCAATAGCATTGGAAACAGCTATCTCCAATATGAAGCAGATATCCATTCCAACTAAGTCTGCAATGCTACCAAAGCCTCCATCACAAATTCTTGGTCTTCCATGTCCAAGAATGTAGTCCAACTTTGAGAACAAAAGGAAGAGGGCACAGAAAAACAAGCATGATTATGTGGGTAAAGGCAAGAAGCCAATGGAATAGCTGAAGTTAGATGTAGGATGTGCTAGGTTGCAGTCTATTGTGTTTTGATGATAAGTAGTACTTTAACTTTGGTTGTATTGAATCACTGTATATTAATGAAGTTCCTCTATTTTCCTTTTCCACTGTAAAAGCAAACTTGTTACCCTTTGGTTGCAAAATAGTTCCAACATTAAACAATAATTTACGTATAAACATCGGTGGATGACTAGAAAGTCAATCAAAGAGTAACCTATTCAAAGTAAACAAAGGAATCCTTCAACTCTGCAAATCATGAACATAAACCAAATACTGGAATCACTGTTGAGTTTTGGAAATGGTTAGTGTATATGTATAAATGAACATAGTAGTGGCTATACTCATTAAAGTCAACTCACAAACACTGATACACTTTCCAAGGCCACATGACTCCAATTTACTTCTCAACTACTTACACCTTCCCCTCATTAACTTTCAAAGTCCAACTTATTTAACAAACCTTTTAACACAAACCACTCAAATCACATACTCCAAAACTTTCACTCTCAAAGATCATTTTTCCAACAACACCATGAGTCAATCAAGTCCAATCAATCTTTCTTCTAGCAGTTCATCTGATAGTTCATGGGATGACTTTGTTTTGAAAACCACAGGAGAGTTGAAAAGAAGAGTATGAGAAGGTTGTATCCGAGGAAGAGAAGACATTCAATGGTTCTTTCAAATCCTTTTCCTGCTTTGGTCCTTCATCACTACAACCGAGCCTCGGGATGCACTAAACAAGGAAGATAGCTCGGAGATCGGCTCCTATGTATCTCCATATGAAGATACGAGATGATGAGACCTCTGGAAGAGTCTGAGTGTTCCCCTCTTGCGACAATAGCTCCTTACGAAGAGCTCCAACCATCACCTTCACTACCATTGCTATCGGCACCTCCATCGTGGTCCTTCATCATCCTCACCACGATCGGAGAAGTGGTAAGGGGTTAGCATGTCCTAGAGTGTATGAGTGGATTGACATGCGAGGAGCTCCTAAGGTGATGCCAAGCTGGGGCTTTCCCAAGAAGCCATAGATGATAGATGATGGGAAAGAAGGAGATGGGTTAGGAAGGTTGTGTTTGAGATAGGTTGTTGGTAGTAGTTTTCAGTTTTTGTTGTGATGCTTGTAATATGTACTTCATGGATGTAATTGCTGCACTTTGAGTGCAGTCTTGTGTAATAATAATAATAATCCATGTTTTCCTTTTTCTTTGATATTCCTGCATCACACATATTGTTCCACTAACTTCATTATCAAACCTGACAAACTGTCCATCATAATGCTCAAAATTAGAAAGATAGGACTTGTTGCGGTCATGTGCCTTGAACACCCACTATCATCGATCTTTTTGTCCTTGGATGTTCTGCACATAAGAGTAAAGAGTTAGTTTCTTTTGGGGACCCAAGCCATGATTGACTTGGATCGCCTCGTGTATCAATATAGTTAAATCTATCAAAGGTCATTGATACACCATTGGGATTGGTTGTAGAGCTATTTCCTTTAGGTTTCCATTCCCAGCGTCTTTGAGGCCTTCCACGACATTGCCCATGTCCCTCTTTTCTTGTTTACAACCCTTGCGGTGGTAACTTTTGAATGAGCGTTAGTAGCTATCTTTGGTTTCTTTAGGCACCTTTGTTGGTTATAATTAAACTTTTTAGCTTGAAAAGTTCCTTTTCTGTTTGTGCTGATTTTGCAAAATTTGTTTTGGAGTTTGCACTTTTAACAGGTGACTTAGGATGAGCAATATTGATAGTTTTAGCAGTGGCTAAAGTTTTGAGGCCACTTCTAAGTTGAACTGCTCTTAGGACCATTTTGCAATGTGTGTTAGGGTGTACATTATGTTGAAACCTGTTACTCTCCACCCTTTTATTCCCATGGACTTCCCTTCTCCCAACATGATAGTCACAATAAGCATGTAAATGATCAAAAATACCACAGATATAGCATGCCTTATTGTACATCACAAAATCACTACCTAGTTGTTGAGATTTAACATGATTCCAACTCCTTTGATTACCCCTAGGAGCTGTAGGCTTGTTCCTATACATCTCAGCATACTTTACAGTTGGTCTAGGTTTATTAATTGGTTTCCTAGGTTCCTCTGTATGATTATTAACAACTTTTGGGATAGAAGTCTCTACATTCTTTTAACACTCTCATCTACAACGGATGAGTCACTAGCACTCTCAAAACATCATTATCAAGCTTACTCTCTTCCTCACTCTTCACAAGCTGTGTCTTTTAAAGGACCATATTCTCTTTCAAGATCCTTAAAATCCTCTATGCTGTATGAGCTAAATCTATACACGGAGGTGAATGAACACCCCTTAGTGGTGGAGGCACGATATTATAACCCATACGGACTTAGCTTTAATATATATTTGAGCATTCCAAATTTTATCAATTGACTTAGGCGATGATAACATGTGTCTGATTAAATTGACATTTTCAATTTTCTTTTGAAGTTTTCAAGCTCTTTTGATATGCTTCATTCACAATGATTGTATGTTCTACCTCTCTCTAAGAAGAATCATATTATCATTATAATTTGACTCATTTGCACGATAGTGCTCTATTTGCTTTTCTAACACTACCATAGCTCTTCTAAGATTAGACCGCGGTATAATTAGCGTTATATAATTCTTGTCTTTCATTAGAATATAAATCATTAAGTCTTTCAACTTCTCTAGCGACCCTACATGTTTTAGAGCAACATTCGAGTTTTGTACCTCGAGAGTTAGAGAAAGCCATGAGAGCAAATTCGAGTAGCAACAAGAGCGACATCTGAATGTTCTTCTTCTTGTTCATCGACCATGAAACTCAATCATAGCTCACACCATCAATAGCCGACATTGCCTTTGGTTCTTCCACGATTGTTCCCTTCTTTTGCTTGTACCAAGTAGACTTGTTTTCCTTGGTCTTTGGTCTTCTACATTCTCTAGCAAAATGTCCAAACTTGTGGCGGTTAAAGCACTCCACTTTCTTCTTGTCAAATCCTGCAGTATCATCATCATTAATGTGGATAGGTTTGCCGGTCTTCTTGTAAAATTTCTTAGCTCTCATGCTAAGAAGGGCTATCTGCCATTTATATCCATCTCCTCAAGTCATCTTCATCAATTTTCTCTATGTCTTCATGAGTTAAGGCAGAGCCATCAACTTGTGTGGAGATAAAAGCATAAAGTAGGATCTCCAATACTAGCAACCTTCTTTTTGAACTGCGGTGATAACATTAACATTACCGGTGGAAACTTTTGAACTGCGGTGGCAATATCATCATCACTTTCATCTTGAGAATCATCACATCAATGAGATTGACAACAATGCCAAGTGATAACGCTACGCGTCGTTCGGGGTCAAAGGAACTTCCTTTTCGTCGAGCAAGTTTTTCAACACCTAGGCGATGAACCTAATCATTGTAGTGTAGTATTAGGGTAAGCCACGGGAATTGATCTCGTTCTCTGGGGAATAGGAATGCTAGTGAGAAGTTACTACGCTAAGGTTGGGATTGAGGAAGATTATTTTTATCTTTTATGTTTTTTTAGAAAAGGAAAAGTACGAATCTCGGGTATTGGATTTGGGGGTTGGTATCGCTACCGATTACTCTACTTATCTAATTATATAATTAACTAAGGTGAGGATAGTCTATGTCTATTGTTTTGTGCTCAGTATGATAGTTAAAGATGTGTTTACCTAGATGCTACTACTCCCTAGTTATCTCCTATTGATGGTTGAGTTGTCCGTCCTTATTCTTAGTTGCGTTGTGTTTCTAAGGTCATAAGGTGTGCATTCCTAACTCTTTGAAGTCACCTTTAAGTGTAGTAAGCGAAATCCACTAAGTCATTCATAAACTAACTTGAGGTTATCTTTTGGTTTAGTAAGCGAAATCCACTAAGTCATTCATAAACTATCAAAGATTTATCAAATGTTAAACACAACGATAGCCTAGTCGCACTCCTAAGCCAATTACAATTAAGATAAGAGACAACCTAACAATAATTAACAACTAGGTTTCATATATCTAAGCAAACACACAAGTAATTTAGCCGGACATGGTAAACATGCAAGCATACACACAACCAATCAAAGACATAATTGAATTGATGAAGTAAATACTTATCTTGATGTAAAATAGGGTTTAGAACCCTAAAATCTTGTACAAGACACCTTAGGTTCGGTTTAGGTTTTCACTCCCAAAGACTCTCTTCAAAAGCGAAAATTCGGATTCTATATATAAGTATACATATCGCGACGGCGTCACCTTATGTTTCGTGGCGCCGTCGTGTCGCCGTCATTAGGGTTTCGTCTTGGCCACGTTAACCTTGCGGCGTCACCTTATGCTGTGGCGCCATCCTCTTGACCGGCGCCGTCTGGGTCACATCTAGGCCGTCACGAGTTGCGACGGTCTATTCCTTTAAAGCCGACACCGTCTCTTGAAAATCTGAGTTTTGTCTTGACCGTCACAAAATCCTCGACGGCGTCCTTGATTAAGCGATGGCGTCGTCGCCTTATTTTCGTGACTTTGAGTGTCTCGATTTTGACTTTGGTCATTTTCTTCAGTATATTCGTGCCTTTTCGTCCAAATAAGTGTCATTCCGACATTTTGCCTTCAAGAGACCTAAAAGTGAAAAGGCGATATTAAGCAATAACGGATACAAAAGTGATCAAATAAGGGCTAAAACGACTCCTCAAAATGGTACCTTTAAAACCTTATCAAATATCCCTACACTTGGTATTTGCTTGTCCTCAAGCAAATGTGCTTTAATTAATTTATAAGTTAGGGTCATGAAGCATTGATTCAAAGCGGTCCACAACACATATAAGCCCATAAAAGTCATAACAAGCACGAAAATTACATACTAGCACCTCACATGGGGTGTTTGGATACTCACATCTCTCGGGTGTATATGAAATATAACAAATAGGAAATGGAAGATAAACACTCATTAACCGGTCCTAGTACATAGATTACCATAGGCTTGAGAATAGATCAAATCTCCATCGCTTTGGCGTAAGCACCTAGGAAAGACTATCAAAGAGGTCTTTTAAAGGGTTGTAATGTTAGGCTTACGGTAGGGAAATAAAGGGTTTGGTGGGATAGGCTTTTTAGTGGTGGCAAGTCAAAAATCTCTATGTTACAAGCATACGAAGAATGGCGTTGCTAAGCCAAGACTCGACACTCTAAAACTCTAGGCAATGGAAATAAACAAACATAAATTTAAAGGATAGATGTAGGATGGTAGCCCGTATGTTTTTTTTTTTTTTTTTTACTCTATATTTTTTCTCATTTTCTATTTTTTTTTTTTTTTTCCATACACTTTTACTCTACCATCCTCTACGGTAACATCAAAATGATAGGGATTTATAGGCACATCCCACACTTGAGTTTTATTACTCTAACACTAATTTGACCCGAATTGAAAAGATCAAAACACTTGGGGTACATTATTATGCAAACAAAGGAATTTGAATTTAACGTTCCCTTCCCGTCATTTCATAAACTTTAACTTTTCCCATGAATCCCAATCGTCCCAAAGCGTATACAAAGGATATGACTCGACTTAGCAACTCATGCAAGCAACGAGATAATTGAACTAAGGGTTTTGGGTGATAACAATAATACACTAAAGTGAGTGCATATAGGGTAGGCTAAAGCGATTTGGGTGTATATTTGGGGTGGGGTGTAAACAATGCTCTTCATTGATATTCGGAAAAACGAAACATCACAAGAACAAGTGAAAAGGATAGGCTCGAGGGGTTAACTAGGGGTATCGTGTACTAAAGATGAGTACAACATAAAGGGTGTGGGGAATTACTCAACCGATGTGGAAGAAGTAATTATATTACGAATTATCAAACAAGGGTTTATCCTAATGCCTCTTATCATTTAGTTATTCCTAACTACACAAGTGTAGCCTCACTTGCGATCTCGAAATGCATCACAAAACAAGTTCTAGAATCTAATATACTACCGGTTCACACTCTAAGCATTGAAGATGAATGCTTTAATTCCTACTAATCTAAGGGTGATCCTCACATTTTGGGTAGAATTTAAGTGGTAAAGGGTTTTTTGTGCTAGTCATGCAACTCCCTATCTGTGAGACGCTTTTGTTAAGACTAGTGGCCCACTCCTATATGTCATGAAAAAATTTTAAATTTGGTGCCAAAATTACCCTAACCGACATTTTCTCATAGTTTATTACACAATCACAATTGGACAAAGTAAATAGTCAGGATAAGCATAGTTTCAAAGTTCCGTTTATTTTCCCTCCTACACTTAAACCGAACATTGTCCCCAATGTTCCCGAAAGTATCAAAGTTATGATAATGGAAGGTAATTAAAATGAAAGAAACTAATACTCCCCGATTAGCTCGGTAGGATCCATGTAAAGTGGTGGTTAAATCCTTTTCAAGAAGAATTATTGCGTGAAAAGCTCCTTCCCATCTTGTGTAACTTCTTCTTGACAAACTAAACTTGCATACTTGAAGAAAACAAAGCGAAACCTCCGCGAAAATCGGTAATAATATATATAAGACTCGATTTAAACTAGGATATAATGCTTGTGGAATGGATGTTTCTGAATTTCTAAGAAAATTAAGACACGGAAAATTCCAAAATTTATAAGTAGCTCGAAAACGAGAAAAAGTAATGTGATGTTTTTACTCCTTCTGACGCCCGTCGGTTACCACGACAAAAAGCGGTGCGATTTTGGAAAAATTCGGAAAATTTACATCTTTAGAATCGGAAAAATTTACGCAAAAATATCCATTATGACTCGATACAAGCATTTGACTCGAACAAACAAACATATATATCTTTTAGTTAATTGTTATTCTCATGTTTACGTTTCTTTTGAAAGCGTGTGTAATCCTCCTACACTTATCCCTTATGTAAAATACCTTTATATGCAATTAAGGCGAGGTTAAAAACAAAATAAAGCATTTTACAAATTTAAACATGAGGATAAACAATTAATAAAAGATACATGACACTAACAAGCAAACAATTAAGCATGGGTTGCCTCCCACGAGCGCTTTTCTTTATTTAAGAGTCTTGTAGCTAGACTCGAGAGTGGGTACTCCTACGTTTTTGCATCACCGCCCTCTTGGCGGTCTCTATCGGGATTCCATGTTGTATAAGTGTCTCGATGCACCCTCTAAGAGTTCGTCCTCTCCCCACTCGGTCCTATATTTTGGTCCTAAGTTCAAACAATCTTTATAGAACCCGAAAATCTTAGCCATAACATAATCTACTCCCTTTTCCCTATCCTCATCATTCTGTAATAGACCAAGCGGTTTAAGTTCCTTTCCATCATTAGAGTGATGAAAACTTCTCAATCTTAAACGGCATTTGGTAAGCTATGTCGTCGGTCTCATCCTTGAATCGCACTACTCCTAACGAGGGGTCATAGGTCATTCCGGTGCTTTCTATGAAAGGTTTTCCTAGAATAACGTAGGACAAGCTAGGGTCTATGGTTGTGCTAATATCATCCACAATTATGAAGTCCGTAGGGAGCGTGAAACTACCTACATGGGCAGGCAATCCTTAACTCTACCAAGAAAATTGCACTTATCACTAGGATTATCGGGGTCTTGCCTAGTTGGGATAGGCTTCTTCATTATCCAATTGTAGTAGGTGCTAGTCATTATGTTAATTGGGGATTTGCGATCAATGTAGGCCTTTGCCACAAAAAGGTGTCCTATGCAACATGGTATGTTAAGATTCCAAGGGTTCCCAAACTTGATTCTAGGGCTTTTCCTAACATACATGTGACGGAGGTCACCAACTAAGTGAGGGTGGCGGGATAATTCTTCTTCCGTTGGAAATTTGTTGAAATAGTCAATGTCTACTTCATCTACTTCCTCGGGTGTTTCATCATCCACAAGTGTTTGGTCTTCTTCATCATCATTTCATCCGGTTTCACTAAGGCGATGGTATTGTGAATTGGGCGTGCTTAATTATCTTGCTTGGATCCTTAATCTCTATACACGAAGGCTCGGGAGTTGAGATAGCACTAACCTTCTTATCACTATTAGTTATGGCTTTCAAAAGGTTGTCTATTTTCCTATCCATCTCGGCTTGTTGATGGTTAAAGCGGTCCGGAAGCTTAGCCATTTGGGTTTCTTGGGATGTAACTAGGTTTTGCAACATCCTTGACATTTTGTTGGTTAGGACCGTTAGGTGGGGCCATGAGAAATCATTGGAGGTGAATTCGTTGGTTTGTCCCAGTAAAAGTCGGGCTTGCTTTTCCATGCCTCACGAGTTTCATTGAAATTCCTAGGTCCGGGTATTGTAGGAATCTTCCTCCGTTCCATTATCTGCGAGGATGCTTAGTCAACGAAAGCATGTTCGGGGATCGGGTGCTAGTGCGCGTGTTATGAGGATCACAAAATGGCTCGCACGAGGAAGAAACTTTGTTCATAAGGTGTGAAGACTTAGGATTTTCGTAAGAACTCATGAGGAAGTTAACTTGATCTTCAAGTTCGATCATCCTACAGTCGGAAGGTTGTGAGTTGATGGAAGGCAAGAAGATTGCCTTGACGGTTTTAGGTAGCTCACGGGGGTCATCCCAACTTTCGTTATCGTAGAGGGCAAGGTAGATCACTAAGTTTTCCACCGGCCGCTTGGTCAATGGATCGCTTAGTGGGGAAGTTGACATGATCATAAAAGATTTGGACTTGGAGCCAAAGATCAATGACGTGATGAGGGACTTTATGAAGTAAGTCCTTGAATCGGGTCCATGCTTCGTAGAGATTCACCTTGGCGTTGTTGGAACATCAAGATGTCATTCCTAAGCTTAGTGGTTCTCCCGGTGGGAAAAATTGAGCAAGGAGGCGAGAGGTGAGATCATCCCAACTTGAGATGGAGCAGGGGAAGTCGCTCAAGCCAATTACTAGCTTGGTCCCGTAGAGGAATTGGAAGAGACGCGGTAGCGTGGTCTCCCGAGTAGTAGCATCAGGTCGATGGAATCGACAATGTTGAGAAATCCCTCGGATCTTGATTTGGATCTTGAACGAAGTCCATGAAATGCACATCCGTTTTGCACCAAGCGGATGGTGTCGGATCGCAGGGCCGTAGTTTGGGCTTGGTCGGGAAGCTCAATGGTGTTCCTATAGCCTGGGTGGCTTGGTCTTGAGTATTCACCAAAGTCACGGGCTCTTGGCGGGTCATTTGGTGGTAGGTTGATGAGTGGTGGTTGGTTATCATCCTCCATGATGAAAAGTGATGGGGTTATGAACAAAGGTCACGAAGAAGGGGATAGACTAAGAGAAAGCTAAAAATGAGAAAAATTTACTTGATAGGAATCAAGCAAAGAACCTAAGCGAGGTGGACTACTAACTAGCTATTCTATTCCCACGCCAAAACTTGATAACGCTACAGCGTCGTTCGGGGTCAAAGGAACTTCCTTTTAAATCGAGCAAGTTTTCAACACCCTAGGGTGAACCTAATCATTGTAGTGTAGTATTAGGGTAAGTCACGGGAATTGATATCATTCTCTGGGGAATAGGAATGCTAGTGAGAAGTTACTACGCTAAGGTTGGGATTGAGGAAGATTATTTTTATCTTTTATGTTTTTTTTTTAGAAAAGGAAAAGTACGAATCTCGGGGTATTGGATTTGGGGGGTTGGTATCGCTACCGATTACTCTACTTATCTAATTATCTAATTAACTAAGGTGAGGATAGTCTATGTCTATTGTTTTGTGCTCGTATGATAGTTAAAGATGTGTTTACCTAGATGCTACTACTCCCTAGTTATCTCCTATTGATGGTTGAGTTGTCACGTCCTTATTCTTAATGCGTTTTGTTTTCTAAGGTCATAAGGTGTGCATTCCTTAACTCTTTGAAGTCACCTTTAAGTGTAGTAAACGAAATCCACTAATTCATTCATAAACTAACTTGAGGTTATCTTTTGGTTTAGTAAACGAAATCCACTAAGTCATTCATAAACTATCAAAGATTTATCAAATGTTAAACACAACGATAGCCTAGTCGCACTCCTAAGCCAATTACAATTAAGATAAGAGACAATCTAACAATAATTAACAACTAGGTTTCATATATCTAAGCAAACACACAAGTAACTTAGCCGGACATGGTAAACATGCAAGCATACACACAACCAATCAAAGACATAATTGAATTGATGAAGTAAATACTTATCTTGATGTAAAATAGGGTTTAGAACCCTAAAATACTGTACAAGATACCTTAGGTTCGGTTTTAGGTTTTCACTCCAAAAAGACTCTCTTCAAAACGAAAAATTCGGATTCTATATATAAGATTACATATGCGGCATGTACCTTATGTTTCGTGTCGCCGTCATTAGGGTTTCGTCTTGGCACGTTAACCTTTGCGGCGGCGTCACCTTATACTGTGTGTTGTCCTCTTGACCGGCGCCGTCTAGGTCACATCTAGGCCGTCGAGTTGCGACGGTCTATTCCTTTAAAACTGGCCGTCTCTTGAAAATCTGAGTTTTGTCTTCGACCCGTCACAAAATCCTCTGACGGCGTCGCGATTAGCGATGGCCGTCGCCTTCTATTTTCAGCGACTTTGAGTGTCTCGATTTTGACTTTGGCCATTTTCTTATATATTCGCGCCTTTTCGTCCAAATAAGTGCCATTCCAAACATTTTGCCTTGAAGAGACCTAAAAGTGAAAAGGAAGGGCGATATTAAGCAATAACGGATACAAAAGTGATCAAATAAGGGCTAAAACGACCCCTCAAAATGGTATCTTTTAAAACCTTATCACCAAGCTACTAGAGCTTGTAGCAAGCTTCCCTGCCTTCTTTAACCTTTGCTCAATAAGCTTGAAGTTGTTGTAAAGGTCATTGAGCTTCATTGTTTCTATGTCTGATTTGTTTTCCCAGACAGTAACATTGGTTTGAAACTCTGAAGGCAAACTTCTTAGAAACTTCAAATTGAGGTCTTCCTTTTCTACCTCAATGCCAAACACAGTCAGCTGTGTTACAATCTTCTGAAGTTTGGTGAAGATGCTATCAAGTGAGTCATTACTTGAAGCAGAGAAGTTTTCATAACTTTGCTTCAATAATGTCTTTTGTGTCTTCTTAGTAGCATCATTACCACCAAACACTGAGCAAATCTCTTCAAACAGTTCTTTAGCAGTCTTGAACTTGTTGAATGCAATGATCTGGTCTCTAGGAAGAGTCATCAGCAGCAAACTTCTAACTATAAGATCATTCTTCTTGCAAGCCTTTTCAATACTAGATTCAGGCACAGAAACCTTCACAACATCTGTGTCACCAACCTTCACAGTACTAGTCACAGGCTTGAAAGAATCACCAGTTTGAATGATCTCCCATAGAGCATAGTCCTGAATGAGAAAGTATTGCTCTATCAGTATCCTCCACATCTCAAACTCATTAAGTTTGAGCTTAGGTAGCCTTGGTGTAGAAGAAGAGTTTGATTAGTTGTTTTCCATCTCCATTGAATTGAGTGAGTAGGTTAAGCTTTTCCTTGGATCTTCTAAAACAAAATATCAGAACCTTCGCTCTGATACCACTTGATGGATCTGAACACACTCCTTGTGTCAATGATATTTTGTATAATATTAATAAGCAAACGGAATTTACTTAGTAATACTTAGAAAATGGATTGTATAATGTATTGTATGAGAGCAAACACAGATTAAACACAAAACTCAAGCTCCAATATTATTGATAAATAATACGAGTGATCTTAGTATCACTAGGGTTACACCTTGAAGCTTTCGTAGGTAAATTAACAAGTACCTAAGACAATGACCTAGGATCTCCTTTTATACAACAAGGAGTCCTTTACAAGATAAGTATAAAGCTAACATAATAGAATATACACAAGATCTATTCTATACTTATCTAGACGCGTTAAACTTCACATAAACAATAGCAGTGGTAATAATGTTCTAGCAGTAGGAATACGTTTCCACTGCTAGTGTTACACCGAGCAGTGTAAACCACATACTATCCGTGGTAACGGATTATTCCCAACATGAGTTGACCCGACTCAGTTTTTCGAGTCATTCCCAACGAGACAGCAACACAACCGCACAAACCATCCAAACTATTACACCCTAGCTTAACAAATCCAAGACCAAGATCTAGGACGCGTGTGGCACGAAATCGTGACCACAAGGTCCCGATCTATCATTTGGGATAGGCGGTGTAAAAGGTGGTGGCCGGACGGCGGCGCGTGGCAGCGGTGGCCGAAAAGTGGTGGTGGTGGCCAGATTATAGAGAGGGTGAGGGTTTTAGTGTGAGAAAGTTAAGTGTGAAATAAGGGAGGAGAGAGAGGGTGGGAGCTATTTATACTCCAGGAGGGACCGAAGGTGTAAATAGGCCAAAGATGGGGGTGGCGGATGAAACTACCACATGGACCCAACTTGTAATTTTTATTAATCTTTTACGAATAACTTTTCTCGAGCTCCTCTCGGTCAACCCGGTTTTCGATGTATATTAATAGTTTCTTTTGAAATATATTTTTTCATCATTTCCTTTTTAGTTTCAACTTTTCACTTTTCACTTTTTAGTTTTTTTTTATATATATAGTATAGCAAGGTATTCGCGCATTGCGGCAGCGGGCACCCTGTGATGATTAACCGAAGAAATAGATCTAGATGAGGCCTGATTCACCAGTTTGTATCGGTTTCAACGGGTCCTCTCTAATTCATTTTCGGATGACTTTTATTGGTTAGCCGAACCGGTGGCAACACCGGTCTCCAATTGAACCAGTTTGTCCGGTCCGATTTTCAAAACTATATGTACCATCAAATTGTTAACTTGTATGATGCTTTGTGTGTTTTATTAATGTGTATAATAACATGTACTTTTCATTTTAGGGTATTTTAAGAATAACATTAATTAGCGTGTTTAATTATTTCTTATTTTGGATTATGTTGTAGCTTGTTTAAATTGTACATTGTAAAAAATTTATAGTACTCACTCCGTCTCAAAATTATTGTCATGAGAGAAATCACCAAGTTTAATAAAAATTGGGCCACTATAAATCTCAATCACTCAAAAAGAATATTCCCCTAATATATTCTCTAGTTTTTACTAAAAATGAAAAGTAGACAATCTTTTTAAGACATCCTAAAATAGAAATATGGACAATTATATTGAGACGGAGGGAGTACTTTTTAGTAAAAGGTGTTTTAATTGATTGTATTTAATTTGGTAAATATGCTTTTAATTGGTTATACAATGTGAATATATAATTGTATTTTTAAGTAATTGTGTGTTAATTTAGGACGCTCCTCATTATATCAGAACACGGTTCCTACAACGCTCCTTTTATTTTAATTTAGGACACTAATTAATAGCATTTATCATTTGTAACAGCTTCTTCTTCACATTCAAAACTTCTACCACACACCAATTCAAAACCGCCTTTTCAATGAAACCCTGAGATTTCGCTATTACCATCGTTAGTATATGCGTTATATAAATCATTCACTTTTTGATTTAACCGATTCACCAACCATTATTCAAATATGCAGTGATTTCATTACATGACCGCCATTGATTTTCATGTTGTCATCACAAAATTGGCAAGTTTGATCAGAACCCTAAATTTTTTTGGGAGAATTCATCTTGATATATTTCTATTTATTATGTTATAATATATTTTTGTAGGTAGAATTTTATTGGGCAAGGTTTGACAAGTTTTATCTTTTTTCATTCTTCAATTTAACTGTTATTAGATGATATGGATTGATGAAAACGATTATCTGTAGTTTATGTTCTATGTGTGTTTTTTATGCACACCAACTGTTTGATAAATTGTTTTTGTGTAATTGTCATTTGTAGGGCAAAAACAAAGCACATGATGATTCCTTATAACCAAGAGATGATGTTATATATGATGATTCATTCGTTGTATTACAGGTTTGTATTTATTCACTTTTGTTTCAAGCATTTGTGTTTCAAGTTGGTTATAAATGGTGCTTTGGTTTGTGTAATTGTGAGTTGTGGTGATGTACAAACTAAATTAACAGTGATGTTTCGAATTTGATCCAAAAAAGTAAACATCTATAATGTTTAACAATCTTATATGAATATGCGTGCTCATTTTAAGACCTTATTTTATGTAAAATAGATGATAAGTTTGTTGGATATAATTTGTGTATCAGTAAGAGAAGTTTATTATAAATCAAGCATAAGTGACCTTTAATATGTACTACATGATTGAAATTATGATCCTCCTTTTTATCTTCTTATTGGAAAATTTAAATTTGTATCTTGGTACTATAAATATCAATTTTTATTTTGTTAATTCTTTACCTAAGGTTATAAATATCAAACGATGCAGTTCCCATAGGACAGGGCGACGTAACTACAAATAGTTTGGGTTTACATATTGTTGCAGGGTGGAAAATAAGTGGTGGAGGGTGATGGGTTGTTGTTGTCAAACATAAGTTTGGTGTATGTATATTAAGTTTAGATGAAAAATGGGTCGGTCGACATTATATAAAATGCATACTAAATGCAGTTTTGAAGAAAAAAAAAGGTCGTCAATTTGATTAAGCCACATTTACTTTTCATTGATTATTTAGTATATGATGGCAGTAGTAGTTTCAAAATTAGATGGCTAACCGGTTAAAGGGTAAAGGTATAAACGGGTAATACTAATGCTTGCCAATCTTACAAATTGATTAACTTTGTGTTAGATAAAATGCATTGCTTAGTATTATTGTGTTTATATTGCCAGCCACTAAGCTTTTGGTAATGGGTTACTTACCAACTTTCAAGTGACTGTTTTCTAACAAGTGATAATCACCGTTTGTATTTTGAAAAGGTTGTTATACATTTAATTTTATTAGACCAATGGGTAACTAACATGCATCTTTTGGTGTTTTGCATGAACCAATCAAGATCATTGTCGCTCAAAGCTATGGCTATATTACAAGAAGAGGCAAAAGGAAGAGGCACAAGCGCTAAAAAGCATGTGGACAACGCGGAGGTATCATTGGAGCTTCTGCTATAAATGGTGATATAAATGGTGGAACCTTAATGGCAATTAGGCAGCGACTGTAACAGAATTTGAAACTATTTTCAGTATATCTATAACAATTTACAACAGCTGCTGGAACATATAGTACTCAAGAAAATCACATCATTTTTAGTTTATCTATAATACTTCACGACTTTTAATTAAGTGTTGTGCCTGATAGCTAACATTTTATTGAAGTTTTATTACCATAGGTTGGCAGTTGAAATATTGGTTTCGGAATTTGCTTTCGAGGAGCCACTCGATCTATGCAGTGGGTTTTTTGCCAAAGAGCTTTCGAATCGGTAATTATCTCCCAATTTTGTGCATATTCAATTTAATATGCTTGAAATTAGTTTTATGCAGCGGATTTGTTTATGAAGCAAAACAGAACTTGAATAAGGTAATTATACATGGGTGTTATTGGCGTACCAACCTATATTCAATTTAAAATGCTACACCAATCTTTGTTGTATGTGTCTTTTATTCGCTATTATTGATGTTTATACATGGGTGTTTAGATGCTATAAAACTATTTTAGTACCCCATATTAACATTATAAACATGAGTCTAATTATACTACGATATAGTTATAATCTATGATATTTCTTACAGGTTACTTCATTCCGAATGTTATTAGTGGCATCAATTATTCCAGATGTTATTAGTTGCAAAATTATAGGAGCAGCGATTGGTGTATGCGTGGGCTCTATGTTACCAGTTATTGGTCATTGTTTAGCCGGGTCATCCATTCTCAAGTTCTTGGTGCATACAATGTCCTTTGCATTGGCCGTCACATCATAGTTTTTCCATATAGTATAGATCGCCAAAAGGGTCATTTAACAAGATCTTGTTGTTACAACGAGCATTATTTGCAGGCCCATTTAAATGTTTTCTTTACTTTTGTGTTTGTCTGTTGGTTTCCTTTCCGTAATTAATTTTTGTTGTGATTAGAGTGGTACAATGGGTGGTTCGGGTGGGTTGGGTCACGGGTCAACATGATTCAAATTGAAACATGTCATCTTTTAAGTACGGGTATAGAGTGAACTTGAAACATGTTTGGGCTGGAATTTGAAGATAGAAGATGAAATATGTATAAGTGATGGAAAGAGGGCAATGTGTTTGATAAAATATTTGAAAGGAATTTTAGTAAAACATGGTATGATATTTTTTTAAACTCTTTTTAAAACATGGTACGAGTTTCACCTGCCGAAGAGAAAGGGCTCATCATGGCCAGAATGGTACTATAATTCTCTTATGGTTTCATTAGTATCCCATTCCTTGCGATATGTTTTTTAATCAACACAGGTGGTTGCTCTTTATGGAGTAGATATTAACACTGGTGGGATTGCTAACTTTGTGTGGGGTCAACAGTGGTTAAGGTTAATTATGTCTACCATAACTCTTTACAATCTTAACTCCTAATATTCTTCATGTTTTATACGTACACAATGCTGTCAATTGAAAGAAGTTTTTTGGTTTTGTTAAAGCTTAATGGTAATAGAGGTTTCAACCTCACATTTTTTTAAATAGAGTTGTTTCAAGATGGAATAATTTCTTAAATAGTTTTTTCGTTGATCTCTTTATTTTCGTAAAGAGTTGGTATAGATTAAACTGCAACCCGCCTCATAATTTGCAGAATGACCAATCCTTTTCATTTATTAAATTACTTCTGTTAGTGGTTGTGAAGTTAGGATGATTGAGAGTGCTTATTGACTAAAACTTCTCACACTCGAGGGGTACTTCAAATTACCCTCTAACAAGAAAGAAAAACATGAGAATATGATAACCATTACAAGTGCGGGGATGGTCGCTAACTTCTAAGTGGAATAAATTTTTTTAACTTTTTGTATAATGTACAAGATAACAAAGTTATGTATGCGGGGACTAACAAGTGATTTGTTTATATGCTTTTGCTAATGCAGAAACTAACTAACATGTTGCAATTGATGTTCCTAATTTGGTAGTAAATTGCAAGTTTAGAAGATAATCATTATTTTAAGTAATTGGATTTTAGTCAAATTAATTTTCTCTCCTGCAATCGACCACAAAAATGTGCAGTAGTCAAGACATGCAATTTAGTTATATATGCGCTCTTTTTAGTTGGCTAACAGGTTTTAGACTGTAAACATCAAAAGCATTTCATATTTCAAAGGTACATGTATTTATGGTGATTAGAATATTTGGAAAGGTATTAACACCGGTTACAATGTCGTATGCAGTGCCGTATTTGAAAAAAAAACATACTTATATGTACTCTGCACGTACGTTGTAATAAATCCAGCGGCATCCTGTTGATACATGTGAATGATGAGAATTGACTGAATTGCTCAGGTTAGTCTTTCTTTACTAAACCAAGTTAGCATGCTTACAAATGAATGTGAAGAGTCGGATAACATCTTATTTCAAACGGGTAACCTTGAAATGAACTTGGAAAGTCGGGTAATATCTTATTTTATTTTATATTTTTCAGCTTAATTCTTTCACAACATGAATATTTGTTTATATTCCACAAATGATTATCTTTAATCAAGATCTTCATTTATGTATTAATCATCATCATAAATCTCTGGTATGGCCTGTGTCTATATTTTTATCCAAAACTCACATAGTGTAAGAAATTCAGTTAGTATGTTCGCAATAATCTTCATGAATTGGTTACATCTAACTACATCGTAATTTATTAATTGTTTTTGAAACTATAACAGTCGATATTGAAAAATTGATCAGGAGCGGTATTGACCACTGATCTTTGATGACCAGATAGGAGGTGTAGACCATGATGTTTTATGTTAAAAAGATTTAAGAATATGTAAATGAGCTTTTTTCATCCTTAGGACAAACTTATTTACCAAGTGTCGAATATTTGTGGTTACTTGTGTAAAACTCTTCAACTATTTGGGATTTTAATACTAAATTGACCACGGTTACACGTGGTTGTGAAATTGTTGAGAAATCATTTATGCCCTGTCTTTCACTTTCGCATGTAAAACATCTCAAATTCAGTTTACATGCCATATATGAAAATTTATACTCTTATCAACTTGAAGTGTTTGAATTTTGCTTTTTATACTCTTATCAACAACTTACGTTTAGTTTGATTTTTTCTTTTTTTAGGCATTCACGGAATGAACATAAACTACTCGAGTTTAAATGACGTTGATTGTATACATTTGCTCTTCAACTTCGAGACTTACTACCAGTTTGAGAAGACAATACATGCACGTTTATTATTTTAGTAGTTACAGACCGAATTGTTTATCATATTATTTTAATAGTTACCCTTCAAGAAAAAATGAACATGCACAGTTCGTTGTTGTTTGTTACTTTATTCACACATATAACTTCTTGCAAAAATATTTCTTCAAAATTTCCCGCAATTTTGCGGGTCTTTAAGCTATTTCAAAATAGGTGGGATAGCTTACGTGTTTCATGGTTAGAGTTTACTTAGAAGTTATTCCATACACCACATTTAGAGGTGTCATTTTAGCCCATTTATATCTATAAGCGGGTTGATCCATGACTCTATCAGGTTAACCGAATTAGAAATAAGATTAGCTTGTAAAGTTGTGATGGATGGTCAAAGTCAATTAAAAATACTTTTATAAAAGTAAGATTAACTTAATTAAAGTTGTGTTGGATGGTCAAAGTCAATTAGAAATACATCATTTACATTTCATTTGATTCGAGAGTGTATATTATGTAATAACGTTAACCAAGTTGAGCTCTTAAACGAACTACTATTTTAGCTTAGTTCTCAAACATAGATTATAAGGTTATTAAATGGAAAAAATATTTAAAGTTGGTAATTTTTCATGATGAGATGTTCTATTCATAGTAATTATTGGTTTTTATGTACATGTAGAAAGAAAAGATCCGATAGAGTGACAAAGCACTTGAAAGTTACAACGACATTCTAAGCAATAGTCGAAGAATTGGAAGTGATCGGAATTAACACACCCAAAAAAGGTGATACTGAAGACGCCTTTATGGAGTTAATGGGGGTCATGGCTCATTGTGATAAAAGCCCGATGCTCCTCTTCATGGGTGGTGGCGTTAGTCAAAAAACCCATGCAAAGTTAGAGATGTAAAGAGAATTCTTATTTCATATTGAAATGTCGTTTATCTTTGTATGTAAAGTTAAACCATATCAATAACTAATGTGTGCATGAGCTTAAAATCTAAAGTTTGAATTGAAAAGTTATTGCATATAAAGAGCTTCTAAATCTTGATATGAACTTATTCCCTTGACCTTATTTCTTATCTTAGTTCACAAGCTCAAGTGGCATTACAAATGAGCTAATGAGCTTTTCAAACATGATATATTAATGGAACATGTTTACGTTCGTTTTTTTATTATCTCATTTTTATATTTTTTTAAACCCCGCGAATCAATCATTTTCATGCGGTAGGAAAGCATAACATTGTTGTGGGAAAATTACATCCAAGCTAAGTTTTACCTATTGGTTTGAGTGTTGATTGTTGCTTTAAATCTTATGTAGGTAGTTTTAGATTTATGACTTCATGTTGCTATGAAAGTCATATTCCCTATCTATATATGTTTTGATTAAAAAGTCATCTTAAGCTGTAGTAAACGGGTGTTTGGGTAAACTTATTTTAGGTGTACATTAGTTTTTATGTTTTCGAAATGTTGTGCGACAGTGATTGAGTTATTATGGAAGCTCATATACGGGAATACATGGTTGGTTATGTGGTGTTTTCTAATAAATACCAGTGTCTGTGAGCTATATAACTACAAAAGGAGCTCAGTTACTATATGTTAAAGGTAGTTTTATGTAGAAACTTTTTATTTTAAGTTGGTTACTAAGACTTTGTTTTTCAGCTTGCTGTTCAATGTGAGGACCAAATGAAGATTCACTATCCGAGATATTAGTAAGGATTAGCGCATGAGGCGATACAACCAAGGATTAGCTCATGAAAGTTGACTTACTAAAAGGATCAAATTTGTGATCATTGATGTAAAGGATTATGTTTATGGTCACAATCCTTATTTTTTTAAGATTGATTTTATACATGGACATAATTTTTAGTATGAAACTTGGGACAACATATTAGGCATCAACTATTTTTTGTGGATGTGAAACATGGTTGTATGTTGATTCATAAAATAATCACAATCTTCTATATTTTGTTAACCTTCTTTTATAGTACTATAAAGACAGAACTTTTGTTTAGCTTTACAAAATCCGGTATTCACACACGGACAACTATATGTGGTTGTTTAAAGGGTTTCTATGGACTGTTGGGTGTACACATAATGGACATTGGCTATTATATTGATTAGCGCTCACAGACGTCATTTTCTATTCAAGACCATCAAATTTGGAGACTACAACGCATGGACGTCTATTATTTTAATTGTCACAAACTCAATTAATTGTCGAATAATTCACGTTTTATTTTATTATTTTTTTCATATATTAATTAAACATTTTTACGTCCGTTGTTTTCCTATTATCTCATTTTCATATTTTTTTAAAAACTTCGGAAAAAAGGTGATTATTCCAAGGTTGAGGATTACTCCGTCAGATAAGCGTTTGCCTCTTAAGATTGTCAGGAAACAATATCCGATATCAGTATCTTTTGCCATAACAATCAACAAAAGCCAAGGGCAATCGCTTTCTAAAGTTGGTTTGTACTTGCCCCGTCCTGTGTTCACACATGGACAACTGTAAGTTGCCGTATCAAGAATAAAAAGCAAGCGGGGTTTGAAGGTTGTCGTTTGTGATCAGGATTGTAATCTCTCCAAAACCACAACAAATGTCGTGTATAAAGAAGTACTTGAAGGTCTTTGAACAAGGTACATGTTATATCATGTATGTATCATTGGTGTAATCACGTTATATCTTCATTATTTTTAATGTTAAAAGCTTTGATACCAACTTAAATTTTCATTGAAATCACACATCATTTTATGTTCGAGTCAACCTATTTTATTTTGGCAACGCGATGGTTGTAAATCGATTGTGACTCAAACATATTTTAAATTTAACAAATTTACGTTATTACTTTTATTATCATCTCATTTATCTATTTCTTTACAAACTAACCCGGTGTCAACGGGTCTCTAAGCTAGTGTGAATATATAATTGTATTTTTAAGTAATTGTGTGTTTTAATAAAAATATTAATTATACTATACATTTCCCTCACTTTTGACTATTTTTAATTTTCAATTTTCTAACTTTTAATATTTAACATTTGACCATTTTATTTTATATGTGCATTAATCATCTCTATTTAACTATGAACATTGACCGGTGTGAGTGCACGCATATGCCAACATAATGAGTTAATGACATATATTGGTACCGAAGGATCCAGTGTGGTCTTTCAAAAACATGTCTTAATTTACTAGTAGACCCCGCAAAAAAAGAGGTTGAAAGGAATTAAAAAGATATCATTAACGATTAAAAATCAATTCCAAGCTAGAGGAAGTAATTTAAGGCAAGTCTTCAGCTTGATATTGGTTATACAGTAAAACCTTTATAAATTAATAGTGTTGGGATTAAGATATTTTATTAATTTAGCGAGATATTATTATATCGATAAATTAAAAATTTATCGATTTAAAGAGGTATTACATATGCTTTTAAATTTCCAAGTCAAACATACTAGCTAGTTACAATGTATACTCATTAGTGACAAAAAATAAATTTGAAAAACAAGTTTCAATTAATATTTATGAATTCAAATTCACACTTTATGAAAATAAACTTAAAACTTTTTGTTGCAATACGAGAAGACAACGCACCAACTCTTTAGTGCAATAAGGAGATTTTAAATTAAACTCAATATAGATTTGAAGTTCAACAAAAATAAGTGACTATGAATTCATTTTTACTAAACAATCTTAAGATCTTGAGTGTATCTATCTCTCTCTCTCACACACACACACACATATATATATATATATATATATATATATATATATATATATATATATATATATATATATATATATATATATATATATATATATAGGAAGGATCATTAAGAAGAAAAACTAAAATGAGAAGAATAAGAAGAATTTCTAGCCACACATTTCAAATAAAGGAGAGATTTTCAGGGAGATGCATCTATTTTAATATGTGCATCGAAATGTGTGGTTGTGGTTCCTTCTTATCCTTCTCATTTTAATTTTTCTTCTTATTTGTTCCTAACTCTATATATATATATATATATATATATATATATATATATATATATATATATATATATATATATATATATATATATATATATATATATATATATATATATATATATATATATATATATATATATATATATATATATATATATATATATATATATATATATATTGTTCCCGTTCACTATCGTTTAAAAGCAGTTTAAGTTTATAAAACAAGTTAAAAGTGAACTATGATTTGAAATTAACATAAAGAAAACACACTAAGTAATTTTCAACATCATATTCTTATTAGAAATAAATCAACAAGAATATCGTTACCCAAGTACTTTGGAATAGTACTTGGGATTGAAATGACAAAGTTGGGTGATTCTCTATAAGCTCGGGGCTAAGTCAGCCAACAACTCTAGAGCTCACCGAGCTATCTCAGAACTAAGTTGTATTTGGAGGAGTGAAAAGATGGCTTGCGTGCATGTGTTTTACAATTCACAAGCTTAACCTTTTCACTCCATCTCTTATACTATTTATACATGTATGATATTTGACTCTTTCTAAGTGACAATGACATCATAGAAGACAAAATCTTGATGTATTTTGTCTACATTCTAAAGACTATTCTAGGTAAGAGACAAGACTACTTTCCTAAGTTCGGTGATGACACCGAGCACGATCTTTGCCATTCGGGAAAGTTGAATTTGGTTGATAAGGACTTCGTCTCATATCGATTCAACCTTTCCGCCTTGTCCCGCTCTTTCTTGATCTTTACATCCTTGGTCTTCTACTTGGGTTTGTCTTGATGTAAGAAGTTGGAGAGAATCTTAGGGATTCGGTGAGTTATTGTCATCACTCACCGAATCCATCATCTTCTTCTTGACTCGGTCTTCACCCTTTAAGATCCGTCTTCTTGGTGGAGAGACTACTTCTTTGCCTCTTCTTGAGTATCTGACGACTCACATCGAGAGACTATGCACTCGGTGACTGTTTGTGTTAACGGATTAAATACTTGGGCTATTTTCTATTCAAATCCTAGATTAAGGGGTTTGGGTATTCTTGAACCCATGGTCTCCCCTATTTGGATATACAAATAGCCTAAGTGGTTGATCGATGTAAGTGAGCAAAAGGCTTCTTCTTACATGAATGTACTAATGAATACAATAAGGAACCTTGAGTAAATGAATAAAACATACATCGTTTATTGATCGATTACATAGTTCTATCACTAGTACAAAAGATAAAACAAAATGATGTCAATCCGGATGGATACCCGAGTGCTTCAAGCTTCACTTTCTTGGTGATGAGTGTTTCCTGTCGGGATGGTCTCGATCTTGGCATTCTGGTCTTGACGAACTCGACGTTCTTTGGGGATTGGATGCGAGGCCAGAATATAGCCGATCATTGCAGCTACACCACCCCGATCAATGTCACTCCATCTTTGAAATGCGGGGTTCCTGTAGACATCAATGGAATAGCCCTCTTCGTGCTCTTCAATCACTAGAAAGTTTACAAAATTTACACCCGATGAGTGTGCAAATACTCATCATTTTAATCAATCTGAGCGCAAAGCGGTTAAAAATGCTTAAATGCATCAAAATCTTGAAAATATTCCAAAATTGCATTTTATATGTTTTAGATGCAAAATGTTCAAAATCAGATGAAAAATGAGCAAAGTTTGCATAATTGGCAGTTTCAGTCCCTCAACTTTCAAAATTTGTCAAAACTAGTCCCTGAGCCATAATTTCAAAAGAAAAATCACCAAAGGTCCTTTTTTAAATCATAACTTGTCAAATTTAGTCCTTTGGTGAAAAATATAAAAAGTTTGAGAAAATTACAAGTTTGGTCCTCCAACTTTGAAAATTAGCAAAAATGGTCCCTGGAAAATGTGAAAATGGCAACTTTGGTCCTTGTACTATTAACACTTGTCAATTTCAGCCCCTGAAACATCTTTGTAGATTTGGCAGAACAAGTCCCTGAATTTTCAGAAATTGCATAATTAGTCCTTGATTATTATTAACCTTTTATATACTTTGGACCAAGTCAAAAGCCAAATTGGACCCTGCCACCCTTTTGGACCCCCTGTCAAATGCAATTTGGACCCTTCCCTTTTTAATATCCCATTCAAATGCATTTGACTGCTTTTCCCTCTTCCCTCACGAGATACCATATTCATCATCATCACAAACCTGCATCTCTTCTGATCACACTCCACCATCATCATCCCTACTCCCCCCTCCAAACACAACACTCCAAAGGTGCATTTAATGCCTTCTCCAACCCCACACTCAAGCTACAACTGTTAAAGTGGTTTTGGTGCCAAAAATCACTTAAACGGCTAAAATCCAATTTAGCAATCCAAAGGTTGAGATTTATGCTGGGATATGTCCAGAGAGATGAGAGAGACAGTTTGGATGTATAAAAGACAAGAGGAAGCAACAAGAGAAAGAAGTTAGTTTTATTTTGTTTAAGTGTATGTCGTTTTTTAGCTTGTAATATCTAAAATAGTTTTCAGTTGTGTTTTTAAGCTTTATTGTATCAAACAAAGGTATTCAAGTCTATTGTAACTTATTTTAACTATCAATTCAAGTTAATGTTAAATTTCCACACTTTATGTCCACTGTTGAAATTATCAATTTCCAAATCATATGTACAAGCTTCTCTTAACTTATTTCTTAGCTCAAACATGATCATTCAAGCTTATTGAAGCTTTCTGTAAGCTCACATTGCAGTTTCAAACACTTTTGGAGTTTGGTCAACAAAAGTCCAACAGGGTTGATTTGGTGTTGGAAATGGAGATGGGTTGATGCAGGAATAAAAATGGGTTGATTTACAGTTAGTTGGGGTGGATTTGATAGGTTAGTAGTCCTGGGTTCACTGTTGGCAAGCCATAGTGGCTTTGGACCTTTGTAAGTGATTTTCTCAAGTTCTTGCATATAATGCATTTGTAGTTATAATCTGTTAAAATCTGTTTTAATAGTAGTATTTAGATTAGTTAAATTTAGTTTGATCATAATTACAAGTTGGTTCATTGTTTAAATCTGTTTTGTGTACAAATCAGTCCATTAAAGGTGTGTTTGGTTTACTGTCATAACTGATCTTAAGGTGTGTTCATGAGTTGAAATCTGTTGGATCATGTTTGTTAAGCATATTTGAGCTCATTTGAGTCATTATTTTGTGCCTGCTAGTTCAAAAAGTCAAATCTTATCAAATCTGTCAAAACTGTCTCAACTGTTGTGAGTTTAGGATTTACAAATCCTTGTTTTGTGTTTAGAAATCATTAAGCTTGCTTGCATTGTGCTTGTTCTATCATATTACATCAATAACAGTCATAAAATTGGATTCAAAGTTCATGAAAGTCAAAATTTCTCAAATTTTGTCAAAAGTCAAAATTTAGAAAACTTGTTTTGAGCCCAACTGCAAGGATTTTTCCTTGACTCATTTTTAAGTCAAATTAAGTGAAATTTGTTGTTTCATAAACTTCAACTGGTCCTCTTTCTTGTCATCATTTTATCAGATTTTTGCAAATTTTTTAGAAGCCTCAAAACTGCTTCTCCTTTAGGTCATAAGTCCCCTGCTCACAAACCCAGTTTATACTGAGTTTTTCTCAGATATTGCATGCTTGTCACAGGGCTCATAAGAGCTTGTCTAGGGTTGGTATTTGGGTCATAAGTAGTTAACCAGGTCTAGTTGAGGTCTCATCACTTGCTTTCTAGTTTCTAGCTTAATTGAGTGCTTATTTTGTGGTCATGATTAGCCCTCGTAACTCGTTCTTAACTTAAATCAAATTAGCCAAATCTTTGTAGCTTGTGATCCAGTGGTTAAATACAAGTAGGATTTGTTGCATTTTAGTTATTTTAGCAGTTTATAACTTGTGTTTCTGTTTGGTGCCTGTTTTTGCTCATTTGGCTTATTAAAGTGCTTATTTATAAGCACTTGCTATAGCAGTTTCATTTTCTTGCAAACAAGAACCTGTTTTTCCAATTTTCCTAGCTTCTTAGTATAATTTTAGAGTTTCCCTGAAATTTTCAGATTTTTCTAAGTTGATTTGCTATTTTTCTTAATTTAAATTAGTTTTTAAGCACTTTTAAATAGCATTTAATACAAAAACTTCAGAAAAGGTTCAAAAAAATAATTTTTCATTTTTCTTAGGTTTAGATAAATATAAAAAGTAAAAAAAGTAATTTTCCAGATTTTTCATAGTTTATTTTGTAATTTTTAGTAATTTAATTAGTTTTTAATAGTTTAAAATTCCTAGAAAATCCAAAAATAATCAGAAAAATATAAAAATAGTTTTGAAAATTCTATTTTGATATTTTAGACTTTTCCAATTCATAATTTTATTTTTCTAGCTTTATTTCCTATTTTCTTGTATTTTAGGTAATTATTTATTAGTTAAAAATAGTTTTTAATTAATAGTAATTAATTAAATAGTTGTAAAATTAATTTTCTTTTTCTAAATATTTTCTTTTATCATTAGGATTGTAAAAATATCATTTTCATATTTTTAGGGTTAATATTGCTTTAGTTTCACATTTTTATTTGTACGTCGCGTAGTTTTTAATTTCAGTTTCATAAAAACATAAAATCAAAAACATCATTTTAATTATAGTGATAGCGTTTATTTAATAGATTTTATCTTTTTAATTTCCTTTAATTTGCATTTAAGCCGTTGTAATTTATACACCTTCTCTGTAGTTATAATCAATCAAATCTCTGTATCCGTTCAAATATTCTCGATCACTAAACGTCTGACTATTCTCGCACGGCTCGTTGGGACATAACGACCTGGGAAAACACTATACTCTCCTGGACTTCATTGCATTTGTGCTTGAACTGTTTTAAGTTTGTTACGGTCGGCCATTCACAAGTGGCAGGCTTGCGTGATAAAACTTGACGGTTTTGCACAGATCAAATTTTAGCGCATTGCACGGAGTTGTGCTAATTATCTTACGTCTAGTGATTAGTGATTTGGATATTCACTCTTTTTTCATACCATCCATCTGTATATGTTTATATTTTCTTATCCAAAATACAAAAATACTCTTCTCATTCCTCTTATTCGTTGATTCTATTTCTCTTACCCTCTTTTGCTTGGTTTAATTCTATTCTTCGTATCCTCTCAACCATTTGATTCTCTTCTTAATCCTCTATATGTTTAATTCTTATGTAGACAATCGTCAACATCATCGTCACAAATGTGTGTGGCGGTGTGGAGGGCCTAGTTCGAGCGAATTTTGCAACTCGTATGAATTATCCATCAAAAATTCTTTTCAAAGTTATTTCGACCACCCACAACCCGAAATACATTCTAATCTTGACAAACCAGTTCAAACGTCGGAGCTACCCCAAGCACCCACCGAGGATTACGAGGACACTTTCTTTGAAGATAGAGCCCGTAGTCTAATCGAACAAATTCAAGCCGATGAAAAAAGGTCGAGAATTAGAATTGATTACGATGAACCCGTTCAAACACCGGTGACTATCAAGAATGACTTGCCTAATCTTCACGTTTCTCAAGAACCAAAACCGGAGACCATAACGGAAGTGGTGGAAATTGCTAGCTCTCAGAGCACACCACTTGTCCCACCTCCGGATTTTTCAGAATGTTCTTCGAGATTTGATAATCATTTGGATCACCATGTTGGTTTCGTTGATTCTTTGAATAAACCGATTCCTTCTCATGACTTTCAAATGCAATCGTTTATTCCTTGTGTCGGTTGTGGTGAGCCTCTCTTTGGTTCACCATGTCGTTGGTGTACGTGTGTACAGTGTGGTAATGATATCCATAACGGGAGTTGTTTGTTTTGTGGTTCGAGGAATTCATTTGATTATGATCCTAATCCGAACTCATTTAACGACCCCTCAAATTTTTCCAATTACCCACCACAGCCCGACTTATCTTCATATAACCAACATTACTGCTGTGAATCTTGTGGAGGTCCTCACCAAGGATTTGAGTGTCAATCCGGAAACACGTTTGTCTATGAACAGTTTTCCGGTGATGCTCAGAGTTTTGGTTATGACCAAAATCCATATGATTCACCATTCCGCACTCAACAGTTTCTTGTTGTGAGTCTATGGAGGTCCTCATTTCAGCTCACGATTGTCAAATAGGGAACCCAGTTCCTTGTAACAATCATGACTTTCACATGTTTGACAATTTCCAACCTCCACAAGACCATACGGTTCAAACTCCACCGAGTAGTTATCTCAAGAAATCTCCCAAGATTTTGAAACCACTATGAAAACACTTGATGATATGATTAGTAACTTTAAGAATCAAGTGAGTGGTGAAAAGACCATAGGAGAATTGTGGTCGAAGAGCGAGGAAGAACGAGAGGCTCGCAAGTCTGGGAAGAATTATTAATCCTAGAGCATGCAGCTAAAGGCGTTCCCAATTTCTCAAGCAGCTCTATATGATGATGATGAGGAGAGTTTTATCCTTTAAAGATAATACTTCTCAACTCCCTCGGTCAGTTGATATCCTGCAGCTTGAGATTCCATCTCAAACAATCGCTATCACACCAAGCTCCACTACTCTCTCGAACATGGGGACGAGCATCTTGACTTGTTCACGAAAAGGAATCGGACGAATTCATAAAGTCTAGTGTTGAGAACCTTGTCCCAATCCCGAGAGAGTCACAGGAACTTCGATCATGTGTGTGATATCCCTCCTCCTCTTGTATTCCCAAATGATCATGTTGAGATGTTCTCGATTCGATGATGATGATTCGTTATCTTGTGGAGACATCATTTATGTGGAAGATTCACCTTCCGAGCTTGTTAGCTTAGAAGAAGAGAATGATGAAGTTATCGACTTCGAAATCAAAGATGAAGCTCTTGAGCAACATTATTGAATGTCGGTCTTCTCATTTCTAAAATCGAGGCTTTCAAGAGAAACCTATTTCATCTCTATCCCCATTAAGGATAGTGACATTCTTTCCGATGATTCTATTCCGAAATGAAAGCCTTCTGTTTTGCTAATATGGGAGAGAAGATTAGTGGCGATACCACTTCTCATTCTCATAATTCTCTCCTCGATCATGAATCATTTACTTTTGAGGAGTTCGCCGTTGAACCGCTCATATCAATTCGAATATGATTCATTCACCTTCATGGAGTTCTTAGATGAACTCACTCATATCATATCTCCGCGGAGTATGATAACTTCTACTTTGATCTAGACACTCCGAGATTTGTCTTGATCACATAAGCTTAAATGATGAGATTCATAATC